>JARHVA010001722.1:1592500-1702500 GCA_037957365.1 Torreya grandis | reverse complement strand
TTGGTTCTAGGTTTTATCCTAACTGAGAAGAGAATTGTTCAAGTCCTTTACTCAAACCTAGTCCAACATTAGAATGACCCTAGGCTATGTGCTACTTAATGTTGGGTCAGACCTACAAATTTTAAGGGGCTAACTCCCCTGATTTGCTCATTTGAATGATATTCATATAAACTAAATATTTGGGTTGGAAATGGTAGATAAAACACATTAATTAAAACTACTATAATGTGTGGTGATGCACCATGAATTTAGCTAGCCACTCATAAGCTTACACTCTTAAAACACTAACAAACAATGCATATAACTAAAAGGCTATCTCTAATGACTTATCAACATCATTATTTCATCTATGGGTTAGTTTAATGATTGAAATGAGAATTTAAATATAATAAGGCATGTTTCAAGACACTTTCAATCTGATTGACACTTCAAACATGAGTTATCCACCTTATATCAAACTAGGCAACCTGCCAAGAAGATTGTTAAGACTTAGGTGTGACTTGGACTTGTAAAAGGGAATGAAATGATACTATTGAATATTAAAAAATAATATAAACACAAATTATAAAACATGAATAAGCTACAAGATTATCTATTCATCATTTAAGAGGTGCATAAGTATAAATTATGGTAGAGTGTCCTCATACCAGTCAGAGGGATATAAATCAAGGCTTAAAAGTATAAATATATAGAAGAATGTCATGAGAGATAATGCGATAATGTCATATAAGGGTGTTTATTTGGTCATAATTGACCAAGTACACTTAAAAAGGTAGTTACAATAGTCACATAATCCTCCCTCTAACTCCTCCATGCATTAGATCTCCTTAATTGGTCCTTGAATGGGATTTTGGAATTGAAAAATAGGTAAGGGATGTTTATTCAACCTCAATTACAATTTTAAAATTATTTATAATTCTAAAATTAGTCCCTCATTCTCTATTATATTATTTACAAAATTGATTAGGCCAACATAGTCATGTAGCAACCCACATTCCTTTGGAACAAGTTGATAAAGTGAAGGAAATTATCTCATTTATCCATTATAGTTTGTGAAATGCACATTGAATTCCATTAAAATATTAGTTACAAATGTAACATCCTTTCATTTACTAATTACATTATTATTTCAATTCCAACTTGACCTTCTTTGATGACCAATTAGGCCAATTGTCCTATTAGGCCTAACTACCTAAGTGTTAAAACTTGTCAGCCATTATAGACCAATAAAAAAGCTTAGAAATCTATGTATGAATATGTTTCATGTGTGAAAAATACATACAAACATTAAATATTCTTGTAAAGGCAATATGATCTTGAAATTCATTTCTCTAAGCTGACTGGTTCATCTCTCTTCATGCATTGGCAGACTAGTAGTTTTGCATAGGCTAATAAGAGAATCTCTAAGTGATTTTTTGAGAAAATTATGAATTGAGGAGGTGGAAAAGGTATTAATATCTCATCCCTAATTAGTTTTTTTCTTTTCACCATGCATAAAACCCTATAAAACACAAAATCCTATAAAAAACACTTTTTTGTGTTATTTTGTATAGTACTTGTACAGACCAACTAGTGGGCAAGGATCCTAGAGGAGTCTTAGACATTATTAAAACATAATTTATGTAAAATTATCCCTTATATAATCATTTACAACTATATTTTCTCTACCAAGTCAAAACTAAGGGTTTGGGAGGGTTTTAGCTAGTTCGCACCCTTAAGGATGAATCATAAAAATGTGATGTCTAAACTCTGATTAAATTCCACAAATTAGAGATTTCTTGGTGAGATCATGATGGGAAACATGTTGAGTCTAATTATCATGTCCAATATTTGGGACTTTGAATCTCTCTCTGCTATACAGTATAAGCAAGAACCTGAGGAGATGTTTAAGCTTGCAAAGAAGGGCTAAATATGTGAAAAAAGGTTTTGGACTTGAAAGCCACCCATTTGACTTGAAATTTTGCATAAACATCACACCTTATCTTACCTTCACCACCATGTCATATGGTTTATTTTTAAATCCATAAATTTTGTATAATATGCAAAATTACCTCCTAAATCTTTTATTTTCCACTATTTTCCCAAGTTTTAAATTCTTACAATGCCATATGCGGTACAAATGAAGGGAACCATGCATTAAAAATCCTTCTCAAAGAAAAATAAACATATGGGAGAAGTGTAAATGCCATAGAATTATATGTGAGGCCCACTTGGATAGTGGGAATGGTATGAATGGATCTTAAAAGGATCTTAAGTGGAATGAAACACTTAGAGAGAGTAAAGTGGTGTGGATAGGATTTATTGAAGTCCCTTTTTTAGCTCAATTAATCAAATCACTTACTTTCTATAAAATTTCAAAAGGTGAGATAAGATCATAAGGTGGTTTGAGGGGTGACTAATGTTTAAGGAGTGCTAATGAAGGGTTAAATTAGCTTGGATGAGTATGTCATGTAAAATGACTTTGTATGGCCTCAAACATTTTAGTTGTCACAACACCTTCATATTTCCAAAGACCACTATATTACTCAATGAATGCTAAGACATTTATTAGCTTTCAATAATTTTGACAACATTCTCTCTCACCTAAGGCTTTATGACACCAACTATATAATCAAAAGGGATAAAAATTCTCATGATACCAATGACAAAAGCATAAAACCATGACACATCATGATTCTCATGATAAGGACTCCAAGACTCTCACGGGACAAAGAAGACATGACCATGTTGGTTGTAATCATAAGATACAAGGGTGGTCACTAAAAATTTTTGATGTAGGGGGTTGGCATTTGGCCTATGAGGCTAAAATATCTACAAGACATACAAAAACACTAACTATACTTCATGTGACCTGTTGAGAGTATAATAATTTCACAAAACATGAAAGAGTAAGATGAACACAACGATAGATGATTATCATTTGTAATTCAACTATGCACTACATCACACACTTATAAAAGGAGTTATGAAATCAAAACCAAAATTAAAATCTTTATTCAAAGGCAAAAACATTACTCAAACTAACATGGCTTTTCTGTACTAGGTGTGAATTGTATAAACTTAGCCAAAAGTGGCTACTTATATAGAGAAGTGTAAAGAGAAAGAGAGGGGCATAGTAAGATACAATTTACAAGTTTATTCATGGGATACAATAATAAATGGAGTTATAATATAGTCCAATTATACCTCCAAGTCCATGGGTCTCACTCCTTAATATGCTCTAACCCTCCATGTGGTGTAGGGGTTACAAATTGACTTTGATACCTTAACTTCTTAAAAAATTATCTTCCTTACATGAAAGGAGTGATAAATGTTATTTAAAATAATTAAATTTCCATGAAATTATCTCAATAAATTCATTATACATCTTCCATGCCTTAAAAAACTCCTTTGATCTGACATTCCATCATTCATGTGCATAGGTGTCTTGGAACTCTTCATTTCCCACGCCTAGCTTGGTCCAACTGGTCAAAATCTCAAGTGAAAATTATTTATTTCATAATATATACATTAATGGTATTAAAATATGTTATTATTTCTAAAATAAACCATTTTTATTCCTTGAACAACTCCCAATAACTCATTTTGTTCCTTAAGCCTTCATTAGGATTAGTTTCCTTGTAACCCTAAAAATTAGTAAACCTCATTTTAAAGGGAGTTGTATATATTATATTGAGAAAAATGGGAATATTATATTACCAATTATGTCTTTATATCTCCATTTCAAATTTCATCCCCTAACTCTGAGTGGAAGTCTATCTTTTCTATCTCTATTTCTCCTCAATTAGGCCCCCCCTTGTCAGGGACCCTATTTTATTGCTCCATAATTATTCCACACATTTTAAATCATCAAAAATGTTTTTTCACTTTCCATATTCCATAACCAACTTCCATGTCAATTTTTATGTCTTGAAAATCTATGAAAGTATGCAAACCAAGAAATGGACTTACCACCTAGTCTTGTTTTGAGCCTATTTGAGACTACCTTGAAACCATGCCTATTTTGACCACCTAAATAATATATTATGAATTATTTTGAATTTAATAGATATAAAACATCTCAAAGTATCTCATCCAATGATTTATAAGTTTTCTCCTTCTGAGAACACCTATAAAACACTAAAAACATGAAAAAATAGAACATTTATGATAGTCTGTACAAGTGACATCAACATCAAATTATATTTGGGTAACCTCCTTGGACTCCTAAAAAAAATAAAAGATTTTTTAGGATAAAAATATCTCATTATATTTTATTTTGAGGTTTTTTTCCTTTGATTGGTCACTATCAGGGTTTTAGAGGGTTTTAAGACCTGTCTGGGGTCTTAACAATTGTTCATAAATAAAATATCATAAATTGACCTCCTTACATTTGGGAAACCTTATCTAATGACACCATAAACTATCTAAAATTTCTCATATTCCCATGCAAGGTGTGAGCTATGGTATGAGCATCTGAAGCTGCTCCTCGGGTGGTATGCTTAGTGTTTTTTTATCATGAGATATGTTGAAATTGGGTTTTTATCATCAAAACTTCATATAACTACAAGGAGGCATTCAAAAACATAAAAAATCCCTTCATGATTATATATAAGTTTTTAGTTCTCATCATTCTTATGTATGTTCATGGTGTACTGGTTAGGGGTCTTTGGGTTTATGCTTGTATCTTCTTTGTTAACCCTCAAAGGAATACTATTTGAAACCTGAGCTTTGGTGCCTCTTGAAAGTGTATGGAAACATTTGATATTATTTTACATTACCCTTAGGGATCTTCATGAAGTTTTACATATTTTTTTATGCCTTTAAGTTAAAGAAGGTGCCTTAGTCTAATGATTTCCCCATGCCAATGGAGTGGGCAAGGTCTGCGACAAAATGGTGACTATGTCCACTATTTTAGGGACTTAAAGTGATAATTAAAATATTATTCAACTCATAAAAACCATATTTACCAATTTTCAAATAATAATCATGCTTATAGAGGCCTTAACACTTTAATTTCCCTCAAGACTAGTTGTAGGCTTGTTAGTGATTATGTGTAAGGATCTTGAAACCTAGTTTGGTCAATCTTGTTCATGTTTCAACATGTTTACCTTTGGTTTTAGACTGATATTATGAACTTATGGTCTAACTATGATATAGCTTAGATTCCCTTCACCATGTTGTGTCTTATTCAAGCTTTAAGACTAGCTTGCCTTATGTAGCATGTAGATGCTTATTTTGTCACTTGACTGTGATCATGTGTTTTCAGAACTCATGTCCTCTTACCAATTTCCAAATTGTTCATGAACTTGGATGGAATATTAATTTTCTCAAGATCCTTTCAACACTACTCTGCTCTTTTCCATAGGTTTGAAACTATGTTTATCCATCAAATAGGCATGTAGCTTACCTCTAGGGTATTGACCATGCATAAAGTGTTTAGACTTTATCCTCTCATCACTTATATTATCCGTTATCTTGAAATATTTTTAGTTACATTTTCGATTTATAACAAACTTCAAACATCTCTACTCCTATCATATATGCACCTTAAGTTCACTTATAGTCTATATGGTTTGTAGGTGCTCATTATGAGTCATGACTATGTGTTGGGGTTTTTAACTTCACCTTGAAAGTTATTTATCTTATGAATAGTTCATATACTTAGTTAAAGTTTTCACTTAGGCTTAGAGACTCTCTCATACATACTTTGATTTAAAATATTCACCTTTAACTCATACCTTACAAGGCATGGGTATAAGTGCTTATTAGGGTTGTGTATACAATTTTCAAGATTTTGAATTCAATCCTTCACTTTCCATTGATGCTTGAATAATATATACCAAAATATTTATCCATTGTCTATAGTGTTTTCCAACTCATTTTGTGACATTTCTAAACCACTTGTCCTTATCTTCTTCCATATAGACCTATAGGTGGTCTTTTGAATATGTTCTTAGTTATAAGATTATCTCTAATTATAATTGGATTTTAAGTGGCTTGATATCTCCAATGAGTGGTTTGTGACACTTTTATATCTACAATAAATTTGAAACTCCATGCTTTATCTTTGCTTTATATTGGATACACTAACTTTGGTCCTAAAAGAGGACCTATAGGCTTAGGGCCTATAAATTTTTACTTGAATCTATAGGATACAAACCACTTATTTAAGTCTTTATAATTTTGTCACTATAAAACCATTATACAACTTTAGTTACTTCTTCAATTGTCCATAAATCTTCTGACCAAGCATCAAGTCACCCTGAACTTCACCTTATAATCTGTATAGACTATATACATAGTCAAGTATATAGATATATGTTATGTGTTGATAATTTTATCTCTTAGTGAGTTATTACCACTTTGATATGGTAATGAGGAAATCAACACCATGTGAATATATTAGGACATGTATCAAACCTTATCCATAAATCTGAGCTTCTCCTATCTACTTCTACAATCCATACATGCATGTCTATGGAGTACTTGTGACTTCTCATTGGAATGAATTTTTGGGATATTATATTGTTATTTATATATTTCCAATGGTGAAATATTGTCTCATGAAATCACACCATGATTTATCACGGGCATTTGATCCCATATTGACAATTAAATGTACAGTGAAATGTTCAAACACAAACTATGTCTCTAAAAATCAAATACTTGAATATATGAAAAAGAAACACATCTTAGATAATTATCACGTGAAATTCATAAAATTGAGATACATTTAAAAAATAATTAATCATTATAAACATATAAGAGTGACCACCATGAATACAAAATAAAAACTTGCAATAGGATCCACTACAAAAGCTTGTACATGAAGACATTATTCCTCCAAGTGAACGAACCTAATATATATGAGTTAGATAATTAAAAAATAATGAAATGGATATATCTAACATATAAAAATAAACCTCAAAATTATTCATCTCCATATATTTTTGAAGTGGATAAATAGGTGCAATAACAGACCCCTATCAAATGGATAGGCCATAATGACCTACTGTCACTCTTAGCAATTATCCATAAATAATAGGCCACCAATTTTAAAACCAATTAAACTTATTTAAATCTTAATAGGAACCCTAATAATTTCCAAATTTTCATCTCCTAAATCTCTCTCTCTTTCTCTCTTAGCCATACCATTCAATATGAATTTGCCTTCCTAAGCTTTTGAAGGTAGTGATGGAGGAGAAAAGGTGTTTGGAGTGTTAGTTTCACTTAAAACTTGGTCTAGAGATGGAAAATGATCTAAGGTAATGCAAGGGTCACTTATAAAACATTTTAAACTAAAAAATAGTCTTTCAAGGCTATAAATTTTTTTATAAAGTGTTATTTTCCCAAGATTATACTTTTAACTAAAGACATTGTCAGACCTTGACTATACTTGAACATTATCTAACCAATATATGCCATCATGGATGTTTTGAATATTCTTAAAATGTTTTATTCTTGTAATAGTACATATAAATTTTCCTCATGGGACAAAAGGTGGAAAAAACTTATTTTTTGCATATGAGAGTCAAATAAATGTTAGTGCATGATAATTTGACATTAAAAACACATCAATAATATTTTCTAATGAATTTTAACTATATTAAACATTTGAATTTGTTTGACTCTCATATGGGGACTATTTAAGACCACTTATGACAATTAAAAACATTTGACAGCCCTATGAGGTTTCAAGCTAGAGGGGGTTACCAATTTTGACTTGAGGTCAAAATTAGGTCAGTAGTACCATTGTTATAAATAATTTCAACATGAGACATATATAAAGTATATATACTATGTAATTATTAATTAATGTTGCAAATTCAAATCAATTTTAAATTTAAAACACTTTTAGGGACTGTCATCACCCAGTATGTTGGAATTTTATAGATTGTATTTAACCAAACTGATGTAGTTGTTGGTTTACTTTTTAGTATGGTTGAGGTGATTAAATAAATAAAATATTTATAATTTTATAAGTTTGAATTTATTACAACATCTAACCTCTCTAATTTTAAGTGTGAGTTGATTTGGTTCACTCACACTCACCAGGTTATAAGTATGATTGGGTTTCATGGTTGAGATAATCTCAATTGTCTAGTGGCAACTCACATTTTATCCAAGGTTAGGGGCATGTGTCCTCCAATATCTCTCTCTATATTTATATATATGAACTTTAAAACATTTATATCTATCCTAATCTCAACTCTAAATACTTATAATGATATATCTTTTCAAATCAGATTACCAAAAAGCAAAATGGTTGCATCAATATACGTGTACACTTAAATCTTGATCTCTTTCAGTTTAAAACATTTCAATGCTTACAATTTAAGATTTTATGCACTTATTATATAATATAACATGCTCTTGGTTTCAATTTAGTCACCAAAAAATCACTCAAGTTAGATTCAAAGAAAGACAAGGTTTGTTATACACACCCAAGTATGTATTCATTTTCCTTTAAACTAAAAATTTAATTACTAGATTAAAGGTGGAAATATAGGCACTATTTTTTAATTATATAACACCACAATATTTTAAAATTGGAAAATTTATATCATGGATGTTCCTTCAACTTATAGACCCTTATTTCTAACATAAGGCTCATACACAGTATCTTTATGTACCTAATTGCTTATATTTTAGTCTAATTAATGTTATGTAGATGACTCAAACCTTCTTTCATGGCCATAATGTTATACATTTTATTATATTACATATCTATAAGTTCTAGAATTTCACCTATTTTACAACTTCTTAAACACTTGTGTCTTAGTCATATGCCTGTGTTGATGCAAGTGTCCTTTTTTGATACAAGTGTATAGAGCCTTAAATTCATCCAATTTTCAATTAAAATGTATTCTTAAAGTTATTTCAATTGATTTAATGTGAAATATTATCTAAATGGATTGATATAAATACAAAATAATTCTGCATTCATTCCTCACCTAACACAGACTAAAAAACATTCAATGAAGTAGTCAAGTGAGCAAAGCTTCCATATTTTCTCTTATTTCCATATCACTCATAAAGATAACATATCTATAGGTTTCAAGTACTAAATGAGCACTCCATGAGCCACATTTTACAATTTATAAGATATCTCACTCTATATACTTGTTTATCACACATTTCATGATTCACACACAAGCTAACACATGAGATAAATACATAAGTCTAAGGCCCTCTTCAAAGTATGGCTATGTAGGCAGTGATTATTAACAAAGGAGTCTTTGGGGTAAATTGACATTATGTGCCAACTAACCCATATTTATCACAACCACTATGAAGATGAAGAATTAGGGTTTTCTCATTTGGCAAGGATTAACATTCCATGACCCAAATCTAAATACATTAGAGTAGAGATGACACAAAACCTACAAGCATCCATGTCATCACATCTAGTTTTAGAAAATATTATATACTATACACCTGCATCTGAGATAGATAATATCATTAAATCAACCATCTTAGTTTGATGTAAGAGTCTGTGGCTATAAAGGTACAATTTATAGAATCAAGTGACTAATCTAGAATCTAGATTTAGTCTACTTTCTACATGTTCTAGATCTAGATCTGTATTAACATCAAAACCATCTAAGTATATTGTTTTCATTATCATTATGATATATAACATAGTTTTAATTTTTATATTTAGAATATCTTAGCATAATAGATTTAGTATATGTTTATTTGAGTTTTGTAATTAATTGGATTTGTTTAGAGATAGTATACCATCCTTGTGCCCTAGGCTATATATACCCTTTTAAACCTAAATTACCAATCTATATTATAAGGTTAAACATTTGGTAAACCTAGAGTGAATAGTATTGTTTATGAAAATAGGGAATATTTACTCAATTGATTGCTTGATTGAGTGATTTTTGGTCTATGATAGGTTAGGAATGAATGGGTAATTAACCTATATTTTTTATGAAAATAGGGAATCTTTTATAACTTGAGTGCTTGATTGATTAATTTTTTGTCTATGCAAGGTGAGGAATAAATGAGGGTTTATCTTATATTTATAACATTCCCTTTAGATAATATATCACATTAAATCACATAAACCAAGCTTAAAAATATGTTTTATTTGTAAATTAGATGACTTTAGGCATTTAAAACTTACATTTGAATATGACACTTACATCAATTTAGGTGTCTGACAAGGACATAATTGTCTAGGCAATTAGAAAATAGGTGTAAGTTCATAATTTGTAGAAATGGAAGATAATCAAGTTTATAACATTCTAGGAAAGATAGATGGTCTGAGTCATCAAGATAACATTGGTTAGACAAAGATAAGTAATTAGGCACAAAGAGATAGTTTATGTCAAAAAAAATTGATCTAGGGTTTTTGACCTCATATATGGTTTTATTTTCTTTTGATTTATTTTCAGATCTAAAACTTTACCCTAGGGTTTTACCCTCATTTTGTTGCCAAGATTCATTTTTAGACACTTTCAATTTATTTCTTCCTTTATTGGCACATTTTATCTTCCAAATCAATCAAGTTTAAAATTCCTTAGAGGTTTTTCATAATTATGTTGATATATAAAAAATATATTTTTTGTTTGCCAAAATATTATACATATTTTATTAAATTTAGCATTTTACTATTTCTAGTAAATATAGACATACAAGTTATACATTGTACTTTTCTTTCCCTTTTTTGGGGGGTTTGTCTCATTTCCTTTATTTTATAAAAAAAAAATCATATTCAAAAATTTATCTACCAACAATTTTTTCTCTCTCTTCATTTGGAACATTTTGGTCAACTTGATCTTTGATCTAAAAACTCCAATTAACCTAGGGTTTCCCAATTTATTATTTTCATACATTCTAATTTCTATTTTTAAAATATTAAAACTTTAAAAATCATACCTTTTTCCTAAAAATCATGCTAAATATGGATGTGTATGTTGAACACTATATATTTCAATGTCTCATTGTAGTCATTGTTTGTTGTCTTGTATAAAATGCTATAAATATTAAAACCATAAATCCAAAGAAATATTCTAATAAAGATAAAACTCAAACTTATATTTACCAATATTATTACAATAATATGTATCATATTTATCCTAACTCTAATTAGGGTTATAAACACCATCCCTCTAATCAGTTCCATGATGTTACCCCTTTAAGGGGTAAGGTATATAATGTATGTATGTATATTTATTATGAGGTTCCTAGGTATTATGCTTATGAATCCCTACAATATAAAATAATAAGTATGATAAATTCAAAAAAAGAGTTAAAAATTAAGATTACACACCTATAGAATCCAACACATGGTAGGGTTAATCATGTGTTTGCATCATCATCTACCAATGTTATGAGAAAGAATGTTTCTTATCCAAATTCAAGGATAAAAAAACCACATCTAAAACAAGTTATCAAAATTTTATACCAAAGGTCACTAAGAGTCCAAGTGAAATCCTAAGAAAAATCTATTGAGATAAAGTGATCAAATTACCTCCTCCACATCCTATCAGGAGATCTAAATACTGTTGTTCATATCATAGAATATATGAGTATCATACATATTGTTATTTTACATTAAATAACAAGATAAAAAATCATAAAGTATTGGTGGCCCTAAAATTGATAAATAAACCAATAAAACAACCCACATTATGAGTACCTCCATAAAATTACAAGTCCCAAAATAATAAATGTGGTTACCAAAGAAAACATAAGAGCAAAAATAGTTTCTAATATCAAAAATAGAGAATGAAAAGGTTAAAAAAGAAGAATAAAATCAAGGAAAAGATAAAAATTTACCTCTTAATAATGATACTCATATTTCTAAATAGTATTATTTGGAAATAAATGTTTACAAAACTTTGGTTATCAGTGTCAAGGATTCATAAAATACTCCCAAGGAATAACTCATCCTATATCCACATTTGATAATAATATACAAGGCTTGGGATATAGTGTCAATATCGATGCAAATCATTAAAAAATACATTTTATAAAAGATCAAGCACCCAAAAATGAAAAAAAATGTACAAAAATATCAATGGTCACATCAAATATTTTAGCCAATATTTCTAAAAAATAAGTCAAAATTCAAGATCTAATTAAAAAATATAAGGTTCCAAATGTGGTTAAAAAGGAGGAAACTATAATCCTTTCTTCAAATCAGGCCAAATTCATTGCTCATATATATGTCAAATAATATATAGATGAATAGTTCATAAAACTATGTTTTGATCCACTCAATAACATACCACATAATATATTCATAACTATAGGACTTGGTACTTATCAATTGAATCCATCACTTAAAATTGAGAAATCAAATGCAAATAAATATGAACCAAAGATACCAAGTACAAAACTACCAAAATATCATGATACACTTTCTAATTATATGTATAATAAATGCTTCAAATTAAATAAATCAAATAGCATCCATCCTAATAGGATTTAATAATTACATTATTCAAAGGTGGTGCTTACTTTTGGCATAACCATATTGATCCTACATAAACTAAAACTAATTAAAATATAATACATTTATAAAAAATTAAATTTGACATAAAAGACTTGAAAATAAAAGGAGATTGGAAAGACTCATCATTTAACATAACACTACCAATTACTTGTGGTATTAAATTGATTAAAACATAGGTTTGGGTTATGCAACAAATGTGTGTGTGTGTGTGTGTGTGTGTGTGTGTGTGTGTGTGTGTGTGTGTGTGTGTGTGTGTGTGTGTGTGTGTGTGTGTGTGTGTGTGTGTGTCTACATTTGGAACTCTTTCATTATAGAAGATGGAAGAAAAAAATGACCAAAATCAGCAAGGTGTTTCTTTTTCTCATGAAGGCAAATTGATCCATATTTCAAATGATATCATTGTTTCTTCTACTACACATATAAAAAATGAGGAGTAACATGTTATGTACCATTCAAAATTATCCAACCATGATTTAAACAATGTAAAGGATCTATGTTAAGTTTTTAAGGTTTGACAATATTTCTAAAATACCAAAAAAAAAATCAAATAACTTCAAAAATTAAAAAATATGTTTAGCATTTACATGTTCTATTATTTCATTGTCATATATGTTATTGTTTCGATGTTAGTAGGTGGGATATCATTATTTTATATATACACATGTGTTTCACACATTTTTTGAGTGTTATATAGGCATACATAGCTACATGATTGATGTAATTGGGCCTTCCATCTACTCATGTGACGTTGACATTAGGGGAATCTATTTATTTGTTCATAATACATATAGGTTATATCATTTTATGGTCATTTTACATTATAATTTTTTAGATTATGTACTCACATATGCCTTTATCCATGATCATATCTTTCACAAAATACTTGAACTGCTATATACTTAACATTTTTTCTAACACATATGATCCATGGGCTAGTATGCTATGTTTATGTCAGTTACTTATGCCTTCATTCATGCACTTCATTTAGTGCCTTTCCTTGATAATGTATTTCTCATTTGACCATTTGAATATGCTCTATTATGTTTGGCTCCCATGACTTTTTTTACCTCTTTAACATTCAAATATGTCTTGTTTTGTTTTATGTTGAGATTTGAATATGTCATTCTTGATTTTGAAGACATTTGACTAATTCATGTTACTTAAATTGTGAGCCATTTTAACATGCCCCTTGTTTGAGGTCTCCTTGGAACATTGTATTTTTATTTTATTTTGAGTTATCTTGTGTGTTTGCTTGATTATTTATTGAGATTGTACTATTAATATCTATATGTTACCATGGTATACATCATGCATATTATGTCTTAGTGTGATCAAATTGTTGTGATTCAATGATATATATACCTAGACATGTTTCATATATATTCTACATGGTAAATTCATAGTTAACATGGTTATCTTATCCTTTTGAGGTAAATTAAATACCAATTTATATTATCCCTCACATCAAATGTCAGGCATATCAATAGTGGCATTCCTTAAAGGCATGACTTTCACATTTGATTCATAGATTAAAATTATAGTAGGGTCATGTTATAAAATCATGTTATCCACAAATTTAAATGTTTTATATTTAGTGGGTGAATGTTTTGGAAACATGTTATCCACACTTATTCAATATTTAGCATACCTAGATTATAGTGGGGGACATGTTTTGGAAACATGTCCTCTACATTGGTACTTATATCAATTTTCAAATTTCTCCATTTATCATGGGGGCATGTTTTGGTAACATGTTCTCCACACTATCAATTTTTAAGTTTCATATATACAATGGGGTGATGTTATGTAAACATGTTCTCCATGCTTACACAGTTATAAAATTAGCCAAATTCATAGTTATGTGATTTAGATACATATTTTTGATAAAATTATATACATTGGTACCATTATTATGTATAGTTTCAACATGATACATATATAAGGTTCATATGTTATGAAATGTGCACCTAATATTTCAAAATAAAATTGGTTTCAGATTTCAAACACTTTTAGGGAATGTCATCACTCATCAGGTTGGACTTTTATGAACTATATTGAGTCAATATACTATAGTAGTTGTTTAAGTTTTTGGTATGGTTGAGGTGAATAAATCACTAAATATTTATAATTTTATATTTTATAGTTGATTACATCATTTATCCTCATGGATTTTATAGTGTGATGTGACTTTGTTAATTCACACTCATGAGTTTATAAGTATGAATAGGTTACATGATTGAAATTAATCTCAACTATTGGGTGAAAACTCACCTTTTCTCCAAGGTTGGGGACATGTTTCCTCTAATATCTCTATATATTTATATATATTCACTTTATATATATATATATTATTTGTCATAATATTAGTTTTAATTATTCATAATAATATATCTTTTTAAACCAAAATTTCTAAAAGGCAATACAGTTTCATCGATACACAATTATACTCCTAATTTTTAGATTATATGCACTAATTATATATTTTGACATGCTATTGGTTGAAATTTAGTCACCAAAAAATCACTCAAGTAAGAATCACTCTAAGACAAGGTGTGTTATACACACCTAGGTATGCAATCAGTTTCCTATAAACTAGTAAATTCATTACTATATTAAAGGGGTAAATGTAGGCATTGTTTCTAGATTATATAACACATACACTTGTAAAATAAATATCATGGCTATACCTTTCGATTATATTTTTTTTCTCATTTCTAAAATACTAACATACACTATCTCTTTATGCTTAATTTCTTATCTCTTAGTCTGACCAATGTTATTCTAATGACTTAGACCTTCTATCTTACCTGTAATGTTATGAACCTACTTATATTCTATCTCTACAATTTCTATATTTGTACCTATGTTCTAAAATCTTAGACGCTACCATCCCAATCAGATGCCTACATTGATGTAAGTGTAGACACTAAAAAATGACACACTTATAGGTTTTGATGACTAAATGCCTCAAGACCCCCTAAACCTTCTTAGACCTTAACTAACCCCTCTTAACCTAACCAAATCACTATGATCCTATTCACATATTACTATTCAAAAATACTATTTGAAAATACTATTCAAAAGTACTATTCACTATCACTATTCACTATGGGACTCACTATCACTATTCATGATGACATGACAAGTGACATGGAAAGTGACATGGTATGTTACATGGCACATAGCATGGAAGGTTATTTGGGAGGTTATATGGAAAGTGACATGGCTTAGAATTGAGGTGGCTTGATGTAGGACATCATACCCCACTTGAGACCCTTTCTCAAGGTGCTTAATGACCTCATTTAAGCATAAAAAGGGTCCCCCCTTGAAATATTGTGAATTTCCACTTAAGGGGACATCATTAAACATGTATTTTTCCTTTACACATTAAATTGGCATTAAAAATGAGATACCTACCTCTTTAGTGCTTTGGATAAGATAAAGGGCACCCATTTTTGACTTTTTAACCCAAATGGGAGACCCATAATAAAGGTCAAAATCCCACCACCCTCATATTTTGACTCATTCATGCACCCACATGTAAAATGTCACCAAATTTTGTGTTTCATCTCTTTAAGTGCTTAGGTGAAGACAAAAATTGGTGGTGAGAAGTCTTTGGCCTTATTTAGACCCATGTGCATGATTCCCATTCAAAATTGGATTCATATAAAAGGTGGGAGACACACCAACCAAAATGGGAGACCCATGATCAAGGTGGGAATAAAACCAAACTCATATTTTGACTAATTAATGAACCATGTGGAAAATGGTGCCATACTTATACTATTCCCTCTTTTGGCATGATTCTTCACAACAAATGTTATAAATACCCCCCTCTCCTTCACCCAAGGTTAAGTTGGAAGTTAGTATTTGGTTATTAAAATATTTTTTTAGGTATTTGAATAATTTCATAATTTTTAAGGTCATAAACATCTTGGAGGAAAAGAATTCAAATTAATGAAGATCTGTCAAAATTATCTCAAGACATCTTCAACAACATCATTAACAACAACAACATTCTTCTTCAAGATTGGAAGGTAACATTTGATTTTATTTCTTCAATTTTATCTTATCATCCCCTTGGATTTTTAATTTCTTAATCCCAACTTATCTATTTTCTCCCTTTGTCATTTAATTATGTAAATCCATTTTCTCCCTTGCCATATTTTATCCACTCACACCTTTGCCACTTTTCCCCTCCTTATCCTCTTCCCATTTTGTTATCTTAACTACTTACCTTCTTAATTCATTAACCATTCACCCACTTATCCCATTTTAATATTTAATTTTTATTAACTTAATAATAATATCTTAACTAACCAACCACATTTCTTTAATCCCCTGTTAAATTTCCAAACCAAAACCATAGCCTTGTCTTAACTAATTTTCAGCATTAGTTGCTCTATGTAGTCATTATTTTAAAAGTAGTTAACTTTCTTGTCTTAATTTAGTTATTTATTTTTATTTAATTGTATTTAATTTTAGTTATTTTATATTTTAAATTCAATTACATTTCATTTTTATTCATAAACTTAATTGTTAAAATCAGGTGGAATGATAGGCTCCTATAAAGCTTTCGCTTCTAGGATCTAGTTCACACTAGACAATCCACCCAACAACTTGTCTAACCAACAAGTTTTGTGGTAATGATTTATTATTTCAGGTAATTATTACCTAGACAAAGAGGATTTCTCCAAAATTCTATATTAAACATGTATGCATTCAATAGGTATTCTTCTATACACCCTTCTTAACTAGTTTCTTCTTTTCTCACTTAAGAAAAAGCAAAAATTAAACAGAAACATTTTGGCATGCCTGGTGTGACCTTTGAGTTTTATTGATTTATTATATGTTTCAATAAATTTATAATTGCATTATTGAAATTTATTTAGTTAAATTATTATAAAATTAGGCTTCTTTCTTTAAAAAAAGAGAAAAAAAAGAGTTTTAGTTGCTTTTTTTAGAAAAAATTAAATTTTATTGCATTTCTAAAAAGAAAGAAAAGAGAATTCATCCTAGGATTATGATTTTATTTTCATGTTTCATTTAGGTGAATTTTAGTTATTATTTCCTTCATTAAAATAAATCAAAAATATATATTTTGGGTAAAATTAAGTGCATCCATTGACTGCTTATTTGATTTTAGCTCAGATAGTTTAATTAAGAGCATTATTAATTAATCATAGTTCATACATGTTATACAAACCAAACCACTTGCACAAAAAAACATAAAAACACACTTGAGAAAAATCTTGATGAGGATTTCATCACCTAGTAGATCATTTTTTATTGTATTTTCACTTTCCTAGTTATCTTACATAGATTTAATCATCGAGGGGATAGCCAACTCAGTTCTCTAGCTGAGTATAAACTCTAGAAATAGATACATATTGGATAAACACCCGCACTAGCTACAGGAATGTGACATGAGGGGAGTAAGACCCATGTACTAGGCCACATACTCAAACCAATATATACTTATATTTAGTGCCTAAACATAATCCAAAAAAAAACATATACTACCTTATTTAGGACCTATTCAAGCCAACTTCCTCTTCACACTTTTCTAAGGCATAAGCCAAAAGAGATTAAAAGAATCTTGGATTTATCTCACTCTTAGTGAATGAATTATTTGACTTTAGTCTTTTTTTTAATTTCTCTTTGTTTGAGGTGTGAGAAGGTATCATATTTTTCTTATTTTCTTGTATAGTTCTCACTCACCAATAGCAAAAGGACCTCAAGGAATAAAACCTGCCACCAAATAAACCATCTCCAACTTCCACCTCTTCATCCATGGAACACATTAATAAACTTGTAGGCTTCCCTCACTCTTTTTTTAAGTCCTACTCATATAGTCTTAAGAGATGTGAATTTTTTCACTTTCATAAACAATAATCATATAGCCTTACAACACTACCTAAGAACCACATCTTACCAAATCTTGGTTTTGACCCCACCCATAGATCCACCTGATGGCATGCCTCTCCACCTCATGGGGAATACCTCAAATACCATGAGATATATTCAACCTTTATTTTACCAAACATTATCATCAACAAATAAATCCCTTAAAACTAACCCACCAAACCACACTACCACTACCCTTATACCTCTTACTAATCACTCCCCCACAATAGGAGGACATATCTCTATCACTACCCATCTTCCTCTATTTAGTTCCAATTCATTAAACACTACTCCATTTCTAATCCTTGTTGTGTATATACCATCCATGTTACCACCAATGAACATAAGAGTCACCACCCTTCCATTGGCCACTAACCCAACCACCACTTTGACCCAACATGCAACCTTTAGCTATCTTCATAACCCACAAGGATATATGACCACTATCTAACCACCCACCTCTACCCAACCATTAAAATTTACATACCAATATATATCTTCCACCCTACATTCAAAGACCACATACCATTACATGGAGTCATTTGAACCATCTACTAGTTATTCACACATTGTCCAACCTTAATAAATCATACCATATAACTATGCATCCCAACAACCTCAAGCAAACTTCATGAAGTTGATCATAGACAAGATGACTACCCTTGAGTCATCCATCTCTGGCACCCATAATATCTTATCTTATGATCAAATTTTCAATGAGCCTATTCACCCTTCAGTCCCCATTAGACCTTATCCGACTCAGTGGGAACTTCCAAAATTTACTAAGTTTAATAGTAAAGAAGATGTTCAACAACATTTAAGAGAATCTAGGCATTTATGCTACTTGATTTCCCATGATGATGCTCTTGTCCTCCATACCTTTCCTATGTAATTATCTAGACCAACTTTGGATTGGTATAGTTGCCTACCCAAACATTTCATCCTCTCTTTCATGCAATAAGACCAAAACTTCTTGGATCACTTTTTCATCAATATATCCAAAAAAGTTTTTATTACCGACCTCTACTCCATTCAAAAATTTGAAGATGAATCTATTACCAATTTTGTGGCTCATTGGAAGAACCTAATCAACCAAATTTCCTTTTCATTTCCTCAATTTGAGCTTATAGAGCTCTTTATCTGGGCATGTGCAAAACATATTCCATCCACATTGCATGTCCAAATATTTTAGACCTTTGATGAAGCCTTTGCCATAGGTCACAAACTAGAGAACAAAGCCATCAATGAAGGAAGGTTAAAGTTGAAGAGCAAGAACTCAACTTATAAACCTAATGAGCCATTTTATTCCAAACCAAATAACCAAACCAATCCTAATACTAAAAACAAATCAACCACCAATGTCATTATCCTTGCACCACCACCATCTACCAACTAATAGAATCCAAGGAACCAAACCTATGACTCTTCTAATTATTCAAACTGAAACCAAAGGAACTAGACTTGGAATAATCATAAGCAATTAAATCCACTTGTGGAGCCCTATCCTTCTATTTTAGAAAAGTTATTAAAAGCCACTATCATCTAACTTACACCAACTAAACCACCCCAACAATTTGATGCTTCTCACCCCATACTTGGTTGGTATAATGAGAGTGACCATTGTTCCTTTCACTGAGTTATAGTACATGACATAAATATGTGTAACACCTTTAAATACTTTTTCCAATCCCTCATTGACAAGGGTGATCTTAAGTTGGATAATCCCAATGCACCAACGAACTAGGCCCTTGACATATTCCACAAGCCTTTTCCTAATCATACTCCTTCTACCCCTTACCATGATAATAAACCAAACCCATCTCATGAATCACATACTATTAATATTGTTATTGATAAACCTATTGTTGAAGAAAACATTACATTAACCACCTCTTTCCCCATTCCCCTAATGGAAGAAAAAAAATGCCTTATATTCCTTTGAACACCCAAAAAAAGGAAGCCACTATACCCACACCTCTATTGGAGGATAACACACTTACCTCCCCTATTATAGAACCATCCACCCCCGCTTTGGAAGCTATCTCAAAATAGAAGATGACTTCATCTACCTAGCCTCTAATTTCAAAACCTTTTGTTAGAGGTCAAGATAAAGGTAAGGGAACCAAACTAGAACTTCTAACCCCTTCTTTGGTAAACCAACCTAGCCCTTCTAAACCAACTAAAGACTCTATCCAACTAAATAAAACCTCCTCCAAATTAATCAACCCTCAAACACCTAAACCCATGAAGACAACTAAAGTGACCAAATCCCCTCTAAAACTAAAAACTAAAATAACCAAAGAATTAAAACCACCCAAAGGCACAAAACCCCAAATTTAACCTCCCTCAACCTTGCCCTCCATTTTGGTTCTTCATCCCTCTAACATAAACATGAAGTTCATAATTTTTACCAAAACCCTACCACCTTTAATAGTCACACCTTCATACTTGCTTTCTAAGACACCTTTCCTCACTACACCAATAATTCATAAGTTACCAACCTTGCCCTCCTCTGCCTCCAACTCATCAACCCTCTTGCCTAAACCAAAACCATCAACCAATAATACCACTTTACCCAAGACACCTACCACCAAATCTATAGCTACACAACCTTCTACCTCAACACCCAAAATAAAAATCACTAATCCTTTAGCACCTTTAGCTATATATTAATTAACCATTCTCCAATAATTATTAAAAACTTATTCCTTGAGCTTAACACCCATCAAGGCCTTTGAACCTTCACATACCAAACCATCTTGGTTTAATGGAAGCTTTATATTTTCATACCATAGGGAACCAAGACATTACACAAAAAACTATAATTCTCTCCAAGCACTTATTCATAGCCTATATCAAGATGATGATCTATTATCAAACAAATCTTCTTCAACCCCTTTGACAATCCAAGCACCAACTCAAACCATAAAATATTTAGTTTTACCCAAAAGTAAATAGGAGGAACCAAATCAACCACCCAATCTAGGAAACCCCCTTATCCACACTATTCACATGATTACCCAAACTCAATCCCAACAAAAGGATAAAGGGAAAGCTAAGGCATCTATTCCTTGGACTTACCCCTCCCTAAACTTCCAAGCAAGAAATACCCAACCATCTCTATCCTCAAACAAATCCAAGGTCTCTATCTTAAGTGCCTCCCCATCTAACCCTCCATACCTTAATCCATATGCAATATCCATCTAAAATTCTATCCTCAAGTAGCTTCACCAAACTCTAGCAAAAATGAGCTTATATGAGCTAGTATCTACCACTCCCCATCACCACCAACAACTCATAGAAGCCTTGCAATGCATTTAGGTCTAACCCAATGAACCTTAACCTCTATCCACCTTTGTTGGTGCCTTTCAAACTTCTAACCTTGTCACCTTCAAAAATTCAAAAATGTATTCTATTCATCTAGAGGATCCCAATCCCCCTCTCTTCATTATGGCATACATTAATAAAACATACATCAAAAGGGTGATGATTAATGGAGGATCCAACATCAATATTATCTCCTCCCACACTTATGACTAGTTTCACTTACCCATGAACATCATGTCTGAAAGCATAGTGGTCCTTCACTATTTCAATGACACCATGGCTATTACCTTGGGTATGATTGTTCTCCATATCTATGTAGGGGCTTATACCATTCCTAAACTTTTTTATGTTGTAGAAGGAGAATTAAAATACATGTTTTACTTGGGTGCCCTTGGATTCATGCCATGAGTTGTGTCCCTTTGACCTTACATCGATGTGTCAAATTTGAGTACAAAGGGAAAATTATGAATATCCAGGCTGAACCTTATCCTTTTACATCTTGAAATATGACATATTAGCCTAATGACATCCTTCCTCCTCCTTCATCCACCTCACAACCATGTTCTAATGACACAACCCCACTAACCAAAACCTATGACACTTTCAAACCAAATTTTGATGAAGCTTCTACTATCTTGTTTATCCCTTCTTTCCAAATTCCTGTAGATAACCCCATGGAAACCACATTCCAATGTCTTTCCCTTAATGAATATAGACTCTTAGCCTTAGATTCCTTCTCTACTCCTCAAGAATATGGTAATTTGATGCATGACCCTTCCTACGACCCTAACATTGGAACCATCATCCCCTTTGGGATCCATAACCTTTAAATAAATTTCATTTATGGGAGACTTAATTGATCACTTCTATCCCCTACCACTACTTCATCCATCCATCCATTTACCTCTAACTTTTCCTATCTTATAAAACTAAAGCTCACTAAGTTGTATCTTCATAGATGTACTTGGAAAGGATTTGGCCTTGGTCGCTATGAACAAGGGTCTCATGATTTAACCCATATAAAAACTTTACAAAATCACGAGCCATTTGGCCTTGGATATGAACCACCTAAAGAACACACCAATTCAACCAAACCCATTGCCACCATGGAGGAAGATATCCCATCCTCACCAACCTAACCACTTTCCCCACTTGAATATCTTAACATCATCCTACCTAGCTTTTTTTTCTAGTAAATACCATTATTTTAGTCCCTCTCATCTACCAAAAGGGTGGACAAACCAAATTCCTTTCACTCATACACCCTAAAATAGTAGAGAATAATTCTCTTACCATCAACACCATCCAACATCAAGATGATGATTCCATTCTTACCTACCTCAGTATAGGGGATTCTTCTATTCACAAATCCCTTCTTCCTAAGGCCTCAAACATGTCAAATTAATCCACCATGGATATTAATTTGGGAACTCTATATAACCCCCACATTATCAAATTGGGCCAATCACTGAATGTTGAGGAACTTCAGAACTTATCCTCTTTCCTCTAAGATCGTAACATAACATTCAATTGGTCTGACAATGATATGCTTAGGATTGACCCCATCATTACTACCCATAACATAATCATTCATAATGATGTCGAGCCTATTAAACAAAAAATTTAACACATACATCCTCACATAGCCCTTCTCATCAAAGAAGATCTTCAACGTCTCTTATTTGTAAACCTCATTCAACCTATTGACTACCTCTAATGGGTCTCAAATACCATACATGTCACCAAAGTCACTAGGGGTCTATGTATTTGTGTGGACTTTCATGAACTTAACCTCACCTACCTTAAGGATGACTTAACTCTACCTAGTATTGACCAGCTTGTTGATCTTACAACTAGCCATGAGATGTTATCTCTCATGGATGGATTTTTAGGTTATAATCATATCTTTATTGCTCTTGAAGATCAACATAAAATTGCCTTTACCACCCCTTGGAGAACTTTTTGCTATAGATTCATGCCTTTTATGTTAAATAACACTGGTGTAACCTACCAATGTGCCATGACTTATATCTTCCATGATATCATCCATAAGATTATACAATACTATGGGGATGACCTTCTTGGGAAATCCAAACTCCAAAAATATCACTTGACTATTCTTATGATCATATTTGAATGCCTCATCCATTATCATGTTCATGTTAATCCTGATAAATGCATTTTTGGGGTCCTTTTAGGAAAGCTTCTTGGCTTTTTCATCTCTCTTCACATAATCAAATTAGACCCTACTAAAGTTAGAACAATTTTATACATGCCTCCTCCAACCAACCTTAAGCACACCTACAGGGAAAACTTCAATCCATTCACCATTTCATTTCCCAACTTTTAGACTAGTGCCAACCTTTTCATCATATTTTGAATAAGGATGTCTCTTTCAAATGGAATATCAATTATCAAAAGGCCTTTGATTCACTCAAATAGTACCTTTTATCACTACCTATCCTTACCCTTCCTAAGGATAACCACCCATTTTACCTATATATCTCTACCACCGACCATTCCCTATGGACAATGTTGGATCATTGAGATGAACAACACAAATATCAAGTCATATATTACATTATCTACATGTTTGTACAATATGAGAATTAATATACACATACTAATAAATTTTGCTTAGCATTGACCTTCATGGCCACCAAACTCTACCATTAACTTAATAACCATAAAACCTATGTCATCACTAATACTGACCCACTTAAGTACATGCACTCTAAATCATACCAAAATTATCATATGACTAAGTGACTCATGCTCTTAGATGAATTAAACCTTGAATTCCTCTCATATAAGTTGATTAAAGGGCAATTCATTATTGAAAAATTAGTTGAAGCTCTTTTACCAAACAACCAACCACCTCCTCTTACCTTTTTGAATGAGTCTATTATGACTCTTTTTAGATAATATGGAATAAACTACCAAATGACCATGTTCTTTGATGGCTTAAAGTGCCAAAAAGGAGGGGCTACTTGAGTTATTCTCATTCCTCTTGATGACAAACCCCTTCCTCTCTCCTTTAAACTTGACATTGAATGCACCAATAATGTGGCTGAGTACAAATCCCTAGTGATATGTGTCTAAACTAATCTAGCCTTGGGAATTAAGACAATCAATTTGTTTGGTGATTCCCACCTCATGGTCAACTAGGTCAATGAATCTTATCAATGTAAGAATGATGTCTTGAAAAAATATAAACTTTTAGTTGATAAACTCTTATCATCATTCAAACATTACCTGGTCTAATTCATTCCCTAATCTACCAATAAATTTATGGATACAATGGCATACCTTGATTCCCACATCCCTTCTTATCCTTCCATTTCCAAAATATTTATCAGCATTCATCATTTTACCACACCCTCTTATATCCAATGTGACCTC
Organism: Torreya grandis; assembly: GCA_037957365.1. Taxonomy (NCBI): domain Eukaryota; kingdom Viridiplantae; phylum Streptophyta; class Pinopsida; order Cupressales; family Taxaceae; genus Torreya; species Torreya grandis. Next base: position 1,677,410 of record JARHVA010001722.1, on the reverse strand, counting down.
CATACCATTTATAATGTAGAAGAATCCCCATCCAACATTTGGACTAACCAAACTTTCAAATACCTCAACCTAGGCATCATTCCTCCCAACCTATCTAATAATGACCTAAGAAACTTCATTCAAAGTACATCTTATTACACCATACTAGGGGAAATCCTTTATAAACATGGTTTTGATGGCCTCCTTCTTTGTTGACAACACAACCATGAAGCTTCCCACACCATCAAGGAACTATATGATGGGATGTATGGGGGACATTTTAGCGGCTTAAAAATCTCTAAATGTCTCCTTCACCTTGGATACTATTGGCCCACCCTCAACCAATACTATTGTGATTATGTAAAAAAGTGTGTTAAATATCAACAACATGATAATTTACGTCATGCACTAGCTAATATCCTCTAATTATCTAAGGACTTTTGGCCTTTTTCTCAATGCAAGCTTGATCTCATTACATGAATTAACCCCCATTATTTATAATAACATAGCTCCATCATCATAGCCACTGAATATTTCACCAAATGGGTGGAAGTTATTCCTCTTATCTTGACCAAAGTAGAAAAGATTGTTGACTTTATCAACCATCATATCATCTACTACTTTAGTATTCCTCATAAGATCAATGATAATGTTAAATCCTTCAAAAATAAGTAAGTACAAGGCTTATGTGATGCATTTGACATCAATTTAAGATTTTACTTAGCTTACCATCCATAAGTAAATGGATAGGCAAAAGCCTCCAATAAAACCCTCAACAAAATACTAACCAAAGTTTTAAGTGCTTCATGGTAGGATTGGTACTTGCACATCCCATTCACCTTATGGGCCTATCACACTAGCATTTTAACCTCTATGGGTGCTACTCCTTTCTCCCTAGTGTTTAGAGTAGATATAGTCTTTCCTCTTGAAGTCCAAATCCCCACTCTTCACATATCTCTATAAGAGCTTATTTTAGAGGAAGATTTTTGTTAGCACCATTTATCTCAACTTGAACTACTTAACAAGAATTATTTATTATCCCTCACCCACCTTCATATCTATCAAGAACATATCAAACATGCTTATAAAAAGCACCTCAAACAATGGGAATTCAATATCAGATACCTCATCCTAAAATAAAACCAACACATGACCAACATAGAGAAGAGTAAAAGAGGCAAGTTTACTTTCAATTGGCTTGGACCCTACGCCATTACCCATAAGTATGGATTATGAGCTTATCATTTGTCTTCTCTCAAAGTAAAAACTAGAATTTGATCCCATCAATGCTTCACATTTGCATCTATTTTTTTGTTAAAGAAGGATCAAACTCACTCCTTTTATCTAACTAAATTTCATCCCTTGATTATGATATTTTAACCCTCACCCATATTTATCCTCTCCTTTTGAGGATAATTGATCAAACCATAGAACCATGTGATTAAAATTCATAGTCATAGCCTAATCCTAAATGTGAGTACCATGGCTCTAACCATGTCATGGTTCTCATGGATACTTTTTGTCTCTAATAAGATGGAATCCTATGGTCATTATCTCTCAAAACCACACCTTTTCATATCATTAACCTTCTTGTGTAAATTTTTTTCCCTCAGTAAGGTAAACATATGAACCTAATTAGACTTGTCTATGTCTTAAAACATTGCATCCAAAAATAATTTGGATGTCAAAATACTACTTGGGTTAATATCTTAAGCATTACAGATTGTTCCCTCAAAGGATAGCTACCCAAAAATAAAATAAAAATTTCCAAATATAAGGTAGATTGCTCCCTTGAAGGATAGCTATCAATATCATTAAACAAATCCACTAAGCTTAGACCACTCCCTTGAAGGATGGCTAAGTTAACTTTGTCAAAAGCAAAGCAATTTATTGAAATCTTCCTACATTGATTAGCTTCCCATATATAATAATAAATAAAAATACCCACTATCACAACAAAATCTAAAGTCACAATCAAATCTCAAGAAACATAATAAGTTGGAAGTTGTAATTGGCTTTCACATGTAGACTCCTAGATTAATTAGTCTACATATAGCATACGACATGAACTTGTCTATTACCATTCTTAGGCCACCTGTAGAAGGTTCAAACTAATTCATATGAGATTATGATACATATCACCCATTACCCTTCACACCACCTATCACCCATCTTCCATTTAGACTATCTATAAATCAGGGATTTAAAGCTTAATTAACACCTTGTGATCAAGAAACCTTTTTTATCAACTCATGACTGCTCATGTGCATCATTTTAAGGGATTATATTCATTAAGATAATCTCACTTCAGGTCTATATTCATTCCTTATCAAAAATAAAACATCATGCCATATTCTTATCTTAATATGCTTGGTTGATGTTTTCGTCACAACTTTTACCATCTAGTGTTGCAAAAACAATAATCATTATTTTTACATTAAGTTAGATTACAACAACCATAGCCATACCAATCATAACCATAACATTCATAAGTATTCACACAACCTTAAGCATGATAACATTCGACCAATGACATCCAAAACATTTTGTACATGTTAATAGAAAACTATGTAATATTTTACTTAGGGTGCAAGGAGTCACATGACACATACAAAGTTATCAGACTATCCACACTTCCCCTAAGGCCCCTACATACATTATTTTTTACCTAAACACTAGGTTGATTATCTGGTGACTTTGGATTTGTGTTCAACCATCCTTCTACTTGATTTCTCCCTAAAATAACATCTATAACATTCCCTATCTTAGCACTTGATAAAGGGTATACTTTGTTCTCCTCTTCCACATTCATCCCCATAAGACATGAGTCATTTCCACTCTGGGTCTTTCACCCTACTTACCTATTATATCCATTGTATCTCTCTACTCTAGTTTCTACTTGCATAGGTACTGCCATTTGTTACCTCAATGCACATCCCCTTGGATAGTGAGAGTTCCCTCCATAGATAGGCTAATGGTCATGTTATCCAACCCTGCATCTTGCACAGTGAAATTCTTGCCTTCTTATTTGATGTAAATTTAAGAGTTTAGGCTCAATCTTAGGTCTTGGGTGCCTTTCCTCTTGTTGTTGATCTAAAAATACTTCCATTATTGCCATTACATGTAAGTATTTGGTAGATCCTTACATTCACTATATTAATTATTTTAGGTCATGGGAGTGACTGATTATTTCCACCATTGTTCCCATTATTTCCCATATTCAACTTTGTGTATTTCTCTACACTCTCTATAACCTACAAAACCAAATAACTCAATGATAGAAACTCATCTTTATCATGATTCTTTAAATATAATACCTAACCATTCTTCCTCATTGACATGATTCTCCATTCCACCACTAGAGAAGTTCATATGATGTCATTGATTCCCTTAAATAGTATTCCCACTTGAAATGGTCATGTCTACTTACCTTTTCATATGGGCATATCACCCTCAATCTAATTAGTTATCTCAATAAAGCCTATATACACCATCATGATATATTTTTATTACCCTTATCATCTGATCCACATCTAATGTCTTTCCTTACTTTTTATCTTGTGGTCCTTGTGGGTTTGGTGATTATTTGCATCATTGTCAACTTTATCCTAGTTGATGTAAATTGGCTTCCAACTATCGGCTATTGTAATGATCATGCCTTCAAAACTATCACTATTACTAGTGGTACTAATTCCTAAATGTTTGTCATTATAGAATTTCCCTTATTTTATCCAACTATATAACCAATATCCTTGACCATATAGCTCCCTAATACCAACGCCTCTTATAAGTGGAACCCCAAGTCATTGGTTCCAACGTACTTGGATAGAAGATGCAAACATGGCTGCCTTTTGTCTAACTTACCCATGTAGCTCTTGGATTATGCACAATCCATCATCTATCACTCAACACACAGCCAATTTTCTACTTTGTAAAATATACTTAGTCATCAAAGAAATTATTTTCAAGTAGTCACTTCACTACTACCTTTAAAACTTGACTCATAGCGGTGATGAAACTTGGACAATGAACTATGTAAATCTTGATATAAGCCCATTTCCTATAGCTTAGATTGTAACAGTATATGTTATCTCTAGGATTCTACCCTCACATAATTTTAGAAGGAGTAACCTCCTCACAAAGGCACCTCTTCTTTGGATTAGCTCTATTGAAGGTCATTTGTGGTGATTAACATTATGTTCTCTTCTTATTTATCCTACCTTTCCCATCTATGTCTCTCATCCTACTAAATGTGGGATCATTATGGTAAATATTCACCAATATACACCATGCACTTTCACCATCACCTTCACCAAAATCCAAAACATCTATTTTCAAAAACCTTCTCCATCATCTCAAACCAACCCATGTGGTCCATAAAATTTGATCAACAAATTTGAGCACTATTTTCCAACCCTAGTTAAACTACATTGGCCTTATGTCCATGGACTATGTAGGTGATGCTTGACTTCTAAAGGCAATTCAACCAATAATAAATACACCCCCCCCCCCATTTTTTTCTTCTCATTAATTATGTTTCTAATAATGACCTCAAACTTAGGGCATCATATATTAGGGAATCTTTGGATTTTTCCTAGCATCCTTGTATTTTAACATCACCTAATAATTCTTCTTTATTTTTCCCTAATTACTGGGAGAACTACATTAGCTTGAGGTCTTTTTGGACTATATAGGTAGTGCCTAGTTATTGAGGTTAGCTTGGCCACATCCTTTATTTTTTTTCCCTTCTCACCTAAAATATCTTCCTCCACTTCTCTACCTATCTCCTCACCACCTCCCTCCCTTCAGCTTGTCAATCTCTTTTAACCACTTTTCCAACTTGTCAATCTCTTCTAGCACAAATATTGATATCCTTAATCATTATCCCCTCTTATCTCCCATAAAGCCACCACCTCATCTAATTTTTTGGCCTCCCCATCACCTTTCCTTATGCATGTTTCACAGCTCGCTCCTCCACCCACTTTTCATGTTTTTGTCCCTCTCCCAACTTCTTAAAAATATTGCCCGTTATCCCCTTTGTCTTCTTCCACCATACTCATCCTTTCCCCTTGCCTAGGAAACCTGTCATACCCTCTTTATCACTCTCTTTTACTCACCAATTCCACATCATCCTCTTCCATTATACATCAAGGGACACTTTTACCTCCTCTTCTTTACTACCACCTTACCACTCTTCCACTAATTTTAAACCACCTTCATTCCAATTCTTAGTTCTTGTTTTCCTCTTTCCCATATTTTCAATTGGCATTATTTCTATTTCTTCTATTTATTCTATCATCCCATTTTTTCTTATGTGTGCCACCACTCTCTATCGATTTGACACTCTTCCCACCTTTTCTATTTTTTTCCTCCAAAACTAGCTTTTAACTGGGTCTTTATCCTTTGAGAAGCCTTCCATAATTTCCCTTTTCTTCTGATCTCTTCAAGCCTTTTACACTTTAGAGTCCCCATTTTCTCTTTTCATCTTAGTACTCACTTATGTTTTGCATTTATGTGAGTGTCTATGTTTTATATCCCTGCTTCATTCTTCTTCTTATCATCCCTGATCTTCATCCCTTATTTTTATCACGTTCCCTTTAATTATGTTCCTCTATTTCTTTACCACCTCATCTCTTCTTCAACTTTTCAATCTCTTCTAATCACCCATTTAGATTATCAATCTCTTCTAACAAGTTGATTTAACCCTACCTTATCTGTTCACCTTTTTGGCTACCCATCCTTTTCTTCCCCTCATTACTATTAACCTCATTCCCATTTTATATCCCATTTTCATCTTCAAAACCAACATTTTATTTTCTTCATTATTCTTGTCCTTGAATATCATCATCCATGCTTACTTGGTCTTAGGATACCACTAGCTATTAGGATATAGATTCCTTCCCCATATCCTCTATTCTTACCTATTTGAACCCCTTTTTTGAATATGTTATAATAAATAATAAACTGACATTCAAATGGAATATTTGGGGTACCTGTGTGTGGGTACTACCTATACCATATCACATGACCTACCTCCCAACCAATAGTTTCCCTTGATTCTCCCTATCTAGCCTACATCTCCCTATGAACTATAATATCCCTACTCTTTAATCACATTCCACTTAGTAACCTATTATAGGAGTCCCCTCTTCCACCAAACTATTTTTCTCCTTGGTGTCTTTTACACCTATTTCTCCTAGCTTCCTTTTCAACTCCCCAATCTATCTATCTTCATACATTCTTCTTATATTTTCCCTCTTAGTTTTCCATTTATACCATTTATTTTAATTCCTATTTAAACTTGTTCCCTCATTTAATTAATATTATTATTATTCACTTTACTCCATATTCTAAAACCCCTTAGATTCTTTCTCTGAATTCCCTCAAAACTCAACGCTTACTTATTTGGAGCCCAACTGGCTCTAGGGTCAAGGGTTCAAATATTTTTTACAGTTCTTGTTTACCCACTCTTCTACTTTTCTTCCCCAAATCATTGAATAATACCCTTCCATATCTTGTTAATGACATTATTTTGGAGTGTGCAAAACATTGGCTTATTTGGGTGGTGATGAAAGAACACATCAGGTCACCATGGAAATTTAAATAGTACCAAATTTTGTAAATCTTGGTAAAGCATATTTCTCCCTTTTTTCTTTAAAATAGTGGTATAAATTTCACACTTAAACTTGATTATCCATGGATATATATTCTTTTTGCATAGATGAAGTAATGATCTAATTACATCCTAGGTATTCTCATCCACCATTTGTACCCAACCAATCAAAAAAATATTTGATAGCCATCTTTTCCACCCTTTAGATCTTCCCTTTCTCCAACATCCTTTAATTGGACCTAACTACATGATACATCAAATTGGGGCAACCAAGTTAACCAACACTCCCCATCTTAGAAGAAATACATTAGGCCTAAAATTCATTTTGGATATTATGTCCATGGAACCATGTAGGCAACATCCACTTGCCTACTGCATATAGAGTTTGATCAACCACCCTATTCCAACCAACCAAACCATTTTTCCACATCTACCTTGATGTTGGCCATTTTTGACCTGATCTCTTCGCATCTTTTGTGATGACCTTGCCTTCATCCTTTTGACTACACTAACTATGCTTGTCATGTTCCACTTTTTATGCCCCACTTCATGTGCAACTAGACCATTTATGTTGTTCTATGAGATCACTTCCTACCTTGGATACTTTTGAATGATACTAACCTTATCTAGATGACTCGATAGGCTTAATTCAATCAACTATGACTAACATTATGGACTGATAACCTTATCATATGTCCATATAGAACTTGACCTTATTTTTATCAGTTGGTCACTTTATTATTTGTGAAATCTTGACTATTTCACTTATTCACCTTTTGTGAACCCATTAGCATTTCATGTGCCCAACTACCTTATGGTACCACCTCATGCCTCTCTGCCAACTAATTATCAAACTTGCACCTAATTCATCCCTTCTTCAATGACTCTTAGTTTGAGGGGGGACACCTCCTCCCATACTTAGGGCACCCTAACCTTTGACCAAGCAATTCATTTTTGTTTTGTAGCTTGTTAATTCAAGGTTGCATAATAAATAAGGGTAAAATGTAGACACTAGAAAACTACACACTTATAGTTTTTAATGACTAAATTCCTCAAGACCCCCTAAACCTTCTTAACTCTTAACCAAACTCTATTAGCCTAACCAAATCACTATTATTCTATTCACATAGTACTATTTTAAAATACTATTCACTATCACTACTCATTATGGGACCCATTATCACTATTCATGATGACATGGCATATGACATGGAAATTAACATAAAAAGTGATTTTGGAGATGATATAACAAGTGACATGGCTTAAAATTGAGGTGGCTTGATGTGGGACATCATACCCCACCTGAGACCCTTTCCCAAGGTACTTAATGACCTCATTTAAGCATCAAAAGGGTCCCCCATATAAATATAGTGAATTTACCCTTAAGGGTCCATCATTAAACATTTATTTTTTATTTACACATGAAAGTATAATTTAAAATTAGATACCTACCTCTTTAGTGCTTTGAAAAAGACAAAGGTCACTCATTTTTGTCTTTTTAACCTAAATGGGAGACCAATGATTAAGGTGGGAATTCCACCACCCTCGTATTTTGACTCATTCATACACCGACATGGAAAATGGCACCACATTGTTTGGGGAATCTCTTTAAGTGCTTTGGTGAAGACAATAAAGGGTGATGAAAAGTCTTTGGCCTTATTTAGACCCATGTGCATGATTCCCATTCAAAATTAGATTCATGTGCAAGGTGGGAGACACACCAATAAAAATGGGATACCCATGATCAAGGTGGGAATATCAATAACCTCATATTTCTAATCATTCATGCACCACATGGAAAATTGTGCCATGCTTCTACTATTCCTTCTTTTTCATGATTCTTCATAATAAATGTTATAAACACCCCCCTCTCCTTCACCCAAGGTTAAGTTGGAAGCTAGTCTTTGATTATTACGATCTTGCTACAGCTCTTTGAAGGAGGTCATCATTTTTGAATTTTTGGAGGAAAATAATTCAAAGCAATGAATATCTACCAAAATTGCCTCAATACATCTTCAACAACATCATCAACAACAATAACATTCTTCTTCAAGCTTGGAAGGTAACATTTGATTTTATTTTTTCAATTTTATCTTATCATCCCCTTAGATTTGTAATCTCTTCATCCCCACTTATCCATTTTAAATATTTATCATTTCATTATCTCAATATATTTTCTCCCTTTCCATCTTTTATCCATTCACACCTTTGTTACTTTTACCCTCCTTATCTTCTTCCCCTTTTTCCATCTTAACTACTTACCTTATTACCTCATTAACCATTCACCCACTTATCCCATTTGAATATTTACCTTTTTATTATCTTAAATAGTTATCAACCAACCAAACCAAATTTATTTAATCCATTCTTAAATTTAAAAACCAAAAACATAGCCTTATCTTGACTAATTTTCAACATTAGTTGCTCTATTTAGTCATTGTTCTAAAAACACATAACTATCTTGCCTTAATTTAGTTATTTGTTGTTATTTACTTATATTTAATTTTAGTTATTTTTTGTTTTAAATGTAATTTTATTCATTTTTTATTCACAAACTTATGTTTTAAAATTAGGTGGATTGACAACCTCCTAGAAAGCTTTCACTTCTAGGATCTAGCTCACACTAGGAAGTCCACCCAACTACTTATCTAACCAACAAGTTTTGTGGTAGTGATTTACTATTTCAGGTCATTATTACCTAGCCAAAGAGGATTTATCACAAAGTGTGGTTTTAACATGTGCACATTTAATAGGTATTCTTATACACACCCTTATTAACTAATTTATTCTTTTCACACTTAAGAAAAAGAAAAAAATAGATAGAAATAGTATGTTGTTTTGATGCAAGTGTCTATTTACCTAAATTCATCTAATTTTCTAATGAAATATATTTATAGGGTTGACCTAAGTTATTTAATCTAAGATATTATCCATAAGGGTTCATATAAATATAATATCAAACCTCATTCATTACTCACCTATCATAGACCAAAAATAACTCAATCAATCACTCAAGTCAGTAAAGTTTCCCTAATTCATCCTATTTCCATATCAATCATATGGATGTCCTATAGGTATAAAGTACTAGAGTATCATTATATGATCCATATTTTATAATTTAAAATTTAGGTCACTTTATTTACTTACTTGTCACATATTACATGATTCACACACAATCTAACACATAGAGAAGAACTACATAAGTCCGAGACTCTCTTTAGAGTATTGGCTATGCAGATAATGTTCACTGATAGAGGGGTTTTAGTGGTAGTTAGAAACTATATGATTGCTAACCCATTTTTTTGTATCCACTATGAAGATAAATAATAGGGTTTTTCTATTTGATAAGGATCAATCATCCATAACCTAGATATGAATGCACCATAATGAAGGAGAATAAAACCTAGAAGTATCTAGGTAGTTGCATCTAGTTTCGACAACTATTTTATATGAGACTCTTATGTCTGAGTTAGATAATAACATCAACATAATTATCTTGGGTTGACATAATTGTACACATTCATATAAATATAATTTACAAAATTAGGCAATAGATATAGAATCTAGATCCAATCTACTTTCTTCCTATTCTAGATATAGATTTGTATTGGCATCATAATTAGCTAAGTATCTTATTTTGATTATCATTGAAATATCTAGCATAGTTTTACTTTCTACATTTAAAATATTTTAGAATAATAAATTAAGTATATGTTTATCTAAATTTTGAAATAAATTAGACTGATTTAAAGATAGTCTACCATCCTTGTTCCCTAGGATATATATACCCATTCCAACCCTAGATAGCCCCAAGTATTTGAATAAGATGCAAGTGTCTAATTAATTAGAAAATAGGTACAGGTCTAGAACTTGTAGAGATGGAAGATAAGGAGGTTTATAATATTTTTGGAATGATATAAGGTCTCTATTATTAGGGTAACAGGTCAAACTAAGAGATAAAAAAATAGTGATAGCGATATAGTGTATGGGAACCTTTTGGAAATGAGAAAGGTATTTAAGTTTAAGGTACATCCATGATATGTATTATTTGTGTATATGATATAGGTTTTATACAATTCATAAATAGTGTCTACATTCCACCATTTAGTATAGTAATTCAATTACTAGTTTAAAGGAAAAGCAATACATACTTGGGTATGTATAACAAACATTGATTTTGCTTCAGTCTAACTTAAGTGTTTTGTTGGTGACTAAATTAAAACCAATATCATGTCATAGTATATAATTAGTGCATATAATATGAAATTGAAATAATTGAAATGGTTAAAATTGAAATATAACAAGGTTTAATAGTACACTCATGTATCGATGTAACCGTCTTTCCTTTTAGAAATTTTATTTGAAAATATATATCATTATGAATCATTAGAGCTGAAAACAGACAAATATAAAATCCATAAAGTCCACATGTATATAAATTTATAGATATAATAGAGGACACATTCCCTAAACCTTGGAGAAAATGTGAGTTGCCACCCAACAATTGAGAATTGTTCAACCATGCAACCCAATCATACTTATAATATAGTGAGTGTGAGTGAACCAAGTCAATTCAAAATTTAAAATTGGTGAGATTGGATGATTTAATAAATACTAGCCTACGAACTTGGTAAGATTGAGTGATTTAATCACCTCAACCATACCAAAAAATTAACCAACTACTAGAGTAGATTGGATCAATATAGTCTGTAAAATACAACTTGATGGGTGATGATAGTCCATGATTTTTTTTTAAATTTGAAACTAATTTGAATTTATAATCTTAGGTAGACATTTCACCTTAGATATGTCTCATGATGAAACAATTTATAATAATAGTACCAATGAATAGAATTTTCCACAAATGTGTATATGAATCATGTAACTATGAATTTGGCAAAATGAAAATTGTGTAAGTGTAGATAACATATTTCCAAAATATGACCCCACTGTATATCCAAAATTAAAACTAGTAAAAGTGTGGGGAACATATTTCCAAAGCATGCCCCCACAATAATTTGAAACTTAGAACTAGTTTAAGTGTGTAGAACATGTTTCCAAAACATTCTTACACTATATATGTAGAAATGTGAAAATTGATATAAGTTCTAATGTGTAGGACATGTTTCCACTATATATGTATAAATGTGAAAACTAATATATGTGTCAATGTGTGGGATGTTTCCAAAACATACCCCCACTATAATCTAGGTATGATTGTTTCTGAATAAGTGTGCATATAATGTTTTTAAAACATGCCCCCACTGAGTCTAAAACTATGAAAAATGTGGAAAACATGTTTTTAGAAAATGTACCCACTATAATCTATGAAAAAATGTGGAATTTGTACCTCTATGGCATGCCCCCATTTATATTCCCACATTTTGGGGTGATTTAAATTAGAAATTGGAATTTACCATACCTCAAAAGGATAAGATAATCATGTAAACTATGAATGTACCATGTATAATATAGAGGGAACATGTATAGGTAGATATATCATTAAATAATGAATAATGTGATCACACCAAGTCCTAAGATCCATGATGTAGATAATGGTAATTTCAAGAGAGTAAGATTATATTCTCAACAAGTAATCAATAACAAACATAAGAACACTAAAAAAAAAATCAATAAACATAGGTCCAAGGAGAACTCAAATAAGGGCCATGTTCAAATGTCACACAATCGAAGGGACATGCTTTAGTCAAATTTCCACAAAGAGAAAAATGAAATATAAAATGTCAACATACAAAAAATAATGACATATTTAAATTTCAAAGAGATAAATAAAGGCATGGGGGTTGTATATAATGGAACATATTCAAATTCTCAAATAAGGAAGAAAATATCAAAGTAAGACACTCAAATAAGTACATGAATGAAAGCATAAACAACCAACATAAACATAACATACTAGTCCATGGATCATATTTGTTATAATTTTTTTAAAGCATATATCATATCAAGTACATTGAAAAATATATAAGCACAAAAAAAGGCATGTGTAGGTACATAAGCTCAAACATGATAATATAAAGTGCTCATAGAACCATATAACCTATGTGAATTGTGATCATGTATCTGTAAACATGCTATTAAAACCAAAGGATATCATCAAGGAGATGCCTTTTTAGAGACTTATATAGATTATATTTATGAGTTATATATCACCTCAATATTGTACACTTGGAAAAATTAGACCTTGGCTATTCCTCTCAGTTATAGACTTTTCTCACTTTGGTAAGTCTTGCATCTACTCTCTCTTGTTCCCCTTGGGATATCTCTTAGTTTGACCAATCTTATGTTGATGAATTAGGACTTATATATTTCCTAGAATTATTGAAACCTATTTATCTTATACCTCTACAAATTCTAAGCATATATCTATTTTATTGCTCCTTAGATATTTTCATCTTGGATAGACACCTATATTGACATAGGTGTTTTGTTCCAATACAAGTGTCCAGTGCCCTAAAGTCATCTAATTTGTAAATTAAATATATCCTAATTATCTACCTAAGTATTATTATGTGAGATATTTTCCTGATAAGAGTGGTATATATGCATGATCACTCCTCATTCTAAACTCACCTAACATTTATACCAAATAACATTCAATTGAGAAAAACTTTCCTATTTTATCCTATTCTCATATTATTCATAGGAACAACACACTATAGGTTTAAAGTATTTAAGGATCAACACAAGATCCCAATTTTCTAAGTTGTAAGCTAGGTCACTATTATACTTTCATTCCACATATTTTACCCTTGTGCACACATAAGCCAACACATTAAGGGAGAACTACATTAGTCTGAGGCTCTCATCAAAGTAGTGTAATTTTAGGCAACACACATTGATAGAGGGGTCTTTGGTATATCTCAACAACATGAGACCATTAACCCATTTTTACCAAAATCATTATAAAGATGAAGAACTAGGGTTTGATCATTTGATAAGGAATGTTAGTCCATGACCTAGATATAAATACACCAAAGTGAAGGTGATGATGAACCCAAAAGAATTTAGGTGGTCACATCTATTTTTAGTAGGTATTTTATATTAGAAACATGCATTTGATCTAGACACTAACATCGATGTAACCATCCTAGGCTGACGTAAGTGTCTATAGCTATAGAGGCACTTAATCTAGAGTTTGGTGACTATTCTATAATATTCTTGCAATTTACTTCCAGATATTCTTATATATATATATATATATATATATATATATATATATATATATATATATATATATATATTAGCATAAAAACTAACCAAATATCTTATTTCTTTGTCTTTGAAATATCTATCATAATTTTACTTTCCATTTTAAACATATTTCAACATAATAAATTAGGTATATGTAATATCTAAGTATTGCAATTAATTACCCTACTATATATCTATTTATTTCCCTTATTTTTTTATTTTTAGCCTTATCTACACCATATTATGATCTATATCCAATTTAGGGTTAAAAATTTGGTGAACCCAACGTTTTTAGTGAACCTATGTGAATGAAAAAAAATATTCCTAAGGTTTTCAATTAGCTAATGTTTTATTTTTTTTTAATTTTTTAATTCATGATTATTTAATTTGTATTAAACCATGTCATAGCCCTAGATTTGGTGGTGTGCCTATTAAACACATTGATCTTCATCTCCTACCACCCAAGATGTTTTGAACTCATGAGGCACTTAATTCAATGTACGATGTTGATACCAATGTTGAGAATGATCACTATGATGATGAGGTTATTATAAAATAATATTTTGATAATGAAAATCATGAATCTAATGAAAATAATGAACATGAGAAAATAAACCATGAAAAAGTGCAAGCTATTGAATTAGTTTGTGATCACATTCATAAAAATATTGAGCACCTCAATGAGATCCTCATGACTATATTTGAAACTAAAAAATTAAAAGGAACAACCAAAACATTTCTCCCCTTGGACACTTCATCAATTCCTACATCTAATGGGGGCACATGTTATGTCAGACCATTGTTCCCTAAGGACAAGAATGTTATTGCTACATCTACCATGGGGCTAAAAAATGCTTTAACTCAAATACTAGTTTTAATGCCTATCTCTATCATGTTTACATCTCCCTTGGGGACTACTCAGATTCCATATTTAAATCCTAATGGGTATACATGTCAAATGCTCCTCTAAGTTTTTAAAATCTTGGAGGATAAGATTACGAATATTGAAAAAAAGTATTTTAAGTCTTCGTATGACATTAATTCACAAGATGTATTTCATAATATTATTACACCTAATATGTCTTTACACCCCTTACCAACTAGTTTTATTGCACCTAAGTTCACATTTTATGATGGCAAGGGTGATCATGAGCAGCATCTTCAATCCTTCTATATGGCATGCCTTGATTATGCCTATAATGATAAACATTTGACAAAATTATATCTAATGAGTCTCAAGTATTATGATTTTAGGTGGTTCCATGATCTACCTCTCCAATCCATGAAGGAATTCAAGCATCTGATAGATCAATTTTTGGCACACTTTTCTATTAATATTTATAGAAAGGTTTCCTATGCCCAAATTGTACAAATCAAATAAGGCATTTTTGACAAAACTATTGATTTTGAAATAAAATGAATTTAGATAAGAGTATAACTACATTGATGATCCTTGAGGCTTTTCTACCACACTACTGATCACCATGGATCTAGGTAGTATTTTGCATTAGTTTACATTTATGTTGATTTTTATTAGTGATTCACCCTCTCGATAGTAGGGAGTACCCTACTCTAAATGATTATTTCCTCTCTCTACATCCATAGATATAGAGAAATCTAGAGTGATTGAAAGTAACCATGGCACCAAATCATACTTTATTTTAAAATGATAGAGCCTACTATTATTTTGAAAATTTTACTTTGATTTCTTATTTTGTGGATTAAGTACCCCCAAGAGTCTTTTAAAATAATGGGTTCAAAATCACTAGTAAGGTCATGGAGTGAAACTAGAAGGAGTTCAAAACCTTATTAAGGGCTTGTTTTCTATTTCATTTCTCCAACCTTGAACATTAAAAATCCATTGTTAACCTTATTCCTTGGTTTTTTGTAACACTTTGGTTTTTTTTCTCATTAGACTTGGAAATTTTAAGTTTCAAAACAAGCAAAACTAAAAATCCTAGTTTGGGTTGAGTTCCTTGGCTTACCTATCCATTTATCAGATTTTATTGATAAACTCATAAAATCCATTGAGCATTTCATATACCATGATAAAACTAAGTTACTTATGGTTCATCCCAAAAATAGGATTTGTATTGAAGTTGATATATCTCAAGATTTGAAAGACTCCATTGATATACAAATCAAAACTAATAAATTTTCTCAATGGGTTTTATATATCAATCTCTTGAATACCCACTTTTAGTGTTAGTCCTTGGACCACATGATCTATGAATGTCCTTTAATGGTGCATGTGCCTCATTTTTCTTAGAAAAAGTGTGGAACTAAGGCCAAACCTCATAATGGAAATGATGATGGTTAGACCATAGTCATCAACAAAAATAATAACTCCTCAAAATTTGGTAGTAAGCCACAAGTTTATTCATACATACCCATGGGGAAAAATCATGCCTTGACATATACTATCAAACCTATTTTTCCTAATAAATTTTCACCTCTTCTTGTGCAGACACCACAAGAAATAACTTCTTTGGTTGAGGTGAAACCTTCATCTCCACTATCACAACCCTCCTCTAGGGTAAATATATTATAGGAATAATGGAATTTGGTCACCTTGGATCATAAATTAGTGTTATGGCATTCCTAAAGTCCCTTTCCCTCTCTTGAGGAGGAGGAATATATGGCTCATAACAGATGACCATTTAAAATGCTTAACTACATGCTAAAAACACTGATGTATAATCAATTAGCTATGCTTGAAGATCCCACAGAGGAGGATGATATGCACCTTGACATTTCTTAATGATTGTTTAATCTTGAAATGTTGGGGCCTTATTAATCCTTCACATAAGTATGTGGTCAAGTATAATTGTTAGCTTTTTAGTAGTATGAAAATAATCTACTTGTAAGAGGTTAAGATTTTTAGCTTTTTACTACATAATAAAACATGAATAACTTGTCATAGATCCATTTGTCAATATAATGGGAATGAAGCTAGGAATGATGGGGCCATCACTTTATTGGTTGTAGAGGTTTCTCAAAACATTATTTATAGGGTTTTGACCCCATCCATCAAGTGCTTTGGAACCTTTTTTACTTTAATAATCACATCATTGGGATTACTAACTTGTACACCTTCAATAATGTTTTGGAATGGTCCTCAATATGGATATGGTTGGATAAATTATTGACGTGTATTGGATCCTTTATGTAAATTTTAACATGGTGAAATGTACTAGGAATAAGGAAGGGTACCTTCCCATGTGTTGGTATGCTGGTGAATAAGAGGCTTGGTTTTAATGCATAACAAGCTTGGGGTGTTTGATCCCAATCATCATAAAAGGAAAAACTTAGATGCCCATTTTTTTACTTGATCCAATTTATTATAAGGAGAAGATAGGGTATTTCAATGGCTAGAACAAGCTTTGCCAGTTAAACAAGATCTCTTTTTATTCCCCAATACATGATTGGAAAGTACCAATCATCCCTGATATTTTTTATCAGATCACCACCCTATCTATTTTAATATTGAGTGGTTCATGTTTCAAGTGAAGTCTATCTTGACTCAATTTTATCTCAATACTACTCACTGTAAACATGAAATAATAATAGGGCATATAATCAAAGTTTGAAACCTAGTTCCTTGGCTAAAAGGGGACATTAGTTGGATCTAATGGTGGTCATATGATTTTACTTGTAATTTCACCTTATGATTTATGGTAAATAAGAAACCTCTTTTTAGTGTTTTCTTCATAATCATAGAAACCATGAATACTTCCAAGTTTCATAGGAGATAAAATTGTCTCCTTTGAATGTTTAAATTCAAACTCAAGTAGCTAATCAGTGTCCCAAGATTCAATTAGAGGATGCCCACAAGGATATAGAAGCTTATCTAAGATCTCTTATGCATTAGTAAAAAATAGGAGACAAAGTATCCAAGGATTTATTTTCCCTTATCTATTATAGAAGAGTTGATAATAAAATTAAAGATATTAAGGAATTGCTTGGCTTATCAAAATTCCTAACATTTTTCAAGATTTTGTTCACCATTAACATGGTGTTTTTCTAGCCTAGGCCTCCTCTCTAGAATGATAATTACCTCTTAATCAATACCTCCAATTTTTTATTTGAAAATTTTATAATTCATAAAGTATTTCTTGTGACAGGACCTTACATTTTAGTAATATCCATGAAGGAATTAAGCAGACAGTGATAGAAAAAGCTCTAAGGTTTTATAGTTTCATATGTGAGTTATACTAGGCTCTTTTGGATACTATAGGCCTTGATATTCATAATGTATATTGTTAAGTTATTTTAATTGATTCTTTAGGACCCCTAATAAATCAAGGTAATATTAAGTTTGTTCTAAAGGCTTGTGACCCTAAATTATCACCAATTGGAGACCTATTACTATTATCTAGGTGTCTTATAATATTAGTGTTAAGGATTTAGACCTCATGGTCAAACATATTCTTCCATTATTTATTATAATTTAACAAACTAGATTTATTCAACACATGTTCATTCTGGATAATGTCATTACTATCTAAGAAGGTATGGAATGGGATCATGTCTCTAATGAAAATATACATTTTTAAAATTTTATTTTTAAAAGTATTATGAATGTATTGAGTGGCCTTTTATTCTATCTATCCTACAATCCCTTGGCTTTGGTCCCAACTTTGTTCACATGGTCAATATGCTCTTCTAGGATGTTAGGGCATGTATTATAATCAACAACACTCAATCTTATCAATTTGAAATTAAAAAATCTATTAATAAAGGATATTATATAATCCATTCACTATATTGATAAAAATAGAAGGCTTTACCTACCTATTATATAATTACACTACCAGGGGTTTTGTGAAAGGCATTTTCTTCCATCAATATGATAGATAGTTATTTAATGGAAATTTTATAGATGATTCATTTCTTAATCTTCAAGAGTAAGAAGAGTTAGTTAAGAATGTTATGGAATGCCTCCATATTTTTATTTGGCTTTAGGCTCATCTATTTAATGGAGAAAGACTCAATGTTACCTTCAATCCCTAGGTACCAAACCTCCTTGGTTGGAGAGATATTAGTGGAAGTGACATCTTTCATGGGTTCAATTTAAATTCCTCAACATCCCTTTTGATTTTCAAGATTCTCCCTCTAAGTTATGGTCTTATGTGCTGCAAAGGGTTGAGAAAAAAATCTTTTTGGATCACAAATCCTTTGTCTTTAGCTAGAAAATTTTAGATTTGTTCCAAGGTTTTGGAAGCTATACATGTTTATTACTCTATCTATTGGGAACATTTTAATACCACTTTTAGTAAATTATAAAAAATACTAAGATATTTTCTATGGGATAATTTTTAAAGTCACAATGGCTTTCACAAAGTTTTTAAAACATATGTTTTTGGCCTAAGGAAGTTGGTGGTCTGGGCCTTTTTAATATTAAAATTCAAGTCCTTGATCTCAGCTTTAAATAGATAATTAAATTTCTTTTTATTGATTTTTATTGTAATATTATTCTTCATAACTATTTTATTAAGGGATTCAATGTGGTAAGAAGGCTTGGTAAGGCTTGTGAATTCACTCCCTTATTGTCACCCTAGTGCCATTTAAAATTAAGGGTACTTTTATTGTGCAAATCTTGTGGAAGGCATGGGAGAAGTTTAAACCCCATCTTACTTGGATAGGAAAAGGTTTTAGGAATGTCATCTCAATTAATACCCATTTTATTTGGTGTTCACCTTCCTTATATTTTCACAATGTTTCCTTTACCTTAGTCCCTTGGGCTAAGGGATTAAGACTGTTTAGGAAAGCTATAAAAAATATAGGTGATATTTTTTACAAGGTGAATCGGTCTTATCTCACTTGGTAGTAAATTCAAAACAAAATTCATTTAAATAATTTAGATGCAAAGGTTATAGTATAAATTCAAGGCTCCATACCTTATGAGTATTTACATAAGATAGGGGTCAACACCCTTGTTCCGTAGTGAAAGGATTATCATTGGCCTATAGTCACTCCTTTCATTTGATATTATCCTTAATTGGGTTATATTTCTTTATCCCCTCAACACATTTTAGATGAAATTTTCAAACTCAAATGGCATATACATTCCAATCATAGGGTTTGGGCTAAGTGATTTATAATTATGGTCTACTATCATTGAGCCCAAAAAGGATCATTTTTAGGGTGTCTCCTTTATCATGGCTTTCCTATGCATGAACATATAAATTATATGGGGGTTTAAAATCCAATCTACCTATTTTTTTAATAACCTAATGCATTTAAGTACCTTTTTTTAAGTTTTTCTCTCATGCATATTCTATATGGCACTAGATTCATTCCCTCTTTCATCCTTTCTAACCTAAATTCTTTACATGGAAAATGGATCTCTTGGGGGACTCGACTCTCCTTCTTATAAAACATAACATATTTTGGTAGATATTTTGAGTTGATATTTTATTTCCAATATGGAAAGCTATAAATTATGCTTTTTTAATCTTGAAGAGCTCAAAATGTATTTTTTATATTACTAGTAAAATTATTATTCTATCTAATTTTACTCTTCAGATTTAAAGCTAGATTGATAAATTTCACCTATAACTTAACCATCTCCACTATTTTCTCAACCACTAGGGAAATTCCCCATAAGTGATTATTCAATAACCTCTTAAGCCACCATGTTATCCTATGCCTACCCAAGGGTGAGGGCATGGTCCACACTGGAAACAGTCTACAACTAGATAGAGCAGTCATTCTCCTCATCGATCACCACCTAAATGTTATTCTCTATGATGTGGTGGTCCAAGTGGATATTTCATATTTGTTGGTGATGGTAGGGGCTGGACCCTCCTCCCCTAAATCATGATGGTGAAAATATGGGTTGGGGTCTTCACCCTAAGATAAATTTTTATGAATATCTCTATAAGTCTCTCTTAAAAGACATAAAGATGATGAATTAGAATCTTAACAAATTGACAACTCAGATCCCTTACATGTGGATGAAGGTCTTCCCACTCTAGGAAGATGGTGTGATAAGCCTCAAAATCCACCATCTCCACCACCTCCCTCAACTTCCATGTTTGTTTTGGCCGATTAATTATCCTCTTTATTGCTTTATGTTCCTTTTATCTTTGTGCTTAGTTATGTTGAACTATTAATGTGATGTTTTTTGTGTGGTCATTTATTGAGCACCTTTTAGACTTTTCTTGAGGTTTTTTCTCCCTTAGTGTGGCTTTGTTCACGGGTGTGACTTCTCCACCCATTTTTTTGTATTATTAGCATTATACTATACTCTTATTTTAAATATATATAGATATGCTCTTCAATTAAAAAATAAAACAAAGAACCAATTAATGTATCAATGAATATGTCTTGAGATACAAGACAATATTGGATAAAATGACCAATCCTATGGTAGATAAATAGCTTCAATAAATATTCAATCAAAGTTTATTTGTTCCTTTACATGAGTCTATTATTTTTGAAAAGTTTAAATCTTTTGATGACTTATGCCATGTTGTGGGACTATGAAATAAAGCTTATTTCATTGAATAAGCTTAAATATGTAGAAAAAACACCATCTACATCTACATCTACATCTACATCCAATACCAAGTTTACAATTAAGCCAAGTTACAAGGTAAAACTCGTAAGCCTAAAAAGGTAAAACCCACCATGGTTGATGTAGTTTCACAAAAGCCTAGTTTCATAACAACCTAATTAGCTTGTTTTATTTAATACACCAAGGAGATAGTTCTCACATTTACCTAGGTCTCTATCTTCATTAATCAGATAATTATTATAGTGTCATATTATATCTTTCCCTCATCCTATAGAGGTTGATATGAGTTAGCCTCTACCCAAAATATATAATGTGAATTCTTATTTTGATTATCACCGTGGACTAAGGCATTCTAAAAATAGATTTTTTACCTTGAATTATAAGATCCAAGACCATATATATGACCAAAAAATTAAATTTGATGATCCTCCAAAGAAATAAATTTCACAACTTGGTGATCACCAAAAACAAAAATTATTTAAGAATCCTTTGCATGATCATTCAAAGAAGGATCTATAACTGCAAATGGCATACAATGCACCAAAAAAACTTCAAAGTAAACAAATCAAATAGCATCCATGCCAATGTGAATGAAAATTAACCTTATTCATTGGTGGTGTTTTTTTTTCATAACCATATTGATTTTAGGAAAACAAAAACTACCTGTAATATAAGACATTTCTCAATAGGTTGGATTTGATTTAAAATACCTACTAAGGAAAGTTAATTGGAAAGACTAATTGGGTAACATAACACAACCAATTTCTTATGGTCCTATAGTGATTCAAATAGTGATTTTGTTTATGCATACCACATCTCCATCTAAATTTACATTGTGCACTCTTTGTTTATATCAAATGGAATCACAAATTGACTAAAATCAGCAAGGAATATCTTTTTCTCATCAAGGCAAATTGATCCATATTATAAATGATAGCATGGTTTCTTCTATTGATCATGTAAAATATGAGAAGGAAAATTTGATGTACCTTTTTCGCTTATCCAAACATGATTAAATCAATGTAAAATATCTAGCATAAGGTTTCAAGATCTCATAGATTCTAATATATATTAAAAAACAAAAATCCAAAAATATTTTTAGCATCTACATATTCTATTGGCTCATTGGCATCTATATTTTTAGTTCCATGTTGATGGATAGAATATCAGATACTTCTACATACACATATTTCATGGTTTTATTTGAGTTTGATATATGCATACAACTATACATGATCTATGCACTTATAGATGTTGGGACCTCCCTCTTCTCAAATCACTAGGACATTGGGGGCATCTACCTTCAATAATCATGATACTTAGAGGTTATATCATTATATGATCACTTTACAATATCATTTTTTTAAGCTAATATATACTTATACATGACTTTATCCATGCTTATATATTATATAGTATACTTGAGATGTTATTTACTTTATATTTTTTATAACACCTTAGATCTATGGGCTACTATGATATATTTATGTTGGTTTTTTATGATTTCATTTAAACTTCGTTGAGTGTCTTGTGTTTATATTGTCTTCTTTGTTGAGAATTTAAATATGCTCCATTGTTTGTATCCCTCGTTCCTTTGTTTGATTATTTGGCATTTGATGATTCATTGTTTGTTGTATGTTGATATTTGAATATGTCATTTCTTGCTTTTTTATACATTTAACTAAATAATATCCATTTTATTGTGTGACATGTGAACATGCCCCTTTTTTATCTTTGGGCATTGTTTATTGACTTTATTTTGATTGCTCTTATGTGTATAAATGATTTATTTTTGATATTTTACTATCAATATCTAGATGTTTCCACGATATTTATCATGAATATTAGGCCTTGATGTGATCACTTTATGGTGGTTCAATGATATATTTACCTAGATAAGTTCTCATATATGTTACATGGTTCATTCACATATATATGGTTATCTTAAACTTTTAAAGGGTTAAATGTTATTAGGGGTATGTCATAGAGGCATGGCTTCCACATTTTCATAGTTTTAGATTCAATTGGATCATGTTTGAAAGACATCTTCTCCTTACTTATACAGTATGTAATATACCTATATTATATATACACTTTTTATATTTATATTTGTCCTAATATTAGTTTCAATGATTCATAATGATACATATTTAAAATGAAATTACCAAAAGGCAAGACAGTTGCATCAACACATAAGTGTACTCCTATATCTTGACCTCTTTCAATTTTAATTATTTCAATTATTTCAATTTTAGATTGTATACACTAATTATATACTATAACATTCTCTTGTTTATAGATATGTCACCATAAAATCACTCAAATTGGACTTAAGCAAAGGTAAGGTGTATTATACACACCTAGGTATGCATTCCTTTTCTTGTAAACTAGAAATTTTCATTACTAGATTAAAGGGGGGAAATTCAAATGATATTTATGAATTATATAGAACCTCAATATTTTACACTTTGACAAATCAAACTTTGGTTTTTACTCTCAATTCTATCACTTTCCCACTTCTATAAATCTCACATCTACTCTCTCTTTTTCCACTTGGCTTATATCTTAGTCTGACCAATATTATGCTGATGAACTAGGCTTTCCATTTTTCCCAAACTGATTGAAACCTACTTATCTTATACCTCTATAAGTTTTGAGGCTTCCTTAAAACTTACATCCTAGATAGACACCTATGTGGACATAGGTTTCCTATTCTAATTCAAGTGTCTAGTATCCTAAATTTATTTAATTTTCAAATGAAATGCATCCTAATGGTCATCCTAAGTGATATTATGTGATATATTATATTGACAGGAGTGGTTTATATGCACAATCACTCCTCATTATAAACTCACCTAGAATTCATACCTAATAGAATTCAAAGATAATTCAATTGAGAAAAGATTTCTTATTTTATCCTATTCTCATATCAGTCATAAGAATAACATGCCTAGAGGTTTGAAGTATTAAAGGAACATCCCAAGAGCCTGATTTTACAATTTATAAAATAGGTCACTATTTTACTTAATTTTCACATATTTTACCCTATGAAAACATAATCCAATACATTAGGGTATAATTACATAATTATAAATCCCTATTTGGAGTAGTGGTTATGTAGGTAGTGCCCACTAACAAATGGGTATTTGGGACTAGCTTGACACTATGATCCCACTAACACATTTTTACCAAGGCCATTATGAACATGAAGAACTAGGGTTTGATTATTTTATAAGGAGTGACCATCCATGACCTATATATGAATGCATTATATTGAAGTCAATAATGAACCTATAAGCATCTAGGTGGTCACATACAATTTTAACATGTATTCCATACTAGAGACCTATGTTTGATCCAAACATTAGCATCGATGCAACCATCATAAGATAATGTAAGTGTCTATGGATATAGAGCTACTTAATCTAGAATTTGTGTGATATTCCATAATATTAATATAATATGATTCCTTTTTGTTCTAGATCTATATTTATATTAGCATTAGAACCAGCTAAGTATCTTATTTATTTGTTTTTTCAATATCTATCATATATGTAATTTCTATTTTTAGTATAGCTCAACATTATAAATTTAGTATATGTTCTATCTAAATTTTTTAATTAATTGGCCAACTATATATCTATTACCACACTTGTACTTTTTTATTTATATATTTTTAAGCCTATCGACCCCATATTAGGATCCATATCTAATTTAGGGTAAAATAAACACATATCATAGGGGAAAATAGAGAATATTTACTCACTTGAGTGCTTGATTGAGTTATTTTTGGAAATTTTTAGGTGAGGAATTAATTAGAGTTTATCTTGTATATATACCAATCCCTTTGGATAATAACTCATGTTAAATCTCTTAAGTTGACTGAGCATAGACCAAAAGTACTCAATTGAGCAAATCTTCCTTATTTTCTTTTATGTCTATATCAATCATAGGGACAACATATCTATAGATCTAAATTACTAAAGTATTATCCCAAGAGCCATATTTTATAATTTATAATCTAGGTCATTATTTTACTTTCTTACCATGCATTGCATGATTCACACATAATCCAATATGTAGGAGAGAACTACATAATTTTGAGGCCCTATTTAAATTATTGGATGTGTAGGCAATTCTCATTAAAATATGGGGTCTTTGGGGAAAATTAACACCATCTTCCCCCTAACCCATTTTTTCCAAATCCACTATGAAGATGAATAAATAAGATTTTTTCTATTTGAAAATGAGTGATAGTCCATGACCTTGATCTAAATGAACTAGTTAGGTTTACCAAATTTTTAAATCTAAAATATTTGTATGGGAAATATAGGATAAAATGGGTTAGAGATAGACTAAGGCACAAATGTTGTTACTATCTCTAAAAAAAGTCAATTATTTGTGAATCTTAGGTAAACATACAATGAATTTATTATGATCCTAAAGATGTAAAGTAAAACTATGCTAAATATTGTAAGGATAATGAACACAAGACTATTAGTTGATCTTGATGCTAATATAAATCTATATTTATAACATAAAAATTATATTGGATATATATTTTGGATCAATCAATTGATTCTATAAATTGTGCCATTATAATTGTAAACACTTGCATTGACTTAGTACGATTAAATTAACACTATTATCTAATGTAGACATAGGTGTATAGTATGTAATACTTATTGAAATTATATGAAACCACATAGATTAGTTTAGTTTTTGTATTAACTTATTTCTAGTGCATTCAAATTTGGGTCATGGATTGTCACTCCTTATCAAATATCAAAATCCTAATTCTTCATCTTCAGAGTGGTTGTGGGAAAAATGGGTTAGTGGGAACATAGTTTTTAGATACCCAAAAGAACCCTATGTTAATGAGAACTACCTACATGACCCATACTCTGAAGAGGGCCTCATAATTATGTATTTCTCCCCTAAGTGTTAGCTTGTGGGTGAATCATGCCATATGTTACAATTAATTACATAGAGTGACCTAACACAAACCAAAACCCACTCAATCAAGCACTCGATTAAATATTCCCTATATTTTCATATTTCCATACCAATTATAAGTTAACACATATATAGGTTTGAATTACTGATGGACTAATCTATGATCCACATTTTCCAAGTTAAAAGTCATAAAATTCTAACCTGGTGGGTGATCACAGTCCCTAAAACTTTTTGAAATATGAAATTCATATTATTTTAAAATTTATGTTCCCTTTGCATATCATATTTACCTTTGATACATTTCATGTTGAAAATATGTATAAATATGGTACCAATGTATAGTTTTTAAACTATGTATAACAATAATATCGATGTATATAATTATGCCACAAATGTGTATCTGAATCATATAACTATGAATTTGGCCAATTTGAAAATATTTTAAGTATGGATAAAATGTTTCAAAAACATGACCCCATTATAATCTGAAACTAAAAACTTTTGTAAGTGTGGAAAACATGTTTTTAAAACATTACCCCACTACCATCTAAATCTAATAACTTGGAAAATGTGGCTCATGAACATGCTGAAATTAAATTAGATCTAGATTTTGGATTAGTCACTTGATTCTATAAATTTAAACTCTATAATCATGAATAGTTATGTCAACCTAGGATGGTTGAATTTTTTATTTTTTATAATTCAAACATAGGCATCTAGTATGGAATACCTGCTAAAATTAGATGTGATCACCTGGATGTTTTTAGATTTTCTATCACCTTCACTTTGGTGCACTTAGATTTGGTTCATAGATTGTCACTCCTTATCAAATATTAAAACTCTAGTTCTTCATATTAATAGTCTTTGTGTGAAAAATGGGTTAGTGGGTACATAATTATATATTTAATCCTAAAATATAGATATGGGGAATCTAGGGTTAAAGGGGTTAGATATATCATGGGGCATAAGGATGGTAGACTATCTCTAAGTATGATAATTAATTATAAAGCTTAGATAAACATATACTAATTTTTTTATGTTGAGATATGTTAAAATGTAAATTAAAACTATGATATAAAATTTTAATGATGATGAAAACAAGATACTTATCAATTTCTGATGCTAACACAAATTTAGATCTAAAACAAGTAGGAGGTAGACTAGATATGGATTATGTCTTAGTCACCTAATTCTATAAATTATACTTTTGTAACTATAAACACTTACATCAACCTTGGATGATTATGTTTATGCTACTATATAAATCAAACATAGGTATCTAGTAAGTAATACCTATTTAAAACTAAATGCAACCATGTAGATTCTTTTAGATTCTATGTCAGTTTCACTCTAGTGCATTCAGATATGGGTCATGGACTATCTCTCCTTGTCAAATGAGAAAACCCTAGTTATTCATATTCATAATGGTTTTCATAAAAATGGATTATTTGTCACATTGTGTTTATCTACCTTAAATACCCCTCTATCAATTAGCATTTCTTAGATATCCAATACTCCAAACTAGGCCTCTAACTATATTTTCTCCTATATGTTGGCTTGTGTGTGAAACATTAAATCTGTGATAATCAAGTACATAGAGAGACCTACCTTGTAACATGGAAAATGTGGATAATGTATTGATCATTAAGTATTTCAAACTTATATATATGTTGTACCTATGATATATATGGAAAAAGGAGAAAATAAGGAAGCTTTGATAGCTTGAGTGCTTGATTGAGTGATTTTTGGTTTTTGCTAGGCTACCTTGTGAGTAGGTAATAAATTTATAGATATGGAGTTAATGAGTATTGATATTATATTTATATAAATCCATTTGGATAACAAATCATATTAAATTAGTTAGGCTAACCATATGAATACATTTCATTTGTAAATTGGATGAATCTAGGGTATTAAACATTTACACCATAATGGGGCACTTGCATATGCATAGGTGTTTGATTGGGATTAAAGTATATAATAAATTAGTTAGGCTAACCATATGAATACATTTCATTTGTAAATTGGATGAATCTATGGCATTAAACATTTACATCAGAATGGGACACTTGCATATGCATAGGTGTTTGATTGGGATTAAAGTATCTAATAAATTGTAAAACTTAGATAAACATATACTAATTTTTTTATGTTGAGATATGCTAAAATGTAAAGTAAAACTATGATATAAAATTTTAATGATGATGAAAACAAGATACTTATCTAGTTCTGATGCTAACACAAATTTAGATCTAAAACAAGTAGGAGGTAGACTAGATATGGATTATGTCTTATTGACCTAATTCTATATATTATACTTTTGTAACTATAAACACTTACATAAACCTTGGATGATTGTTTTTATTCTACTATCTCACTCAAACATAGGTATCTAGTAAGTAATACCTATTAAAACTAAATGCAACCATGTAGATTCTTCTAGATTCTATGTCACTTTCACTCTAGTGCATTCAGATATGGGTCATGGACTATCTCTCCTTGTCAAATGAGAAATCCCTAGTTATTCATATTCATAATGATTTTCATAAAAAATGGATTATTTATCACATTGTGTTTATCTTCCTTAAATACCCCTCTATCAATTAGCATTTCCTAGATATCCAATACTCCAAACAAGTCCTCCAACTATATTTTCTCCTATATGTTGGCTTGTGTGTGAAACAATAAATGTTTGATAATCAAGTAGATAGAGTGACCTACCTTGTAACATGGAAAATGTGGATAATGGATTTCTCCTTAAGTACTTAAAACTTATATATATGTTGTACCTATGCCTGATATGGAAAAAGGAGAAAATAAGGAAGCTTTGATAGCTTGAGTGCTTGATTGAGTGATTTTTGGTTTTTGCTAGGCTACCTTGTGAGTAGGTAAGATATTTATAGATGTGTAGTTAATGAGTATTGATATTATATTTATATCAATCCCTTTTGATAATATATCATATTAAATTAGTTAGGCTAACCATATGAATACATTTCATTTGTAAATTGGATGAATCTAGGGCATTAAACATTTACATCAGAATGGGACACTTGCATATGCATAGGTGTTTGATTGGGATTAAAGTATCTAATAAATTAGTTATGATAACCATATGAATACAATTAATTTGTAAATTGTATGAATCTAGGGTATTAAACATTTACATCAGAATGGGACACTTGCATATGCATAGGTGTTTGATTGGGATTAACATATCTAATAAATTGTAAAACTTAGATAAACATATACTAGTTTTTTCATGTTGAGATATGATAAAATTTAAAGTGAAAATATGTTATAAAATTTTAATGATGATGAAAAAAAGATACTTATCTATTTCTGATGCTAACACAAATTTAGATCTAAAACAAGTAGGAGGTAGACTAGATATGGATTATGTCTTAGTCACCTAATTCTATAAATTATACTTTTGTAACTATAAAAACTTACATCAACCTTAGATGATTATGTTTATGCTACTATCTAACTCAAACATAGGTATATAGTAAGTAATACCTATTAAAACTAAATGCAACCATGTAGATTCTTTAGATTCTATGCCACTTTCACTCTAGTGCATTCAATATATGGGTCATGGACTATCTCTCCTTGTCCAAATGAGAAAACCCTAGTTATTCATATTCATAATGGTTTTCATAAAAATGGATTATTTATCACATTGTGTTTATCTACCTGAAATACCCCTCTATCAATTAGCATTTCCTAGATATCCAATACTCTAAACAATGCCTCCAACTATATTTTCTCCCATATGTTGGCTTGTGTGTGAAACATTAAATGTGTGATAATCAAGTAAATAGAGTAACCTAACTAGTAACATGGAAAATGTGGATAATGTGTTGATCATTAAGTATTTCAAACTTATATATATGTTGTACCTATGATATATATGGAAAAAGGAGAAAATAAGGAAGCTTTGATAGCTTGAGTGCTTGATTGAGTGATTTTTAGTTTTTGCTAGGCTACCTTATGAGTCGGTAAGACATTTATAGATGTAGATTTAATGAGTATTGATATTATTTTTATATCAATTCCTTTGGATAATATATCATATTAAATTAGTGAGGCTAACCATATGAATACATTTCATTTATAAATTGGATAAATCTAGGGCATTAAAAATTTACATCAGAATGGGACACTTGCACATGCATAGGTGTTTGATCATTGGGATTAAATTATCTAATAAATTATTTATGCTAACCATATGAATACATTTAATTTGTAAATTGGATGAATCTAGGGCATTAAACATTTACATCAGAATGGGACACTTGCATGTGCATAGGTGTTTGATTGGGATTAAAGTATCTAATAAATTGTAAAACTTAGATGAACATATACTAATTTTTTTATGTTGAGATATGCTAAAATGTAAAGTAAAAATATGCTATAAAATTTTAATGATGATGAAAACAAGATACTTATCTAGATCTGATGCTAACACAAATTTAGATCTAAAACAAGTAGGAGGTAGACTAGATATGGATTATGTCTTAGTCACCTAATTCTATAAATTATACTTTTGTAGCTATAAACACTTACATAAACCTTGGATGATTATGTTTATGCTACTATCTAACTCAAACATAGGTATCTAGTAAGTAATACCTATTAAAAGTAAATGCAACCATGTAGATTCTTCTAGATTCTATGTCACTTTCACTCTAGTACATTCAAATATGGGTCATGGACTATCTCTACTTGTCAAATGAGAAAACCCTAGTTATTCATATTCATAATGGTTTTCATAAAAATGGATTATTTGTCACATTGTGTTTATCTAACTTAAATTATTTGGATTATTTTTTGATTATCTTATTGAGGTTGATCACTTGGTTTATAAATGTTGTTGATAGCTTAGGTGTTTTGAAGTTGTTTAAAATTATTTACACTGTCTCATACTAAATTCTTTTTCTTTGCATAGAACTTAGGATTTTCATTCTAGTTTGAATAACAATTATATTGTTTAAATATTTTTATAAAACCCATGGAAGCTAAATCTCTTTAAATTTGAACTCATTTTTCTATTATTTAGTTAAAAGATGTAGCACAATGGATTTTTAATTGATAGGCCAATTTTGAATTAAGATTGTTTGTAAAGATAACTATAAGTTGTTTTTTTGAGGTGGCCATGGGAAGTGGCTTACCACGGCACACCATCTTTTCAAGAAGTAGATGAAAGTCTACCCATTACATTGTTTAGTGTTATATATGTCTAACATGGTCAAGTCATGTTCAAAGTTATAAGAAAATTTACTAAATTTTTTTTTATAAAGGTCCTAAAAGGTTGTGATTAAACCTTTAGATAAGTGTAAAAACCACTCCAACGTTTAACCCCCTGGATTGTGTTGAAAGAGTATTAATAGATAATCATTGATATAATAAATGTTTGAGAATTACATATAACACTCTTTAATATGTTCTCTAGGATTTCCTTTTCCTTTGTGTTTATCAAATTTGGGGTTCAAAATGTTAAGGAAAGTTTGCCATCATCATAATAATGTCAAAGGTGTGTGGAAACTTTTCTTCAAACCTAAATTGTTTTCTTTTGTAATAACTATCATATTTGAACTATTGGATCTTGTCTTTCATGTTTTTCATTCTTGGCTAAAGTTTACATATTTGAATGGAGATATTTGGTTTAAATTTATATTTTAAATTGTATTGAATGATTATCTTGTAAATTTATTTGGATTGGTAAATGAATTAGGATTATTATTTGAAATGAAATGTTAATTATTATTTTGATTTTTTGGATTTCAATTCTAAGTAAAATTCAAATATTAATTTTGATTTTGATTGGTAAGACTGGTATTTGAGTTGACATTTGAAAGTTGATTTTGATTTTGATTATTTTTATTAGTGATAGAATTGACATTCAAATTCTGATTTGGATTGTTCATTAAATTCAAATGGGCATTTGATTAGATAGGGGGATTCATTTGAATTCAAAAATATATTTAAATCTGGATTTAGATTATGATTAATTGATTGATTTAAATTTTAATTAAGATTTGGATCTGTTGATTAATTTAATTTTAAATATGTAGTCAAATTAAGATTTAGATTTGTTGACTGATTGATCAGAGGATTACTTGACATGTTGGATTTAAGCACAAATATCTCCCTCTCTAGTTTTTTGACATGATATTTAATGGAAAAATCATATATTTGTTGATATTTTTCATCTATAATTTCATTACCTTTATCCATGTAAGCTTTGGAGACATTTTTATTGGTGTTGGTAGAACCCCTATGTGTTTTTTTAATCCCTAGGGAATCATTAGATATTCCTTGTTTTTAGATGTGAGGTGTAGTTTATTTCCTTCAAATTAAGAGTGATAAGTCCTTGGGATAAAAATTTGAAGGAAACTTGGTTTAGATCATGGACCCAAAAGATGTAACAAAACCTCATTTTTATTTTAAAGGAGATAGTTTTTGATTTAATATGGGGGTTTTGATACTAAGTTACTTCATGGGTATTTTCATCTTAGTAAGGACCCTCATTATCAACGTTATCATTGATCTAAATATGATGTTCTTGGCTTCCAAATTGGAAGGGGTCCTTTCCAAAAGGTTTTTCTCTAAAACTAAGATTATTAAATAAGGCCATTTATATTTTAAGAGGAGACATTGATTTTAAATTTTGACTCTAAAAGGATGAAACTAAAAAAAAAACTTGAAAGTATAAGTGTTTGGCAACACTTTTTGAATTTTGGACTTTTTTTTATTGATTTATGATTTTGAATTTTTAAATACTTTAAAATTGGTTTGCAAACATAAAAACTTAGATTATTTGGTATTCATAAGGAGGCCAAAAAAATAAATAAAAGAACAAGAAAACTATACTTTAACTAAAAATAAACATATAAATCACATAAAAGGATAAAACTAAGTAAAAGGAATTGAATGTCTTGTAGGCTCTCGTATATACTAACTCATCCATTGGAAAGTATCAGCCAAATGTTTTAGAGCACTATTTATGGATTCAAAACCATACTTATAGCCCATTTACCTCAGCTTTAAGGATAAGTTAAGATTAATTTCTTGTTTTATGGTTTTGGATTATTTTCATAGAAAATAAAAAAAATAATAAACCATTTCAAAGGAAACACAATATTTAAATTTACACTAAATTATAGTCATTAATATATATTTTTCTAATTTAGCATGTGCCATATATATAGAAAGTAAAAATTAGCCAAGGGATAAAAGAGAACATATCTTATTTGATGTTTAGTTATGGAATATGACAATGATTAGGAATCATCAAAAGACTATAATAGAGATATGGGTTCCATTCACTCCAAATTCTGACTATGT
Source organism: Torreya grandis (assembly GCA_037957365.1). Classification (NCBI taxonomy): domain Eukaryota; kingdom Viridiplantae; phylum Streptophyta; class Pinopsida; order Cupressales; family Taxaceae; genus Torreya; species Torreya grandis. The sequence continues at coordinate 1,643,775 of JARHVA010001722.1, read as the reverse complement.
TAACCACTAGACACTTACATCCAAGTTGGATAACTATGTTGATGATAGTTTCTTAATCTTAATGTTAGTGTCCATACCATAATATATCTCTATTTTTGAATTTGTTTTTTGGGGTTTTTTGGTTTTCTTTCACTTTATACTTGATGTCTTTGGATATTGTTCATAGGTTGTTTATTTCAATTTATTGATCAAACTCATAGCTTCACTTATCTTTGCCCTTGAATTATGCCCTTAAAAAGTGTTCTTAATAGGCACATGGTGTGAATCTAACACTTAATACCCCTCTATAAATTTTTACTGCCTACATATCTAATACTCTAAAGAGGGCCTTAGACTGATGTAGTTCTCCCCTATGTGTTGGATTGTGTGTGAATAATATAATATGTGATAATTAAAATAGTGACCTAGATTTTAACATGTATAATATAGTTCTTGGGATACTACTTTAGTAATTTAGACCTGTAGATGTGTTGTCCATATGCTTGATATGGAAATAAGATAAAATAGGCAAGTTTTACTCAAATGAATTCTTTATATAATGTCTTTGATACGTTGACTCGGACTCTTTTGGTATTTTCTAGGTGATAAATAAATGGTGGTTGATATTTTATTTATATCAATCCCTTAAGAGAACTAACTCACATTGAATCACATAGGCTAATAATTAGGATACGTTTCATTTATAAATTGGATGGGAACTAAACACTTACATCAAAGTATGACACCTACATCAACACAAGTGTTTATCTAGGATGCTAACATCTAAGGAGTAGAAAATTAGGTATAAGATTTAAAATTGCATAGGTCAAAGATAAGTAGGTTTTAAGCATTCTAGGAAATATAAAATTCTAGGTCATCAAAATAAGGCTAGTCAGACAAAGAGAGAGGTCAAGGGGAATGAGATAGAGTAGATGCAAGACTTATGAAAGTGAGAAAGGTTTAGAACTTAGAGGAATGGAAAAGGTCTAATTTTTCTAAGTATACAATATTGAGATTATATATAATCCATAAATAACATCTACATTTCCATCTTTTAATCTAGTATTGAAATTTATAGTTTAAAATAAAGGAATGTGTACCTGGGTGTGTATAACAAACCCTGTCTTTGATTGATTCCAAATTGAATTATTTGATAATGACTAACCTACAACCAAGAAAATGTTATAGTATATAATTATTGCATATAATCTAAAATTTAAAGTATTTAAAGGATTGAAATTGAAATGTCAAGGTTGAAGAGTACACATGTGTATCAATGTAACCACCTTGATTATTTACAAGTTGATTTGAAAATATGCATCATTTAAAGAATCTCAAACTAATATTATGAAAAATATATATAAATTTGTAAAGTGCATATATATAAATAGATAGAGATAAAAAGATATTGGAAGGCACATGTACCTTGGATTAAAAGGTGAGTATCCACTTAGTAGTTGACATTAGATCAAATGTGTAACCCAATGGTACTTATAATTTGTTGAGGTTGGATGATATAATAAAATACAACCTAAAAACATGGTAAGATTTATTTATTGAATCACCTCAACCATACCAGAATTTTACCAACTACTACATTATATTAGTTTAATGTAATCTATAACAATCCATCCTAGTTATTAGTGCATAAAAATCCATGATATGGTAACAATCCATATAAGAGTTTTGAAATTTGAAATTGATTTATATTTTTCAATATTAGGTGCATATTTCATAGCATATAAACCTTAGATATGTCTCATGATAAAATTATATTTAACAAAGGTACCAATGTATAAAATTATGCCACTACTATGAATCTAAATCATATAACTATGTGTTTTGGCTAATTTAAAAACTATGAAAGTGTGGATAACATGATTCTAAAGCATACCCCCAATATATATGGACAAATATAAAAATTTTAATAATTACCAATGTGGAGAACATGTTTCTAAGACATGCCCCCACTGTAATCTAGGTGTGTTAAATACTGAATAAGTGTGAAGAACATGCTTTCAAATCATGCCCACATTAAATTTGAAAAATGTGAATGTGTGGAATCCATGACTATATGGAATTCACCCACTATATTTTATAACTAATATAAGTACCAAATAGTGAATAAGTGTGGAGGACATGCTTCCAAAGCAAGCCCCCACTAAATTTGAAATTGTGTCAAATGTGAATAACATGTCTCTATGACATGCCCCCACTAATATTCCCCCCCCCCCCCCACCTTTGAGGTGAGGGAAGAATAAAAATAGACAGTCACCACACCTCAAAAGGATAAGACAACTAAATAATCTATGAATGTAGCCATATACCATATAAAAGAACACATTTTAGTAAATGTATCATTAAAGTGCATAGAATAATGTGATCACATGAAGGCATAAGATGCATGATAATTATCATGATAATGTCTAAATAGTAGACATATAAGCTCACCAAAAAAATCAAGAACACACAAAAGAACACTCAAAATCAAGTCAAAATTAAAATTATTTTAGGAGACCACAAACGATAGGCATGTTCAAATTCCACATAATTGAAGGGATGTCACTTACTCAAATGTCCAAAAATTCAAGGATTGACATATTCAAATGTATATGCAACAAATAATGACATATTTAAAATGTTTAAGAAAGAATACATAGACACACATTCTACATACAAAGGATCATATTCAAATGATCAAATAAAGAATACAATAGTAATGGAAGACACTTAAGGAATTACATAAAGGAAATCATAAGAAACCATCATAGAAATATTATAATAGTTCATTGACTAAATTTGTTATAAAAAATTTTCAAATACATAACATATCAAGTACCCTATGAAATATATAATCATGGATAAATTCATGTATAAATACATATGATCTCAAACATGATAATGTAACATGACCATAGAGTGATATAACGTATAAGTATTATGATCATAGAGGTGGATACCCCCAATATCCATATGACATGAGTAAAGGGAAATCCTAACATCTAAAAGGAATATATCATGTATTTGTGTATGCATGTATCACACTTAAGTATAATCCTGACACACATGCATATGTAATAGTAAATGATATGACATCCTTTAACGTAGAAATAATACATAGATGTCAATGAGCCAATAGAATATGTAGGTATTGAAAGTGTTTTTGGATTTTTTGATATTTTAAAAAAAAAATTGGCATTTTTGGAATATGTGAAGAGACTACTCTATGATCTCATCCAATATGTGGTATGTATCTCCCCACTCAGTGCCTAACAACCTTAAGTTTGATATTTTCAATTGTTTATATTGTGATAATTATTGGATAAGTTTAAAAGTTACATATCATGTTCCTCCTCATGTTTTACATGTATAGTGGAAGAATTAATTATATCATTTAGACTATGTATTAGTTTTCCTTCATGAGGAAAGGAAACACTTTTTTAATTTAGATCATTTTTTGTTACCATTTGTTATAGGTAAAGAGTTCTTAGTTTAAATGTTTTTTTATTTTTGGGTACTTCCATAAAAAACACACAAATCGATAAACTATTTGAAAGGAATGATAATATTCAAATTTACACTAAATTATAGTTAATAATATAGATTTTTATAACTTAATATGTGTTATAAATACAAAAAATAAAAAGTATCTAAGGGATAAAAGAGACAAAATCTTATTTAATATTTTATTTTGGATACAACAATGATTAGGAATCGTCATAGGAATATAATAGAGATTAGGGTGTTCACTCCAAATTATAATTATGTTTAACCATTGGACACTTGTGTCTAAGTTGGACACCTGTGTTAATGATAGTGTCCTAATGTTGATGCTAGTGTATAGACCACAAGATATCTCCATTTATAAATGCATTTTATGGGTTATTCTAAGTTTTTTTATCTCATTCCTCTTGATATATTTATATCTTGTGAATAGGTTATCACTCTTAGTTTATTGATCAAAACCATATGTTTACTTCTTTATGCCCTTGAATGATGCCCTAGTAAAGAAGGGTTAATGAGTACATGATATTGATCTGATCCCAAAGACCCCTTTATCAATGAGAATTTCCTACATAAATAATACTCTGAATAGGGCCTCGTATTGATGTAGTTTTCCACTATGTGTTATCTTCTGTGTGAATCATGAAATGTGTGACAAACACATACAATAGTGACCTATCTTATAACTTTAAAAATATATATCTTGGGTTTTTATTTTAATACATCAGAAATATAGGTGTGTTATCCCTATAATTGATATGGAAATAGTAGAAAATAGAGAACCTTTGTTCAATTAAATTATTGATATAATGCTTTTGATAAGTTGCTTTTGTCTCTTTTGGTATTTTTTAGGTGAGTAATAAATAAGGGTTGATCTTAGATTTATATTAATCCCTTTAGATAAGTAACTCACATTAAATCACTTAGATAAACCATTAGGATATGTTTCACTTGAAAATTGGATGACTTTAGGGCATTGGACACTTGTGTTGGAGTAAGAAACCTACATCAAGGAAAGTGTTTATTCAAGACATTAGTGTATAAGGAGTAGGAAAGCAGGTATAGACTCATAACTTACATAGGTGGAATATAAGTTGATTTTATTTTGGGTAAGATAGAAGGTATGGGTCATTAACATAAGACTATTCAAACCAAGAGATAGGCCAAGGGGCATAAGATAGAGAAGATGTGAGACTTATGAAAATAGGAAAGGTCTATACCTAAGAGGAATAACAACTGTTTGAGTTTTCTACGTGTACAAGACTGATGTGCTATATAATACACAAATAATTTATATATATTTGATTATCATTGTATTATAATTTAAATAGATGAAATGGCTATCATAGGATTAGTTTTTGTGTGAGTTTTCATAAAATAGAGTCTTTTATATACCTTTTAGTACAATGAATCCTAAAACTATGGAAGAATTTGATTTAATATATGTACATCAGTGGATCTAGTCTGAATGTGTCCAACCCAAAAGTAATTGTTTATTAAGTTGATGTCAAAAAAATCAAACTTTGAAGTCATTGTTAAAACCCTAGGTATTAGATTATGGAAGCCCCTCACGTCACAGTGTTCTTAAAATACACAACTACTTAGGAAATTAAAACATTATGTTGAGGTCAACATACCCCCATTTATTTTGAAAATGAGGACCATTGTTCAATTTTACAAATTATGACTTAAATTGACATTCAAATTGATCAAAATGTATTGTTAAATATCATGATTGATTTGGCTTAATTTATGTGTTTACATAGAATCCTTATTTAACTTCATCCAATGTTGTTAACATTTTATTCATATACTTTTATGTTGTAGGTTTAATGGATCTCCATCATAATTATCATGTACTCATGGTTTATACTTCAATGATCAATTGACCCTTTTGTTAACCTTTGGTATTTAGTTGATTGATTAAATCCATAATTAAATGGTAATTAAAACTTTAGTTCAAATGTTTTAGCCATTGTTTTATTTTGAAATGGACTTATATTTATGCAAGATCATTTTATTATATTTAGACCTAGTTTAAATTTTATCCTAAGTTTTAATCATGTTTATTAATACATATAAAACCTTAGTCTAAAATTTATCCTAAGTCTCTATGTATTTGAACCCTTACTTTGTTGAATTTAATTATTCACAAGAATGAATTAAATGTGGTGTCACTAAGTGGAAAAATATTGGAAGCTTGAGGTGAAGATAACCCATCCATGTGAAAGGACAGAGTCAAAAATTCAAACCTAAATATTGATGGTGTGCATTGATAATGTAATGGAGATCTGATGGAAAGCATAGAATCAAGATGTTAAAGGATTATAGAATTAAATGTGAGAATGACAAGTTTCACAATCTAAAATATAGATCAAGGATCTAATAATGAGCAAAGAAAAACAAGTCAGGGATATTAAGGTGGAACATGAGAATGACAAGTGTCATAATCTTTGCAAGCAATCAAGTAGATGAATGACACACACTTTATCTTAAAAATAAGAAATATAATCAATGGTCTACATTTACTCATTTATCCAATAAATCAATAGTGTGAGGCAAGTCAGCATTTCAAAGAGACCATATTTAATAATAAGCTTTCATGTGGTGCAAGAGCATTCAAGCAATGGAAAGTGATTATAAAATACATAGAGAACCTATAAAGCTACCAAGTGGTGAAATATCAAAAACTCAAAATGAAGAGCAATGGCCCATGGTGAAGTCAAGGCTATAAGGCTCTAAAAATGATCAATGGTGTGAATTGGATCAAGCTTCATGAGGTATGAAATGATGACAAATGTCCAAACAATGATAATGGTCACATTTTAAATAAATGAAAAGTGTGACATGGTAGTGCCATATAGGTAGAACACATCATACTATAATATATTGAGGACCCAAGCATGCATAAGGTATAAATGTGATATCCAAATGAAATCTAAGTCACAAAATCACACACTTTGAACTTTCTTTCCACCTTTAGATCTCTATGTAAACCTCTAAAATTCCCTAGTGTATGAAAAACCATAGATTGTCTCTAAATTCAATGTGTTGAGTTGAGAAGTGTTGGATTATCATTTACAAAAGGATAATTCAATGGGGATTATAACATTGGTAATCCATAAACTTGTTTCAAAGAAGGAGGTTGAACTATATTTGTCTTTGGATGTAGAGGGTTGATTTTTCAAGGACACAAAATTTGTAGTTATTTATTTGAATAAAAGGGACAACAATTGCTCTAAGTTATTATAAAAAATTTAGAACTAGCTAGTTATCACCAAGGTAGAAGAGAAGATCTAGAAAAAATACTCTACGATGACATTGTGTCCATTAAAATGACCGGTCTACACTTTGATGTAGTTAAAATAGAGGTAGTTAATTGTATTGATGTTTTTGGTCCCATTTTTAAAGAAGCTAAAATAAACAAGGGTATGTTGAAAAATGAACATAATTTGAATAAAATTGGATACATATCCCCATTTACCTTTGAGTCTTACTACAAATTACCTAATCCCTAAATTGGCCTAACCTCCATTAATTCATGGGATAAGAAGTAAAACATGATGGATAACCTAGATATGTGGTTGGAAGTAGGTAACCAGGTTATTATGGATCCTACTAAGAACATCATAGTAAGCTAATTTGGACCTAGAGTTAGGATGGTAATGAAAATTCTAAATAAAATATGGATGTGAACATACATAATATCTAAAGCCTTTATGGGTGTCCATGGTGTATTTTATCATTGAAAAAGTAATGGTTCCTCTATTAGGTGAGATAATCAACATCTCCCTAAGTAAATAGATATATGCAATCAAGAATAAGAAGAGGACTAAGTTTTACATGATGTCATTCTTATTGGATGCTCTATGTACAACTAACAATATCTTAAATCAAAGATAATGGTCTCCAAATGGCACCCACACTAAATCCCAATACTATTCAAAGTTGCACATCTATAAGTATACATACCACATCCAATTTATTTATGATTGTGTTTACCCTACATTAAGTAAATCTATAACTGGTATTCATATTGTGAGATTAAGCCCTTTGATTAAGAAATATATTAAATTAATGGGGAACATATGGTTATATCCAAATTACACAATCATAAAGATTGAAGAAACCCAAAATGTTTCTCTTAAATTACTAGTTCATGTACCTAATAAATTATTGGAATAAGAAGTATCCTACCAATTATTCCATAGGATAGATGGAATTTGTAAAACCTAGAGAAAGGGACTCCTACATAATTTTATTATGAAAATTATCAAGATCACTTTTAGATAGTGGGATCACAATGAAGATGCCTCAAAGTATAGACTATCTTTCAATTTGCAAATTGATGGTTTTAGACAATGAGACCCTTATGGGAGGGTAAAATAACATTTGAAGATTAAGGTTATTTTAAATGTACCATATGAGCATGAACCTAGTGTATTTGACCTTATATACACTAAAAAATCATCTTACTTTGAAGTAACTAGGAGATTGAAAGAACACAACATAAGCCCTGAGTCCAAATTGAATAGAGACTAAAAAATGGAAGATCGATGGAAACTTGCCCAAAGTAGTATCATTTGATCAATGTTGGTTCTTCTAAGCTTCCCACATTAGAAATAAAAATAAATCATATATTTGAAGAGAAAATACCAAATGAAATTACATCAAGTTCATCATTTATTGAATCTTCCAAGGTAATAGAGTAAGATTGACCTCAAGAAGAGGTTCATATGATAACATTAGATCCCAATGAATGTACTGAAGATGCACTTAGAATTTTATCTATGATATATGATTCATATTTTGATGTAGAGGATAAAGTTGAAGAATTCAAATAGGATAAGGGAGAGTCATTGAACTTGATGGTTATTGACACTCCTAAGAGGAAAGCTGAGACTGCCATTGTCTCAAAAGCTAAGAAACCTAAAGTGACTATCAAACCACCTTTTGAGAATGTCAAAATATTTAGTGAGGAAAAAATATTATATGGACCTCCTATTTTTGAACCAAGGTTAGAAAAGCTTCCCACTATTCATAGTCCATGGGTTATGGTGCAATCTAATATCATACCTCTACAACAAGAGTTGAAACCTTGGATTATTGATTTACAAGAAGAAGAGGAAAGGATATTGGATATTCCAAATCACTCAGTAGTATAATCAAAATTAGAGGCCCTAGTTTCACATGTGACCCAATCTTCAGCTGGGGTCAGGTTTGATTTAGGTACTACTGGTTTATAAAGAGTGATTGAGAAAATAGTCATGGAAGGTGGTGAAGATATTATATATCAAAAAATAGAGCATTTGACCCATTTTAATTATAGGAAATTATAGAGGCTAGGTGAAGATTTTATCTTTGATGAGGATGTCTTAGAATTAACACAATCACAGTTAGAAATGTTACAAACTACTATCAAAGGTTTAAAACAACAAAATAATAAACTAGAGGAATAGACCATTATATTTGATCTATGGGATATGGTCAATAATTATGAAGCCACTATGTATGATATATTCAAATCTCTAAATACAATAAGGTCTAAGCAAGATGTTATGATAAAATAGAATGCTATGGCTACGAACCAAATAAATCAATGGTACGGTTCATATAATAAGTTAAAGGAATTGATAAACATATTGATATAAGACTAGATTATTAGTTTTAGAATAGTCAACCTAGCTCATTTAAATATATCTATGGTAATCTTAATAGAAAAAATCAAGGATTTGAACAAATGGTCCAAGTACATGAAAGGTCTTTCTAAAAAAATCAAGCAATTAGAAAATAAAATAGTGCATATACTAGGGAGATTAATAAAGGAACCAAATACCCTTAATCATATGGGCTTGGTAATAGATAAGGAGTTCCATCATAGGGCCACTCAATTCATGCAAGAAGTGAAGAATAAAATCTAGCAAAAAATAGGGGTGAATAATAAAATAATCTTAGACAAGATCCTATATACAGAGGAGAAGATAGGCAATGTTAGGATCATCAAGGAAGCCTTAGATAGGGATGATAAAGACTTAAAAGATTTGATAAGGTAAGAAGAATAATTATTTATGGATCCAATTATCAACCTCAAGTTAATTGGTGAGCAACATGACAAAGCAATGAATATCTTGGAGCAAAAGCAACAAGTATCATCTCAAAGTCAATTATGTTAATTTAAAAAATTCATTTGTATAGGAACATGTACATCATTTAAAAAGGGAATATTCTATTTTGTAAAAGCATGTGTAACTTTTTAATGCACATTGCTCATAGTTCAATCCACTTGTAAAGTGTCTAATTTTAGAATGTTGTAGAAAGACAATTATTCTTGACACATTGATAATTATCATTTGATAGTGACTAATTGATATACCTCAAGGTCTTATATAAAAAAGGGGTATTGTCATCTGTAAAAAGGAGGAAGTTTTTAGAGTAAAAAATATTTTATAAATTTGGAGCAAGTAATGAAAGCAAGGGAATTATGTAGAGATTGTCTCAAATTTATTTATGTAATTTATATCATGGTTGCTTCCTCAAATATCTAATTTGACATTCAAATTTGAATTATTTTTATGGATTCTATATGTGCACATGTTAATGCAGAGTTATAAATTTGAGATTATGATAGGTTGATTAAAATATTTCATATTTATTGCATTTAAATTGATTTTTTTGAAGATGTGTTTATGCAAGTTTCTTGTGCAAGTAAATCCTTAAACTGAACTTGGTTTCTTATTTTCATTGTTTCAACTATCCTTAGACATTTGCCTAGTATATGCTAGGATTTGTGCTTTTGTCTATTTCATGTCATTTATTGGTTTGAGTACATGTCTTTGATGAGATTAAAGATTTTTTATTATGTCTAGACTAAACATCAGTAGTATTCACCTTCTTTTTGTCCTACCCTTCCTATTTTCTCTTTATTTTTATTAATTCACTTTAGTTTAGTTTTAATTGTAAATATTCATGCTAGATTAGGTTTTAGGCTTTAGGTTTTGATCATAATTCACTATACTTAGCTCATATTGATTTTATTTTCATAGATAAGCCTTAAGACTGTGGTTTCTCCCAATAACCACTTAAATTTAATTTTGTGAACAATTATATATCTTGGCCACTACTACACCACAAATATTAGGAATATCAAAACCAACAACTCATGGAATGGATTCTCTTAATCCAAAAATGAGAAGTGTTTCTTAACCCTATGTAAACCATATGATACATTTTCAAGCATGAATAGGAGAGTTGCATTGGTTCTAGAAGGAGGGCATTAAGCTAAACCTTTGAGAATTTGAAGTATCTTAGTTAATTTTAGTGAATTTTATTTAAATATTAATTTATTATTTGCATAATTATATTTTTCTTAGCTTAATTATGTAAAAATCACTGGCATTCATGGTTTTAGACTAGTCCTTAGGCTTATAAAGCTAAAGATAGCTATTCTTCAAAGATATATGATAAGTTTTTGCAAAGGAAGCATTAAGCTTTGTGAATCTAACATGATTGAGGTTAGTGATAGATTTTTTTTTAAATATTGTTTGATTATTTAAAATGTAGGTTTATTTGAACTTATAAATGTAAATATCACTCATACTCACAAGTTTGGAGGTATTTTTAACCAAATTAAATTAAAGATAGTCATTCTTTGAAATAATTATATGAATTTGTGAAGAATTTGCTTAATATACAAATATAATCATTTATTTTTTCAAAGATAAGGTCTATACATCATATTTTGAATAATATTTAGAGTTTAAAAGATAGAACTAATAGAACTACCAAGAATAAGTACTAGGTCAAGGTCCGAGACAAGGCTACCTTTGTTTCTTTGGAACTTCAAAGGAAAACAAGAGAAGATAAAGGTAAGTGCAAGGTCTATAAATCTCAACCTAATTCACTTGTTCATGTTGCTCCTGCATTTAATCCTTATCAAGGTATGGCTTAGTTGGCTAGATCTTCCATCAATGTGCCTAGCTAGGTATATGACTTACCTAGAAATCCTAAAAAATATTTACATTATTTGAGTCCTACAGGTGTTATCACTGTTGAAGAACATATCATGTCTTTTAAGGTTGCCTTGATATTATTAAATGTTTTCATGAAGATGTTGCTTATATATTATTTCCTTTTACATTTAAAGATGTAGCATATGATTGGTTCTTTAATCTTCTAAAAAATTACATTACTAGTTGGAATGATTTCAATAAATATTTCATTAATCAATTTGGAAAGGTCATTAGTCCTTTTGTCCTTTATTAACAATTCACTATGGTAAAGAGAGATTCAAATGAAACCATTAGATATTTTAATGCTAGATTTCAAAATATGTTTATCAAAACTATAGTTCCCTATAGGCCTAATGAAGCTTTAGCTTTAGAGATTTATAAGGATGCTTTAGATCTAATGACTTCTATATTTATGAAAAGAGCTATTGGAATCATAAATACATAGCCTTATCCTATGTTAAAGCTATGAAAATAAGTGATCAAATACAACCCCAAGGTTAATTAACATATGATATTCCTAATTTTAATCATAATTTACCTGCATTGATTGTTATTCCAAACGTTAATCAAAACATGCCTGATTTAAATCAAAATCCAAATTTAAACCAATTACCTTTAATTCATGCTCATCCTGTTCAAAATGTAGGATTCTTAAAGAACACTACATGTGGATGTCATCCACAAGATGAAAGAGATATGGTGAAAGTAACTAATAGTACTCAAGCTCATAATTTAGAGTCACCCAATAATGAAAATGACTCCATACTCAAAATGGTTCAAATATTAAACACTAATTTTATTCAGTTGCAAAGACAAGTAGGTAACACTGGGGAAAGTTCCAACATAAATTATTATTATCAGAATTTAAATAAACCTATAAAAAATTTTCATTATAACAACAATAATAACAATAAATCATCTACCAATAAGAACATGCCCGACATAAACACTTGTGATGGAGCTTTAGCTAATTATTGTAGAGTTCATAACACCTAAAATAATGGTGAATTATATTATATATAATTTTATAATTATTTTGAAGATTTTCAAGATGAATTAGATAAATTTGAAGTTTTGCCTAACAAAGATAATGTTTTAGGTACATTTGGCTCTTCAAAGTCATCTAAATATACTGTCACAACTCTTATGGTGGAGACCTTTGATTTTCCATTATAAGATGAGAATGAACCTAAAGATACTCTAAAGGAGATTCATGATTTTCAAAAATATTTGAAGAATACTTATCCATTGAGGAATGGAGAACAAAAACAACCATTGACTAGTTCAACTCTACCAAACAACTTTGATACTCCCCATGATCCAAAAGTAAACAACAATCTAGAGCCTCCAAAGGGAAGTAACACTAAAACTAATGTTGATTCATATAGTTATTATACTAGGATTAGATATAACATTTCAAAGGATATGAATAATATCAAAGCCAATATCACTTTATATGAATTAACTCAAATTACTAAACAAAAAGACTTGTTAGAATATTTGAGAAAAAAACCTCATAAATCATAGAATGCTATAAATTCTAATGTAGTGATGTATAAGAACAAAGTAGAGGTTCCATATTTCTTACTAACAATTAGATTTTTTGGTAAAAACTTGTATAATTATTTATTATATTTAGGTACCTCTACAAAAATCATGCCAAAATGTATTTGTGAAAAACTTGGTTTAACTCCAACTATGTCTGATAGAGTAGTTACTTAATTAGATAAATCTAGAGTTAAAGTAGTTAGTGAATTTTTGAATAGTCATATACATCTTGATTCAAATCCAAGGATACATAAATTCATAAATATTCAAGTGGTGGACATTATAGATGATTATGGGATGTTGCTCAGTAGGGATTGGACCAAATATTTAAATGGATACATGTCAATTGACTATTCTCATATGTGGCTACCATGGATAGTATTTCCAAATAAAATTTGAATTGAAGGGGAAATAATAATGAAGCACATGATTAATGAATACAATGTTTTTAATGAAAAGGTTTACATGGTTAATTCTAATTTAGGTGTTTAAAATCTTGACACCCCTCAGGTATGTAACTCTAAAGACTCTCATACTATGTCTCGACTTTGTAAATTATATGTTGATAGTGCTAGATGTAAATTTAGATCTAGAGTAGGAATAGTCTTGGTCAATCCCATTGGGAAATAATATGTTACTTATTATAAGCTTTAGTTTCCTTTCATAAATAATTTGGTCAAATATGGAGCATTAATATTAGGATTACAATTTTCTATTAACACAAGGTTAAATAACTACTAGTGTATGGTGATTCTAAACTAGTAGTGATATAAGCTAGAAGTAAATATCAATGTAAATTATCTTATCTTAAAAAAATACAAGTTTAGAGTATGGGATGTGATTGAATATTTCAATGCTTTCAACATTGTTTCAATCCCTAGAGAAGAAAATTAGTCTGTTGATGAACTAGCTTCAACTGTATCCAACCTTATGCAAAATAAAAGTTCCAAATTGGAAAACCTTGCATTGAATTATTTCTATGTCAATCAGTTCCTAATAATGTCAACCATTTTCAAGTGTTTAATCATGATCAACAAATTATATACTTCATGAACAACTTAAGAATATTTGAGTCTCATATCATTGATAAGGCTAAGGACAATTCTCTTGATGAAGAAAAATATGATGACAAGGTTATACAATTAAATGACAACAATATTCCCAATGGCATGATTTCCTTATAAAGATTGTTGGATCAAGATAAACTAGATAAAACTATTAAAGTTCCTAAAGTGAATGGGAAATATTATAATGTAGTTGACATAGGATCTCAAGGTCAACCTTAGCTAGTAAACATTAGTACAACATGCATAAATGAAGAGTCTTAAAAGGCTATAGAATTGCTGACCAAGTAGAAATATGTCATTACATGGTCCTACGAAGACTTGAAGATCTTTGATCCTAAAGTCATTACCCATACCATTCCATTAAAAGAAGCTTGTAAACCTTTCAAACAAAAGTAAAGACCAGTCAATCTTGTTTTGGAGCCATTAATTTATAAAGAGGTCAAGAAGCTATTAGATGAAAAAATAGTTTTTCCAATTGGACATTCTACCTAGGTAGTTAATTTAGTGCCAGTTAAAAATAAAAATAGATAAATTAGATTATGCATAGACTAAAAAATTTAAATAGATCCTATAAAAAATATAATTATTCTTTACCATCTCTTTACCAAGTGATTCAAATTGTTAGTGATTCTACCATGATGTATTTCTTAGATTTTTCTTAGGATATAATCAACTAATTATCAACAAATAGGATGGAATGAAGATGACATTTACAACAAAGTGGGTCACTTTTGCCTATAAGAAAATGACTTTTTGGTTCATCAATGTAGGGATTACATTTCAAAGAGCTATGAACCTTGCTTTTCAATGTATCATAGGTAAATGTATAATTATATATATGGATGATCTGAATTTTTTTTCAAAAATAGGGAAGATCACTTAATGCATTTACAACAAGTATTTGAATGTTATAAAAGGTATGGAATTTACCTCAATCTTAAGAAAAGCATGTTTTGTGTAACTAAAGTGAAATTTCTAGGACATGTTATAAACAAAGATGGTATTTATATATATATTGATAGATTTAATACCATATACAAAATAGACACCCCTAACAGTAGAAAAGACTTAAAGTCTTTCTTTTAGAAAATCAATTTTGTAAGAAAATTTATTTATGGTTTTACAGAGATTGTGAAACCACTTAATGACATGCTGAAGAAGGATGAAAAGTTCATATGGAATGAAGAGATAAAGAAAGCCTTAAAATATATTAAATAAGTAATAAGAGAATGACCTATGCTGACAAGTCTAGATTTCACAAAAAGATTTTTATCTTTATTCTTTTGCTTCTAAACATACTATAACAATTGTTCTAACTCAAAAATTTGCTAAATGTGATCATAATATTGTATTTATGATCACCAATTTTAATAATTTTGAGTTAAAATATTCTCTAATTGATAAATAAGCACTTAATTTAGTTAAGGTTGTTAAAAAATTCAGACACTATATTCCTAGGAATAAAGTGCATGTAATATTATCAAACCCTTCCATTAAACTTATGCTAGTCAATGTGAATTGGGAGAGATAAAAGGTAAATGGATGTATATAATCCAAGAGTATGATGTTGAAATAAAAACTAAAAAATTAGTGAGATGTCAAGGATTAATCTAAATTATTACTAATACTAATGCTAATTTGAATATCATGTAAGTTGATCAATAATAATTATATCCAAATGATTGGTATGATGCAATTTTCGTTTCTTGATCAATGGTTATTTTCTTATAGGTATGAATAGAGAATAGAGAAAAGTTTTGAGGCTCAAAGCAACTCATTTCTTTATTAAGGATGGGATACTCTACAAAAATAACTATGAAGGTATATACTTGAGATGTGTTTTAAAAGAAGAAGTTGAAATCTTGAGTAATTTTCATGAAATACTTGGGAGTGGACACCTATTTGTATAGCTTAAAATATCATGAGGGTAGGATATTATTGTCTAAAAATAGTCAAGGATGCTCATAATCATGTTAGAGAATTCCATCAATGTTAGATCTTCAATATCAAGGAACCAAAAGCAGTTATGCCATTGAGACCTATTTTAATTGACAAGCATTTTGCTCAATGGGGTTTGGACTTTGTAGGGTTTATTAACCATAATTTTCATATGGACACAAATATGTTCTTACTACTACTTATTATCATACAAGGTGGATAAAGGTAGTAACAATAAAACAGTTTAAAACTTAATATGCAATCAAGTTCTTAAAAGAGAACATTTGTATTAGATTTGGGACACCGGTATCATTAGTTTATGATAATGGATTGAAATTTATATCTATTGAGATGACTGAGAGGGCTTATGATAATAACATAATTATTAATTTCTAATCAAATCATTACCCTCAGGGTAATGAAGTCTCAAAATCAACAAACAAAAATTTGATGAAATCTATCAAAAAGTCTACAGCTCAAAAACCAAGAACATGGCATAAATTTATTAAATATTCTATTTGGGTAGATAGAAATAGAGTGAAGTAAGCTCTAAAGGCATCACCATTTCTATTGGTATATGGTTAAGAACCAATATTTTCAATTACTCTCAAGTTTCTAACCTACAAGTTTATGCAATAATATATTGAAGAAGATCAAGAGTATGTTAATTCGAGGTTTCTTGAAATCATTAAAATGGAGGATGTAAAGGAAGAAGCATTTTACAACTTTAGAAAACATCAAACCATTATCAAAATATGGCTTGACAAGAATTCAAATATCAAGGTGTTCTAATAGGGAAACCTGTTTCTCCTATGGGACAAAGTATCTGAGCCAAAAGGAAAAGATGGGAAATTCACTCCTTTATGGATTGAACCTTATTAAATTTCTAAGACATTGAGAGACAACATCTTCAAGCTCAAAGACTTGTAGTGAACAGAGTTCACTTTTCCATCTAATGAGCAATATCCTAAGCATTATTTCTCTATTGTTCCACCACAAGTCTTTATGGAGTAACTTGTAATATTATTTAAAGTTAGAGTAGGTAGGCTTATATTAGTTTAATTCTTATTCCTTGTATGTAAATAGTGTTTTTATATATTTATTTTCTTGTTGTTTTTTTCTTGATATGTGTTTATTTTATTTTGTTTTATTCTCTGCTTTCAATAAGTATTTTTTTATACAAGTTTTCAAGCTCCATATTCCTTTGAATGCTCAAAGGAACTCCAAATCAAGAATGCAGGTATGAATCTTAAAAATTGGTTGATCATGGATTATGGAAACTATGAGGTTAATGTTATGATTTTGAGAAATTGGTAAAGATTGATATATAAATTAATTTGTTCCTTGAAAATCTTAAACCTTATTTTGATCCAAGTTTGTTTATAATAAGGATTACATGTGTTTGAGTGAAATTTAAAATCATTAGAATAAATTCAGGTTAGCATTTAAAGAATATTATTTCCTAGGATGAATTTTATAACCAAATATGATTGTCTAAAAATCAAACATTTGACAAAATCCTAAAAACCTCACTAATTCTAGTTCACAATCTTTGTTGGAAAGATAAATATATTTTAAAAATATAAAATTAAGAGCCATATTTAAAATTCAAAATTTTTATAAATAAATGTGATTCTAGTAACCTCCACCAAGGCTATGGATGCCTAGATGGTAGTGGATCAAGACCTTGAGTGGATCTAAAGGTATCTCTATCAAGGGATATGGATATTTGACTAGCAACAAATAAATGTCCAAGCCTTTATTTTTAATAAAGCATGATTCATAATGAATATCTAAATATGTTATAAGTCTATGTTAGTGTTTAATATCATGAAATCTAGAAGTTGTTCTATGAATCCCATGGTAATAAGTGAATGAATCAAAACACACACACAACATGGCTATGTTTTGATGTTTGAATATAATTCATCATTTGTAAAACATATATCATGAATTGATCTTAATAATGGTACTTGATCATGTGAAATGAATATTCTATTTATCAGTTTAAACCAAGAGTATTTGAGTTATAAAATTTTGCATTGTTTCCCCACAAGTCACCATTTATTGAGGTCAACATATCCCCATTTGTTTTTAAAATGAGGACCCTTGTTCATTTTTGAAAATTTTACTATAAATTGATCAAAATATAGTATTAAATATCATGACTGATTTGGATTAATTGACATGTTTACATATAATCCTTGTTTGACTTCATCCAATTTTACTAACATTTGCTTCATGTATTTTTATGTTACAGGTTTAATGGATCTTTATCATAATGAAAAAGTATTCATGGTTTATACTTTAATTATAAATTTGACCCTTTTACTATCCTTTAGTCTTTAGTCAATTGATTAAATCCATGATTAAATGGAAACTAAAATCTTAGTCTAAATTTTTTAGTCTAAGTTTCATTTTGAAATGGACTTATATTTACGAAGGATCATTTTATTATATTTTAGACCTAGTTTAAATTTTATCCTAATTTTTGATTGTATCCATTAATACATCTAAAACCTTAGTCTAAAATTTATCCTAAGTATCTTTGTATCTAAACCCTTACTTTGTTGATTTTAATTGTTCATAAGAATGAATTAAACATGGTGTCACCAAGTGGAAAAATCTCAAGAGATTGAAGTGAAGATCAATGATCCATGGGAAAATCTAGAGTCAATAAGTCAAACCCAAATATTGATCATGCACATTAATAGTGTAATGGATATCTAATGGTGAGCATGAAATCAAGGTGTCAAAGGATTCTAAAATGAAATGCGAGAATAACAAGTTTCATGATCTTGGATATAGATCAAAGATATAATGACAAGAAATGTTCAACAAGTTAGGGATCCTAAGGTGGAATGTGAGAGTTACAAGTGTCATAATCTTGGCAAGTGATCAAATAGATCAATGTCCCACTCTTTATCTTGCGAATAAGAATAGAATCAATGGTTCATATTTGATCATGAATCTAAAAAATCAATTATGATTGGAAATTCAACATTTCAAAGAGATTAGATTGAACAAGAATATTCTGCATTGCGTAAGATCATTCAAGTAATGGAAACTATTCAAAAAATACATAGAGAGCCCACAATGAAGTCAAGGATAGAATGATCCTAAAAAGATCAATGGTGAAAATTGGATCAAGCTTCATGAGGCATGAAATTATGACACATGTCCAAAAAATGACAATGGTCATATTTTAAATAAATGAACAATATGACATGGTAGTGCCACATAGTCAAAACACATCATATTATAAGATCTTGAGGACCCAAGCATGTGGAAGGTATAAATGTGCAATATAAGTCACAAAATAACACACTTCAAAATTTATTTCCACCATTAGATCTTTGTTCCAAACTCTAAAAATCCCAAAAATGTATGGAAAACCCTAGATTATCTATGAATTCATTATGTTGAGCCAAGAAGATTTGGATTATCGTTTACAATAGGATAATTTGATTGAGATTATAGTAATAGAAACCCATAAAAATGTTTAAAATCAAGAGGTTGAACTATATTTATCCTCAGATGTAGAGGGTCAAAGTTTCAAGGACATAAAGTTCATAGCTACTTTGAAAATAGGGGACAACAATTGCTCTAGGCTATTCTAGACAATTGGGAACCAACCAGTTATCACCAAGGAAGAAGAGAAGATCCTCCTAGTAAAAAGACTCTATGATGACATTATGGCCATTCAAATGACCAATATACACTTTTTTGTAGCTAAACCAGAGGTACTTCATTATATTGATGTTCTTTGTCCCATTTAAAAAAATAAAATAAAATAGACAAGGGTATGTTGATTAATGAACATAATATGAGATAAATTTCTTACATATCCCCAATTTCCTTTGAGTCTTAATTCAAATTTCCTAATCCCTAGATTAATTTATCTTCCATTAATTCATGGGCTAAGAAGCACAATGTGATGGATAACCTAGCTATGTAATTAGAAGTAGTAACAAGGTTATTGTGGATCCTACTAAGAATATTCCATTAAGCCAATTTACACCTAGAATTAGGATGGTAATGACAATGATGAATAAGTTGTATATATGTGCACATACAACATATGTAGATCCAATGTGGGTACCCATGGTGTATTCTAACATTAAAAAAGAAATGGTTCCTCTATTAGGTGAGATAATCAGCATATCCCTAAGTAGACACACACACACACACACACACACACACACACACACACACACACACACACACACACACACATGATTCAATATATTTATTGATCAAAGGGCTTACTCTCACCATAGGAATACCAATTATAGCTTCACTTTATGCATGGTAAACACATTCACAAATAAATAGGATATGGTCTCTATACTTATAGATGTGCAACTTTGAATAGTATTGGGATACAATATGGGTTCCATTTGGATAGAATTATCTTTGATTTTGGATCTTGTGGTTGTATTTATATATATATATATATATATATATATATATATATATATATATATATATATATATACAACCACAAGATCCCAAATCAAAGATAATTCTATCCAAATGGCACCCATATTGTATCCCAATACTATTCAAAGTTGCACATCTATAAGTATAGAGACCATATCCTATTTATTTGTGAATGTGTTTACCATGCATAAAGTGAAGCTATAATTGGTATTCCTATGGTGAGAGTAAGCCCTTTGATCAATAAATATATTGAATCGTGTGTGTGTGTGTGTGTGTGTGTGTGTGTGTGTGTGTGTGTGTGTGTGTGTGTGTGTGTGTGTGTGTGTGTGTGTGTGTGTGTGTGTGTGTGTGTGTGTGTGTGTGTGTGTGTGTGTGTGTGATATGGGTGCCATTTGGATAGAATTATCTTTGATTTGGGATCTTGTGGTTGCATATATATATATATATATATATATATATATATATATATATATATATATATATATATATATATAATCAAGAATAAGAAGATAACTGAGTTTTACATGATGTCCTATTTATTAGATACCTTATATGAAACCACAAGATCCCAAATCAAAGATAATTATATCCAAATGGCACCCATATTGTATCCCAATACTATTCAAAGTTGCACATCTATAAGTATAGAGACCATATCCTATTTATTTGTGAATGTGTTTACCATGCATAAAGTGAAGCTATAATTGGTATTCCTATGGTGAGAGTAAGCCCTTTGATCAATAAATATATTGAATCAATGGGGTTCATATGTTTATATCCTATTTTCATGATCATAAGGATTGAAGGAACCCAAAATGCTCCTCTCAAATTACTAGTTTATGTACCTGATAAATTAGTAGAACAAGAAGTATCCTACCTATTGTTCCATGGGATAGATAGAATTTGTAAAACTAAGAGAAAGTAATCCTTCACATTTTTCCTATGAAAATTGGTATGATCACTTTTAGACAGTGGGATCACATTAAAGTTACCTCAAAGCATATACTATCTTTCAATTTACAAATTGATGATTTTAGATAATGGGACCCTACAGGAGGGTAAAAGAACATTTGAATATCAAGGTTATTTTGAGTGTAAAATATGAGCATGAGATTGGTGAATTTGACCTTATATACACTAAAACATCATCCTAATTTAATGTAACTAGGATATTGAAAGAACATAACATAAGGCCTAAGTCTAGATTGAAAAAGGGCCAGAAAATGGAAGATAAATGGCAATTAGGCCCAAGGTAGTATCATTTGATCATTGTTGGTTCTTCTAAGCTTCCCATATTAGAAGTAGAATTAGAGAATAGATCAAAAGATAAAATAATTGATTAAATTTCTTCAAGTTCATCAAATCTTAAATCTTCCAAGATAACAGAGCAAGAGATACCTTAAGAGGAGGTTCATATGATAGCATTGGATCCCAATGAATATGTTTAATATGCACTTATAATGTTATTTATGATATATGGGTTAGACTTAGATTTATAGGAGAAACTTAAATAAGTCAAACAAGATAAGATAAATTCATTGGACTTGATGGTGACTTACACTCCTAAGAGGAAGGTTGAGACTATAATTATATCAAAATCTAAGAAATCTAAAGTGACTATCAAACCACCTTTGGATAATGTTAATTTGTTTAGTGAGGAAAACATATTACATGGACCACATATTCCTAAGTGTTTCATTTATGAACTAAGGTTATAAAAGCTTCCCACTATTCATCATCTATGGGTTATGGTGAAATATACTAACATCCCTCTGTAGCAATATTTAAAACCTTAGATTATTGCATTAAAAGAAGAGGTAAGGATATTGGATATTATAAATAAATCAGTAGTCTAATCACAAGTAGAGGCCCTAGTTTCACATGTGACCCAATCTTTAGTTAGGCTCAGGTTTGATCTAGGTACCACTGGTTTGCAAAGAGTGATCAAGAAAATAGTCATGGAAGGTGGTGAAGAGATTATATATCAAAAGATAGATCCTTTGACCCATTTGAATTAGAAGAAATCATAAAGGCTAGGTGGATATCTTATCTTTGAGGAGGATGTCTTATTATTAGCATAAAAATAACCAAAAATGTTGTAAACTACTATAAAAAAGCTAAAACAACAAAATAAGATCCTATAGGAATAATCCATTTTATATATTATAGGGGATATGGTCAATAAATTTTAAACCATTATGTATTATATATTTATCTCTTTGAATACAATAAGTTCTAATCAAGATGTTGTGAGAAAATAGCATACTATCATTATGAACCAAATAAATCAATGGTAGGGTTTATACAATAAGGTAAAGGAATTGATTAACATATTGACATAAGATTGGATTCTTGGGTTTAAAACAATCAACCTAGCTCATTTAAATATATTTATGGTAATCTTAGTAAAAAATATCAAGGACTTAAACAAATGATCCAAAGGCATGGAAGGTATTTTTAAAGACTTCAAGAAGTTAGAAAATAGAATGGTGCATATACTAGGGAGATTAATTAAGGACCCAACTAGCCTTATTCCTATGGGCTTGACAATATATGAGAAGTTTCAACACAAGTCCATTAAATTCATGCAATATGTTAAGAATAAAATCCAAGGTAAAATAGGAGTAGATAATAAAAGAATCTTGGACATGATCCTATCTTTAGAGGAGAATATAGGTAATGATAGGAGCATCAAAGAAGCCTTAGACAGGGATGATAAGGATTTTAAATAGTTGATAGGGAAAGAAGAATAATTATTTATGGAGCTAATTATCAACCTTAGGTTAATTATTGAGCAACGTGATCAAACAATGAAGATCCTAGACCAAAAGCAACAAGCATCATCTCAAAGGCAATAATGTTGATTTAGAATATTCATTTATATAGGAACATGTACATCATTTGAAAAGGGAATATTCTATTTTGTAAAATCCTATGTAACTTTATAATTCACATTTCTCATAATTTATTCCACTTATAAAGTGTCTAATTATATAATGCTATAGAAGGATAGTTATCCTTGAGACTTGGATAATTATCATTTGATAGTGACTAACTGACATACCTCAAGGTCTTCTATAAAAAAGTAGTATTTTAATTTGTAAAATGAGGAATTTTTTATAGAAAAAAACTATTTTACAAATTTGGAGAAAGTAATGTAAGCAAAGAAATTTTGCAAAGATTGTCTCAAATTTGTTTATGTGATTGTTATCATGGTTTCTTCCTCAAATATCTAGTTTGATGTTCATATTTAAATTGCTTTTATGGATTTTAAATGTGCACATGTTAATGAAAAGTTGTCAATATGAGCTTAGCTAGGTTGATTGAAATATTTTAAATTCATTTCATTTCAATTACTTTTCTTGAAGATGTTATTATACAATTTTCTTATGGAAGTATTAATCTTTAAATTGAATCTAAGTTTTTATTTGCATTATTTCAACTATCATTAGACATTTGCTTGGTATATGATAGGATCTATGATTTTTAATATTTCATGTCATATATTAGTTTGAGTGCATGTCTTTGATTAAATTCAAGATTTGTCATCATATCTGGACTGAAGATTAGTAATATTCAACTTCTTTATGCCCTACCCTTCCTATTTTCTCTTTCTTTTGATCAATTCATTGTAGTTTAGTTTTCATTGTAAATATTCATGCTATATTAAGTTTTAGGCTTTAGATTTTGATCATAATTCACTATAATCTTAGATTACTTTTATTTTCAAAGACAAGCTTTAAGACTATGGTTATATATATATATATATATATATATATATATATATATATATATATATATATATATATATATATATATATATATATATATATATATATATATATATATAGTTGTTACTAATATATGTGGTGGAGTAGCTATAATTTGCAACACATATATTAGGAATATCAAAACCAACAACTCATGTAATAGATTCTCTTAATCCATAAATAAGAAGTGTTTCTTAACACTATGTAAACCTTATGATACATTTTCATGTATCAACACATTAGATCCTTTATTTATATACCTATTGGACACAAAGTTTATCTTACCACATTTTAGTGATGTCCACAATCGATAGAACACCTAGAAATTAAAAAAAATTGGCACTTATCTTTGATTTATAGGTATCATCACTAATGTGATGCCAAGGAAAGAGCATATACACAAGTGTAACCTAAGTAACACAAAGTCAAAAGTTTTTCATTTTATTTCTAAGTATTGTCACTAATGTGATGCCAAGGAAAGAGTATACACAACCCTTTTTGATAAAAACATACAAGTCTTATAATAAATGGAAATGTGATTTAATTACTAAACTTGTAAAGATCAAAACTGTAAAATAAATAAGGTTAATAACAAATAAAAATATTTTCATTTTGGTTTTTATTTTCATTTATTTGGTAATATCCCTACACAAAAAAGTTATTATTTTGCTTTTAAAGATCTAGACAACCCAAGGAACCTGCAAATTAGTCAAATGTTAAAAAAAATACAAACTTAAACATTAGGATATATATATATATATATATATATATATATAATAATAATAATAATAATAATAATAATAATAATAATAAAAGTAATAGGTATAGTTTGTTCAATATCTCCTAACTCAAAATTCATATTTACATAAAAAAAAATATAGAAACCCAAATTATAGATTAAAAGTTATAACTATTTTAATAGTCCAGTAGTTTATATATTAAATAAAATAAACACAAAAAAATAGTCACAAATTTTATGATATCTCCTTAACTATAATTCATATTTACAAGAAATTTTAACAAGTTAGTGTTAGTGTAAATCCAAATCAACCTAAATAGGAAAAACTTAATTTATAAATTAAATTTTATTTATATTTTAAAAATCATGTGTTTAAAAAAAAATAGCTTCAAAAAAAGCAAATTAGATCGAAATTAGCTTAGAAATTGCATAGTAAGAAAAAAAACCTAATTAAACCTTCAAAATAAACAAGAAAAAAATGATAATATGATAAATATTTAGTAAAATTCCCAATGGGTGTGCTAGAATATGATAGCTAAAAATTTAGAATTTAATAAAACTAGGAACACAAAAAAAGGCAAACTTTGTATTATAAATCTAAACTAAAACCTTAGATTAAAAAATAATGAAAAAATAAAACTAAATATAAAGATACTTTAAAAAAATGTAAAAAACACTCATCACTTTCTCCATTGTGAACATGTGATTTATTTTTACTTTATTGGATGCGGATACTCAATTCATTTATGAAACAAAGGTGATTTGGATAACATATAGGTGAAAATATCTTGGATTATGAATGGATGGGTAAGTTAAATTTGGTATCCAATTTATAAATTGAAGGTGGATGATAATAAAGGAGAATGACAATTCCATTTATAGGCTTGTAGGTGATAAAATGAGTGGTTGGGATAAGTCTAGATTTATTGGATAATGTTAATTATTAATGGTTGGATTTGAGTTCTCATCTCAATGGATGTTGACTAATTTCCATGTGTGTGAGAGAGTAGGGAAAAGTTAGTTTCTATCTAAAAATGTCTTAGGAATGAGTTAATATAGTTGGATAAATCACCAAGGTAGTTGACATGTTCAATTATGACTCAACAAATTTTTGAGAAGGTTGATTTGGTTAGATGACTCAAAATTTGGTTTAGAGAATCATGGAAGATGTATAGATTATGTATAAATTTTATTTTTTAATTATTTTTGAATAATTATGTATTCATAATTAATTATTCAATATAAATTATTCAATGATTTGAAAAAGGGATGGAAATGATGTTGGTGGGAAATTTGAATTTGGGATGCTAATTGAATTAGTGTGTCAATTTTAGTCAAATTAAATTACAACACTAAATGTGGAAAAAATTAGGTGTATATAGTTCTATCTTGGTTATCTTTCACTTTTTTTTATTCGTTATATGACCCATTAAAAATAATTTATTTAACTTATAAAGTAAAAACATGGTTGGATATTCCACAATCCCCATCTTTCCCTTCTTTACTTTCACTTGAGGCACATGTAGGTGAGTTTTGAGATAACACACTTGCATGTGGACAATTCAATGAGTATTTAGACATCATGGTATTTAAGTCCTTCTCTCTTTTGTCCAAGTGTAAAATCTCTTGAATTACCTATCCATTTGAATCATTTTTGGTCTTCTAAATCTATATGGAATAGGAATAGAAAAATTCAAAAACTTTAAAATATATATCATAATAAAAGACAATTTTAAAAGGCAATTATATAATAAAATCAGATCACACCAAAATATGTGATATTTATTTGGCACATTTATTATAGTTAAATCTCAAACTCCATATTTTTCCTCTATATTCAAGAAAAATAATATATCTACAACTTATCTTACTCAACAATATCCAAGCTCAGAGAAGGAAATCCACTAATAATCTACTTAGCAATACTTTGTTATATTGGGGTCATGACTAATTATAGATATAATAAACCTAACTAAGGGATACCTTATTACACAATGTAAAAGGATAGGTTTATAAGGCCTTTATTCAAATGCATTAATATCATAACCCTATCTAGGTCTTATAATGTGATAAATGTAAATCAACTAATCTACTAAACTAACATATAAGCTAATCTAATAAATAAACATACAAGTTAATCTAGTGCTCACTAAGATTGTGGCACAAATTAGGGAGATAATAAACAAAAAAATATAATTCTATTCAAAACAATATATAATTAATGTAATCAAGGAGAGATACAATTTAGTTTGTTAGTTATATAACATCTACTTAATCAAAATATGAAGGGTTAGGAGTATATATACCTAGTTGAAGTGAACCCGCCATGCCTCAATCTCTCTCTTGGACAATATTTTTTTGTAATAAGTTATTATCAGTTGTAACGATCATAAGTATATATTATCTCTATGATAAAATACTTCTCCTTACTACTCCAATAAAAAAATAAGAAATGAAACATCTAAATAATCGTATAAACATATTCATGAGTTGTAATTATGTGTAATTGAATGATTCTATTTAGAAAGGAATTTGATGGGATATGTATAGAAAATGATTAAACCTAAACCTATTATTTCCTTCACCAACATGCCCCATTTTTAGACTAAAAATAGGGACCCTATTTATTTTGAGTTAAATATTGATTTACCTAGTCTAGAGGAATTATTTGGAGCTCTTTTTGGATATCTTTACTTGATCCCTTCCATGATTGGAATAAAAAAATAAGGATCTAGATAGATTG
The DNA here is from genome assembly GCA_037957365.1 of Torreya grandis. Taxonomy (NCBI): domain Eukaryota; kingdom Viridiplantae; phylum Streptophyta; class Pinopsida; order Cupressales; family Taxaceae; genus Torreya; species Torreya grandis. Next base: position 1,616,035 of record JARHVA010001722.1, on the reverse strand, counting down.
TAAATTTAAATTATTATTTATAATACCTTTTACATTTTTCTCAATTCAATATTAGCTTTCACTCTAAAAAACAAGGTCTAACTTGATTCTGATTCTTGACACTAAGGGGCTCTTTTGATTTTATCTTTCTCTATAATAATTTCACTCTTGACTCCATGTTTGTAGATTTCATAACCATGGCCTTGTTCTTGTAATAGCCTTTAATTATCAGAATTAATCCTTCATGTAGAATAGGATGCGTTTCCTTCTTCCTGTGAGTGAATAAACTTTGGACCAAAGAAAAATGAAATAAAAGGGAAAGGAAATTCTTGGGAGAGAATATTTAGGGAGGAAAGCTAGGAAGAGGGAGGAACAAAAAGTAGGAATACATTCCAATGAGGATTTAAGAGAAGAACGAGAAAGAAGGAGTCAACATAGAGGAGGAGTTTGAAAATAGTGAAGATGACTCTGAGGAAAACCGGCAAGTGTTTGATGATAAAGTCCTTGACCCTGTTGAGGACCCTATTTTGATAAATGAGAGGGAAAACATAATTCAGGCTGACCCCTAGGAGTTCAAGCTGATAAGGAACAGAATTCACATTAAAGAAGGCGAGAACAGTCCTAATAAGAACATAGAAGAGTGGAGTAAAAAGGCAGAATGATGGATATGATTTATTTCAAAGCAGAGGCTATCCTCCAACTTGATTCATGGATGTTTAAGGAGATAATGGATCTCAAAAAGAAGATGGAAATAATGGAAGACAACCAGAAGGCAGTTTGGAATAAAATCAATAACATGGAAAAATAGATGAGAGACATCCCCACCAAGCTCAAAGACTATGAGAACAACCTAAGGGAACTCATCAAGGAGAGCAAAATGAAAATGGAGGAAGTTACATCTAACATATGTTTTGCAGCTGTTAATATTGGAAAAAGAGCCAATGAGGAGATCAAATCCTTGGAGGGGCCTAGCAAGAGGATGAGACAGAGCTCAAGAAAGAAAGCTATACAAGAGGGAGCCATGTCGACGGCTACTACCATTTAGGATACTACTGTGAAAGGTAAGGAAATAGTGAAAATGATTTTGGAACTAGAAGAATAGCCTAGTTCTTCTAGTTGGTTGTGTTATCTGGTCCTATTTCTTGGTTTTTGTAATCTTTTGACTATGGTGTAGCCAGGTCTATGTAAATCCTGGGTTTTAACTTGTGGTCTTTCAGGTGGTTTTAGGTCATATAAGACCTATTTTTGTTTCTTCTTTGTAGAAGGTTTTAGGTTTTGCCTGTGGTCGTAAATGCTTCATCTTTCTATCTTTGTTTCAGGGTTTTGGGGTCCCTTCAAAACCTGTTTTTACCTTAATCTAAAACAAGGTCTAACTTGAAGTTTTATTCAAAGCCTATGAAGTTTTATTCCATGATAAAATGACTTAGTATTTTATCATTTAGATGTTGGATATAGTATTTTTATAAATTTCATATATATTTTGGGACCCCTTTTTATGGCTTCCTTTTGGAAATGTAACTTATGATTATGTTATTTATAGTAAATTGGCTTGAATATTTGTAGAACTTCATTTAAAATAACTAAATATTTAATAATCATGATATTATTTACTTACGAATAAAACTTATTGCCCATTTATTTTAAATCATTTATCACATTTTGTTGTAGACTTTACCTTTTGATTTTTTGGGATTAAATCTCTATTTATATACAAGTGACTAATTTCAATTCCTGTATTAATTGAATTCTTCTCACATAAAATTTTCTTGGAAAAACTTGACTTTATTGAAAAATTTTACTTAGTCAAATTTCTTGTTTTTCATAGGTTTTTAATACTTTTGGTTCCCTTCAAATTATTCCATGCATATAAATATCATCAATACATGGATTCATAGTCAAATCTTTTTTGAAGAAATGATTATCTTTTAAAGCCCCAGGGCCTTGAGATCATGCCACGTGGTATGATCATGATGACTTACCCTAACATAGAGTTGAAGGCATTAGCAAAGTCTCAAAATCTCAAAATTTATAATCTCAAAACCTTGAAATTGTTAAGGTATTATCCCAGTGGCCCAAGAGTCAACTAATAATTTAAATCTTTGTGCTCTTCCTAGTGGCCCTAGAGTGAACTAATAATTTAAATCTTTGTGCTCTTATGGCCCCAATATTATGCCATATTGCATCATCTCAAAATCCTAAGAGCCTAAAGGATTGGTAGAATTAACCAAAAATATTAGATAATTAATTATATTATCCCAAATTCATGGAGAGATTGAGAACTTGAGAACAAGACATGTGGCCATGGTGATGATAGAGGTAGATAACAAACTAAAACCCTAGAGAAGTAACAAACTACCAAGTGGAAAAATGGGACCCATTGAAGCAAGCCAATATCCTATAAAAGGAGAAGTAGTATGACACTAAAAAAGATCCATTTGGTATATATGACATCAAGAGAGCCCAAGAATAAATATTTATGTCTTGTCTAGCCATCAAAATTGTTGAAAGTCCTAAGAGGACTTTGTGTCAAGTCTAGAAGCAATCAAAGTGTAATTGGTTCCCCACCAACTAAAACACTTGGAAGAGATATATTTTTGGATAATAAAGGATTGAATTGATCCAAGAGACCTTGAAATCAATATAGGGATGGATATTTCATTTAATCATCCCCTAAAATTGAATGCATAAGTATATACATGGCATGGTGGAATGGTAGTCGTAAGAAAATCCCAATGACAATCTGTTAACAATATTTAAATCTAATAATTATTAGTCCCCCAAATTGAATGAAAAATACTTGATATGGCATGAGTAATCACATGGTGTGTGTATGGAAGAAGTCAAAAAATACATAATGAGCATAAAAGATAAAATTCATCCTTTAATAGGCATGGTCTCTAAACTAAAAATCATGCTCAAGCTGAAAATTTGTCAGAATCCCAAATGTATTTACTAATCACCATTTAGTGTTATAACCAACCCAGTAGTGGGATGAGTGAAATTCATGAAAAAAAATATATATATAAGGGACATTATTTCACTTTGTAAATATTGATAAAATTTAGCCTCAAAATGTTGCTAAGAATCAATCCAAGATTACACATGTTGTTCTATCAAGTTTTTGAGCTTTGATTATCTGCCAAGGTTGACACTTTGTGTAAATAAACTCTATCAAAAATTTAATAGAAGATTTACTTGTTTATGCTTTGTCTTATTCTCATTAAATGTTGTCTAATGTTTTAAATTTTGAGTCTATTATTGTGTAATAATAGTGATTTTATGCTTATTTACAAAGGTAGATGTGGTAATTAGATTATACTTGAGCTAATTTAGTTTTTTAATTTTCTTTTAATTCTCTCTTGAATATTATATGATTTACATTTCTTCAACTATAAAGTGTTTTAAAATCTTTGTGTAATTTAATAAAAATGTTTGATTGTTTTCAATTGGTGAAGAGTTTTCAAGTCAATCATCTAAATTTATATCCCTAGAATCTTGCCGATTATGTCCCTACAAGTTTTTGTAACTACTAAATAAAGTACATAGTGGTATAACTATGACTTGGCATGTTTATGTTCTCAATAATTTGAACTTTATTGACTAGAAACTTTATTTATACTCTCCTTTCCCCTTTTTCTATGTTTGTTTTGAATTGAAATACTATCCCATATTTTATAAATTGGTAAAGTCAGGCTCAACAAAAATCAACAATCAAGTTTAATCACTTGATAATAATTTTAAGTGTCATCAAATAGACATTCATCTTGTAGTGGTAACAATTCATTATCTTTGAGTAAAATAAGTTAAAATTATTAGTCCTTATATTTACCACCATCAATCCTAACATTAACAAGGGTATATATTTATCCCATGTATTGTCCCCCACTTTTCTCTATAGAACACTCAACCTCATGAGTGCTTTCAGACCATGATTTTGGGGTGAACAATAGCTAGTGATAGAAGGAGGTCTATTCTAATGAGTAATACTCTTTTAGGTTTGTAATTTTATATACTATTGTCCCCTACACCTTGATTTCTATTGTCTATTTGATTGAAAAATAGTTGGTGATAGGAGGAGGGCCGATGAGTTATAGTTTAATATCTGATTAGGCATGAGGATAATTTAAAACTATCAAAATTTGTTATGAATTAGTTAAGAATTTTTATATGATTTGGAATTCACTAAATTTTTATTTACATGATTATACTCTTAATTTTCCATCATGTTATAATTTTAAACACATAGTAGTTGGCTTAAGAAGAGTAATTGGGACTAAATTATGCATGGTAAACCAAGTTGAATCCTTGTGTTAACATTAATTTATCCTAATATATCCATGTTAGTTTGATTATATTACCATTATAGAACCATAAAATAGCTCAAACTGCTAGAGGTAGACCTAATCCTTTAGTTACCCATATTGTCTCAATCTCTCAAACCACCTAGAATTAACATATGCCCATGGAATTAGTTATGTCTTGGCTTCATTGGTGCACCATAAATGTACTTAGGGTTCTCCATGAATTAAATAGGAATCCATATAGATACTTTATAAGATTCACTCCTAGTGTAAGAATGATTACATACAACCACATACCATCATACAAAATTATTGTGAGACTTCTCAATGTTGGGCATGAAGACATAGCTTATAGACTATTCCACTTCACACTTATAGATGCATAATATGTAGCATTTTATTATCTCAATTTTGGCAAGTTATAGACCCAAGTATCATATATCAATAGTTTCTATGTATTAAATGAGATCCCAATGATCTTATTAGGAATTTAAATGCCTATTTATAGAATGTGTATAACTAAGTCAAAAAAATTTACAAAATTTATGCTCAAATAACATTATAGATGTATAAAAATGCAATGGAAGCATGGATTGTGATGTTTTTAAGATGAGACCCTATGGCAGTAACCTTACCTTTGGCATATGCAAAAGCTATCAAGGTCGATAAATAGCTTAACCCACAAGGTAAAATGATGGCTCCCATCCCTAATGAATTACCAAAATTTCAACCTTGAACCTCATTCCTAATGCAAATGAAAAGGTGCCTCTCTCTCAATTGTTGTCAATAACTAACCACCTCCCTTTGAGACATGTTGCTTTAAATCAACACCTAGGTTTTCTTAACTCAGTGAATAATGAAATGGTTCCCTAGTTATAAAACTAAATAATTTTATCAAATACTAATAATACCCAAATAATACCCCAAAAGTATATAAAAAATGAGTTGTGTGTCATCTAATGAATGGTGCAAAGACTAAGTAATGACTTCCTTGGTTTATAAAGCCAAAAGGGTAGCTTTGGTTCTAAGAGTTAAAATAAGAACTTAAATGACTAGAGACAAAATACAAATTATAATCATCCCCAAAATTATCTAGAGCCTTCTCCTAATAAGCTACCTAAAATTAACATTTGTGAAATAGCCCTTCATAATTGGTTTTGTGTGTATAACACATCCTAACATGAGATCTTGCTTGCATTTAATTCTATAGTGGATTTTATATTTTCTAAATGGAAATGGAAGAGTATGAGGTATTTTTTAACCAACTTAAATCATCTAATAATAGTAGGTTTCTTAGCATAGACATGGTGTTATAAATTATAGAGTTCCCTATACAAGAAGAGAATGAAACAAAAGAGAGTTCTAGTGAAGTACATGATTTTTATAATTTCAAAGAAGTAATTATGCCCTTAGTAACCAAAAAAAAAAAACCTCATTACCTAAACTCATCTAAATAATGACATTAATCCTTTTGATCCTAAGGATAGAAAAGACACTCCACCTTTAAAGTCTAGTGAACCCAAAACCGATGTGTAAATTTAAGCATCTCAAGGGAAAAACTGATATAATTTCATGGAATATATGAAAAATATTAAATCCAACATCACATTGCATGAGCTTTCTCAAATCATTGATCAATGCGATCTTTTTCTCAAGTCACTTATTGAAAAAAAATTCATGGCCCAAGCATAAAATACCTCACACCAATGTTCTTATCCATGAAATCAAGACTGAAGTGCCTCACTTTCTATTAAATATTAAGTTATTTGGGAAGAACTTGCTTAACTATGTGATACATTTAGGGGCTTCAACAAATGTAATGCCTATAGGAATTTATGAAACATTAGGCTTATTACCCATCAAGTCAGACAAGGTTATAGTCTAACTAAAAAAGTCTAAGATTAGAGTAGTAGGTGAGCTACTCAATGTGCACATGTAACTAGAATCAGAGCCTAAAATCTTGAAATTCATAGATATAAAAGTTGTAGACATCCCCAAATCATATAGAATGTTACTCAATATATATTGGTCTAAATATTTAAATGGATACATGACCACTAACTTCTCTCACATTCAATTACTTTGGAGGGGTGTTTCCAATCAAATAAGAGTGGATAAAAAGTTGAGGCTAAAGCATATGATCATAGAATATAATGTGACCAATGTGAAAGTAAACTTAGTGCATTCTTATTTAGGGATCTAAACATTGGAAATAGATCTTGATAAATGCAATACTAATGATAATGAGGAGTTTTTTGGGATGTGGTCATTATATGTAGATGAAGCCCACTCTAAACAAGGTTTTGGAGATAGATTTTTGCTTATTTATCCCAAAGGTAAGAAACATTTAACTCTTAGATATTGTAATTTCCATGCCCCAACAACTTATAAAAATATGAGGCATTGATTCTAGGACTGTAATTTGCTTTAAGGTATAAAGCAAAATAACTAGAAGTATTCAATGATTTTGAACTTATTGTGAACTAAGTCAGAATTGAATTCCATTGAAAATTATCATACCTTTAAAATTATATACATAGAGAGTGATATTTAATTTAAATTTTTTATACATTCAACATCATCCCTATCCCTAGGTAATAAAATCATATTGATGTATTGTTAGCATCCTCAACTATGTGCTTAACCCCCCTCGACAATACTAAATCACAAAAGTTCACTATGGAATTAGTCCCTTATCCATGTGTTCTAGATAATGTGACAAATTTATCTATCTTTGAATATGACCATTAAATTATCCAATTCCTTAACAATGTTGGGGCATTTAAAGCCCAAATAATAGAGGAAGAAGATAGAGATAGTCCTAGAGCTAAACTTGTTAAAGATATAATTTTTAATATCTGAGGGAATTGAATCCAAAAGGGGATGATCTCTCTAGAAATGGCATTTGAAAAATTCAGCCTTATATCCCTAATCAATAAACCTAGATTTCTTAATTAGAAGTATCAAACCATTAACCTTTATTCCTTAGAAAGATTGCAACCTAGAAGCATAGGTCTTTATTAGATAAACATAGAGATTGAGTAGCTTTGAAATTTTTTGTTGACTTATAAGGATGAAATTAATTGATACTATCAAGACTTAAAAGTCTTATACCCTCAATTTATCAATCATACCATCCCCTTTAAGCTAGACCAAAAACCATTTCTGCAAAATTAGATACCTATGAATCCAATCCTTGAATTGTTAATACACAAAGAAGTCCACAAGCTTCTTTCTATTAGAATAATATTTCTAGTTCACTATTTCACTTAAGTGGCAAACTTAGTAACTATATAGATTTAAAATGGTGAAATTAGACTATGCATAAACTTCTAAAATATGAATAGAGATGTAGATAAAGATAATTATCCATTACCTTCCCTTGATGAAGTCATTCATATGGCTAATGGATCTTAGATGATATATTTCTTGATGAATTCTTAGGATATAATTAGGCTCTAGTAAATTCTAATGATCAAACTAAAACTATATTACAATGAAATGGGGTACATTTTCCTATAAGAGAATGTCATTTGGATTGATAAATGTTGGAGTAATATTTGAAAGAACAATGTATTTTTCATTTGAAGTTTGTCTCTAAATACATAGTAATTTACATGGATGATTTAATTTGATTTTGAAAATGAAGGTCAGATCACATCTTATATTTACATAAGGTGTTTGAAAGATGAATAAGGTATGGCATTTACTTGAACCCAAAAAAGAGTGTGTTCAATTTCATCAAAGGTAAGATTCTTGGTCATATCATCACAAAAATAAGTTATTGATATTGAATCTCAATGAGCTAAATTAATCTCTAATTTACCTCAACCTAATAGCGAAAATGAGTTTAAATCCTTATTTCAAAATATCAATTTTATTACAGGTTCATTTTTGGATTTATTAAAATTGTGAAGCCCCTTAACACTATGATGAGATAGGAATTTAAAGTGGAGTGGCATGATGAGTCAAAGAAAACATTTTTAGACATAAAGGATGACATCATGTAATAATTAGTGATAATCATTCTAGATTATGATGCACGCTTATACATTTACCCTTTTACATCTGAGCATACCATTCCCACCTTCCTCACATAGATATTGGATGGAAAAGAACACCTTTTATCTTTCATGAGCACCAATATGAAAGATGCAGATCTAAGATAATCTACATTGGAAAAACATGCCTATGATTTAGTCAAAGCTATGAAAAAATTTAGGCAATGTATTTTTAGGAATAAAGTGCTTTCAATCAAGCTAGACCCATATATTAAGTAAATGTTTTGCTAGCATGAGCTAAGTGAGCATAGATGTAGATGGATGATTAAGATGAAATAATATGAATTGGATGGAAAACCTACTAAGCTAGTTAGAGGATAAGGTCTTACTAAGCTAATAATTGAATCGATTCAAGGATCATTATGCGATAGTTAGACCAACAACAAGTGATACAATAGGATTGGTAAACCCCACTTTTCCATTACATTCTTTACAAGAACCCACCTCTTAAACTCAATTAAATATAAGAGAGATAACTCAGATTTAATGTTTTGTAATATATGATGAAGAAAGGAATTCTCTTCAAAACAAATTGTGAATGCGTCTATCCTAGATTATTTTCATAAGTTGAATCCAAGGAAATCATGGCAAATTTTGAAGAGAAGTTAAGCACTGGTCATCCTATAGAAAATGAAATGGCATACAAGATACTTGATACTATTATACATCTATATTTAGATATGTACATGCACATGTTATAGCATGCCATCAATGTCAAACCTTTACCAATAGAGAAATACACACTATAATTTTGTTACAAGTAATTATAGAAGGGATTCCATTTGTCCAATAGGGGATGGATTTCTTAGGATTCATTAATCCTAATTCCTCATCAATCCATTAGTTTACTCTTATGGACACAAAATATTTTGTAAGATGGATAGAGGTAGTGGTGATGAAGAATAACATTGCAAATTAGGTAATCAATTTCATGGAAAAAATGTGACCACTTGATTTGGGATCCTAGTCTCATTAGACTATTACAATGGTCTTGCATTTCAATCTATAGAATTTATTGAGTGGGAACATGAAAATGGGATCACTTAAAGTTATCATATATTTAATACCTATAATGGAATGGATTGGAAGAATTAAATAATAATAACTTGATTGAGGCCATCAAGAAGTTTGTTGAGAAGAAACCTTTACATTGGCATTCACTATTAAAGTTTTCCCTTTGGGATAACAACACAAAACATAAAAAATCAATTAAGAGCTCACCATTTCTATTAGTCTATTTACTAGATCTAGTTTTTCTAGTTATGTTCAAGCCACCCACCTAGAAGTTCATGCAGTAATACATGGAACATAATGATAAGATAAATTCAATAATTTTAGACATTATAGAACTATAAGAGGATTGGGATGAGGAACTACTAAATTTAGTAAGTGTTAAATCACTATAAAGTGATGGTTTGACAAAAATTAAAAGGTGAATTCCTTCAGGATTTCATATTTAGTTCTAATATGGGATAAATCCCATGAGAATAAAAGCTAACATTCTAAGTTTGATCCACTTTGGATCAACCATACCAAATATTTGAACTACTAGGGTATAATTATTTTCACCTTAAGGATTTAGAAGGGAATGATCTTCCATTACCTATGAATAAGTATTTATTTAATAACTACTTATCATCTTCCCCTTCCACTACATCTTAAGAATGAGCTTCCTGGGCAAGTTTGGTAATGTATAAAATATATAATAGTTTAGTCTCCTAGTTTTTGCTTTTATTTTCCTAGTTAGTTATTTTTTATATATATCTTAATATTAGAGTAGTTTCAATCTGATTATATGTTTTTTTAATCTCTTTGTTATTTTTTATCCCTTTGGGTGTGTCTTATGTGTATCCCTGTTCCATGTCTAGAGTTTGTCTTAGTCATTCCTTTAAAAAAATGAGGTATGTGCTTCAAAAAATACAAATATAAACTAGGTTATCTATTTATTTAAGGAGATATTTCGCACTTTTAATAAGCTTTAAAATTGAGTCACCTAGCTTGATCATAAATGAAAAAGCAATAAATAGAAAATTCTCACCCAGGTTGAGAGATCAACCAATCTTGGTATGTATCAATGTTAAACCTTTATCCCCATCACAATTATAGATGTAGAGATAAGGTGATCACTTTGAATTACTCATATTGTTATTTTTTAGGTAACTCCAATAACATAATTGAATTATGCAATTTGACTTGACTTAACAAATTTTTAAAAAAATTGGCAAAACCTATGTGGGATATTTATTGGTATCCTGGGGGTAACATAGGTGAATGAATACCTTCTCAAAATCTTGATTATAGGTATCTAACTAATTTTTAGGCATGATTTTACTCATAAATCTCTAAAATTAACTTTTTTTTTCCCCCATCCCTTATTGTTAGCTTAGTTTTTTTTCCACTTATTTCCCTTGTTATATTTTCCTTCTCATTGGGTTCAACATCATTGTGTTTCCTTTTGTGCTAGAATATTTTATTTTTCCTTGAGGGTTTCCCTTGATTAATCAGTGTTTAATGAAATGAAGGGTTTGTTTGTGTGGATATAGCATTAATATAATTCTTGAGATGAACTAAAAATCTTGTTTGAAAATTCTATATAGGTTATATATTTATTTTTTGCATTTTAAAAATTGTTGTGGCCTATGATTCTTAATAGAGCACATGGATTTAGAAAAAAAAAATTCTTTGTTTAAAAGCCATCAAATACACTCAATGTAAAATCTAAATTAGGAATAAACACTATCATTTTTTATTCATCTCAACTAATCAACAAACTTTCTAAACTTTTGAAAACCCATGGATTGGTGCCAAACCTTCAATGGAATGATTAGGAAACCCACTTCCAAAATTAAAGAAAATAAAATAAATTAAAAATTACATGAGAGATATTAATATCCTTAAAAGGGTGATTCAAACAACCTCCATCATGGGATTTATGCCTTAGTTGGTAGTGGAGAAAGGTATTTAGGGTGACCAAATGTATCTATGTTAGGGATATAGATGCATGGCTAGTAATAGAGTAATAACCATTGCATTTCCCAATATCCAAAATTTTAAATTTTACTCCCTTAGAGGTTATAAATTTTTGAGATGATCTAAATGATTGTGTGTGAATAAAGAGATATAAATGAATTAATCACTTAAAATACATGCACTTATGGTCTTTAAAAATGAATTAGCTTAGTATGTCATGTGTTGAATCAGACACTGGTGCCCACTCTTCTGATTTTGTCTCAAGTTTTACTTATAACTAACACTTATGTTTGGATGCACAAACCAAAAAACTTTGAATTATCTAGGTACTTAGAAAGTATATCCTAGTAACAAGCCACCATTTTTGTTTCCTTCACCAACACACCCTATTTTTAGGGTGAGAATAGGGACCCTCTTTATTTTTATATAAATATTGATTTACATGGACTAGAGGACCTCTTTGGAGCTCTTTTTAGATGTCTTTCATTGGGCCCTTCCATTATTGGAAAATAGATAGATCCTATGTTATAAATGATTATTTATAATATCTTTTACATTCTACTCAATTCTATCTAAGATTTTCTCTATGAACAATAACATCTAACTTACAAATTTTAGTCAAATCCTATGATGTCTTAGTCTATGATAAAAGGCCTCAATATTTTCCCATTTGAATGTTATACCTAGGATTTTTAGCAAGTTCATCTAGCATTTGGGACCCCCTTTTATGGCTTCCTTTTGTAAATGTAACTCATGATTATGTTCTTCATAGTAAATTGGCTTGAATATTTTTAGAACTTTATTTAAGACTTAGCTAAATATTCAATGATCATGATATTATTTTCCTGTGAATAAAGTCTATTACCCCTTTGTTTTAAATTGTTTTATCACATTTTATTATAAAATTTACTTTATTAGTGTTAGGGATTAAATATCTATTTTTATATGAATGACTAGTTTTAATTATTGTATTGAGTGATTGTTTCTCAAAAAAAATTCTCTTGGAAAACCTTAGCTTTCTCAAAAAAAATTATTTATTTAATTTTCTTATTTTATTTCAAGTTTTGAAGACTTATGGGGCCCTCCATATTATTCCACATGTCTAAATATTGTCGATGCATAGATTTGAAATGAAATCATTTTTGAAAAAAGAATAAATGTTTAAGTCTTTGGGTCCCGAAGATTATGCCACATGGCATGATCTTGGTGAGTCATCCCAATAGAGAGTTGAAGGCATTAACAAAATATCATAAACATAGAAGATAAAAACCTTATAAGTATTAATTTATTATCTCATTGGACTATGACTGAGCCAATAATGTAAATATCTATGCCCCAAGGCCTTGAGATTATGCAATATGGTACCATCTTGGAAGCTCAAGAGTGTGAAGGATTAACAAGATTAGCCTAGAAGCCTAATATATTAATAATATTATCCCAAATACATAGAGACAATGAGAACCTAAGAAGTATCTACATGGAAATGGTGATGATGAAGGTAGACAATAAGTTAAATCTTAAGAGCATTAACATACTACCAAGTGAAAAAATGGGACCCATGAAAGTAATCCAATAGCTTAGTAAAGGAGAAGGAATATGACATTGAGAAAGATCCATATGGAAGTAATGACATTAGGATAGACCAAGAACTAAGATTGATGACCTGTTTGGCCATAAAAACTATAAAAATCCCAAGAGGATTATGTGTTAGGTCAAAAAAGCATAGTTTAAGTGTAGTTGGTTCCTCACCAACTAAAAGGCCCAAAAGTGAAATAATTTAGTCTAATAAAAGAGTTTAATTTATCCAAGAGGAATTAACATCAAAATAGGGGTGGTTATTTAATTTAATTATCCCCTAAAATTAAATGCATAAGTCTATGTAGGGCATGGTGGAATGGCAGTGCTGAAAATATCCCAATAATTATCTACTATTAATATTTAAATCTTATCACTAGTAGCCCCCCAAATTGAATAAAAATTAGTCAATATGGTGTGATTTATCAGCATGGAATTCACATGGAATATATTTAAGGAGAGACAATAAGTATAAAAGATAAAATTCAATGTTTTATAGGCATGGATTCTAAACTACAAATCATGCTCAAGTTGGTGAATCTATCAAAACCCCAACTACATTCCCAATCATCATTAAATGTTTGTAACCACCTTGTTAGTGGTTTGAGAAAAATTTGTGGATAAATTTATCTATATGAGGGACATTATTTCCCTTTATAAAGGTCAACAAAATTCAGCTCTAAAACACTACCAAGAATCAAACCATGATTACTCCTATTATTCTCTTAAGCTTTTGGGAATTGATTATCTACCAAGGTCAGTGCTTTGTGTAAAGAAAATCTATCAAATTTTTAATAGAATTTTTAATTATTTAGAATTTATCTTTTACTCACCAAATTTTTCCCATTATTCTTAGTTTTGAGTGTATGCTTATGTAAGAGGAGTGATTTTATGATTAGTTATAGAGGTAGATGTGTTAATTATATTATGCCTAAGTTAGACTAGTTCCTTGATTTTATTTTAATTTTCTCTTAAATGCTCTATGATTTATGTGTATTGAAATATATATTTTTTCAAAATCTCTATGTAATTTGCTACAAATATTTGATTATTTTTAGCTAGAGAAAAGTTCACAAGTCAAGAATTTAAATTTATGTCCCTAGAAGCTTTCCCATTATGTCCCAACAAGTTTGTACAATTATTGAATCAGGTTCATAGTGGTATAATTATGACTTAGCATGTTTCATTTATCAAGCATTTCCATTCTCTTGACTAGAAACTTTCTTTTCTAGTTTCCTTTCCCCTTTTTTATGTTTGTTTCAAATTGAAATACTCTCCCCTATTTTAAAAATTGGTAAATTTAGGCTCAACTATAATTATTAATAAATTTCAATTAACTAATAATATTTCCAAGTGTCATCAAATAGACATTAAGCCTATGGTGGTAACAATTCATGATATTTTAGTAAAATAGGTTAAACTTCTTGATCCTTAAATTGAACCAACATCAATCCTATAATTATCAAAGGGATATGTTTATTCCATGTAATTCCCCCACTTTTATATTTGGAACACTTAACTTCATGAGTGCTTTTGTAGCATGATTTTGGGGTGAATAATAAAACCCTCATGGGAATTAAGTGTATAAGGTCAACCAAGTCCACCTTGTTTGGAATAAAATATATTCATTAGGCTTAAAAATAGGTCAACTTAGGATTATAGATTTATATAACATGTGTTAAATTTATATCAAGGTTGACTAGGTTGACATAGTAAAAAAATGAGTAAAAAGGGTGTTTTCTTAGGTAATGGATATTTTGGGTAATGAATTACTTAGGGGAGGGTATAAATGGTTTTTTATTTCTTAGTAAATAAGAGAATGGTATATTTTAGTGGTTTTAGGTAATGGTACAGGATCCAACAATATTTCAAAGCACCAAAGGTCTACCAACCCCTTTCTAAGTGCACCCTTTAAGGCATGCACTCAGAGAGATTAAAACTTGGTAGGTTATTGAAAGAGAGAAAGCATCATTAATTGATAAAGTTAAAAATGATTGTGTGTAAACATATTCCCCAATTGAATCTCATCACATGCTATGAATTTTTAACATAGGATGGTGATTTGAGAAAGAACATAACAACACACAACATCAAGATTAATAAATTGTAGTAAATCATGAGAAATAAATGAAAGTAAATAATTAAAAAATACATATCTTCAATTAAATTTTAGAATATAAGTTATGAGAGAAGAAAATAGAGGTGTCTAATTTATATAACATTAGGTGAACCTAGAAATAAGTTAAAATAAAAATATGATTTAGGTATAAAAAACATTTCTATTTTGTCAGGATTCCATAATTTTTTATGATTTTGAAAATATCTTATAGAAAAATATTTATGATTAAAACACTAAATATTTTTTTAAGTAATTGATAGCTAAAGAATTTTTTAATTTGAAATATAAATAATATTTTTAACTATTCATTTGTAAATTTACTATTTTGAGAAAACCAGAGCTCTGTGTGACCAAAAAGAATGACAAGAGAGACTATGACATGAATACGAGGAACATGATATGAAGCATACACATAGATAACTACTATCATGATGCAGATATGGAATACAAAAATATGGAATTTTTTTCAATTTTAATTTAAAAGTGAGGTAGATTAAAAAACTAGGTGCTGGGGAAAATCCATGTAGTAGAATCTGACCTAAAAGTTTTATGGTAGAATAGGAAGTAAGATGGTGAATGGGTAGGGGTGAAAAGGTGAATTAATGCCTAAGGATTTGATGATAAATAGGTAAAAATTTATCATGATAATGGAGTAGATCAGCTAGGATAATGTAGTTATAAATGAATAGGTCAATAAGGTTGGCCAATTATATAACAATGGGCCAATGTAGTTTGTCAATTACTGGTCAACTATGTATAGTTGAGATGATCTGGTTTGACATTGTTTAGGGGGAATGATTGCATACATTTTGGTCAATGTATTATTATTTGCATATAGATGATGGATTTTAAAAGAGTGTCTAACTTCATATGAAGTGGCTAATATAGTATAATTAATTAGCTAACATAATATTTAGTGGCTAACATAGTTACATTGGGTGGATGACTTTGTATGATGTGGCTGATTTAGCTTAATTTATAAAAATGGCTAACTTAGATAAAATACCTAGCTAACTGAATATAAAATTAGTATGTGGCCAATGTAGTTAGTTATGAAGCCAATTTCATATAATAGTTAGGTTTTGGCTGGCATAGTTAGCTATGTAGATGATGTAGAGTAAAATTTAAATAAAATATCAAGATAGGTAGATGAAGTAGATAATTTACACGTATTATTAAATTTTAATTATGTAACTTGATTATTATCTAATGTGGAAAACTAATATATGCTTTGTTATTTGATATTTTGTAGAGGTGATGCAGGCTCTGGCATTTAGTGGATGTAGTGTGGTTACCCTATTTATTATATATATTGATAGCCAAAGATTGTGTGTGTTTTGTGTCATTAGGCTTTGTAGGGATCATGTATATGTGTCATATCCCATTGAGTGTTGACTTATTCAGAATTTTATTAGGAGGATGGGAGTGACTAACCAACATATTCATATGGGTGGTGGATGGGGATACTATTGAGGTTGGTATCACCCTAGAGTATGTCCTTGTTATTCTAGGACTTCATATTATATGTAGTCATGTGATTTATGATACCCCTAGCACAGATTTAGAGAGATGAGCCCTAGCCTTATGGGTGACTAACTTGGAGAGGTATTTGATGGTTTATAAGTGTCTATTTGATGTGTAAGTATTAGATATTTTAGATATGTATAAGGCCATTATTAGCCTTGTGATATATCACAATTTATATGATAAAGTGTTATTATATGTGGTTGCCTTGTATCAATATACACTAAAGCAAGGTAATATGTATGACATAGGGTCATTTATTTGTTAGTACATGATATGTAAAATATTATTTGTTGTTGAAAGATGATTATGGGCCTTATTAATTTATTTAGTAGTTATATTTATGGGAGACTTCTTATGTATCAACCAGTTAGATCACCTAATATTATAGATGATATTTTTCCTCATGTTTTGAGATGGTGGTAAGACAATGTATTATGGGTTGTATTTCATATCCTAGTGTTGCAAACTATGGCATGAAGAGATATTTTTTGGAACCCATATGTAGGTATTGTAGGTAGTTGGTCTTCATGGCCAACTATTTCTCATGGATTAGCCCATTTTTCAATTACTAGACATTATACTCAGTGGGTAGAGCCACATCCTATTGCTCACCTACCTAGTCAACTAAGGTTTCCATGTCTAGTTGAATCATTAGTAGTGTTCACATATTAGGATTGACATGCAAGGGAGTAGAGGGGAAATGGAGGTGTAGGGATGCCTACCATTTTAACCCTTTAGGACTTAGTGAATGTAAATCCCATGTTTTTTAAAGAGATTAGTATATTAAATTAAGGTATAAATATGAAATAAATAAATCCACTGATTTGTTATAGAATTGACTTAATTTTTTTTTTTAAATAAAAATAAATAATGAAAATAAGAAATTAGATAGAAAATGATTGAGACAAATGATTAGGAGGCTAAAACCTAAGACAAAGACTAGTCTAAGTGTTATAAATAAGATATAGATTTCAAAACCCCTCCTAGATAGTAGTGCCCTAATTATACAATAGTGTCATGTGGTGCTAGTATCCTTATTTTGGTAGTAGTGTCTTTTGTGTAGGATTGTCCCAAGCTTTTGAGTGTACTTGCATCAAATATGTAAGGTACATTCTTATGTGCACAAGTTTTAAACCCTATACATGGCTTATTTTGATTGTATTTGTGAATAAACTATAATCTTCCATGTTGATAGGGCATCTTATTGATACCATATGAAAAGTGTGTTTGTTATTGGGGTAGGTTGGACATCCTCAACACCTTGTTGTGAAGAAAATTGCCTACATACCAATACTCTAAATTAGGATGAAGTCTGATGTAGTTTTCCCCACCTAAGTGTTGGTGAAAGTGAAAGTGAAGTTATCATGATAGTTTAGTTAGGTGCTTTGAATGTGCTTGAGACTATAAATTTGAGTCATCTAAGCTTAGGAACGTTGTAGATGTTAGTATGTAGAGGTAAGGTAGAATAGGGATTGATAACCGTAATTATGCATAACTTGTTCTATGTTTGCATATGTAATTTGCAACTAATATCCATATAGTGGTTACATGGATAAAAGTCATGTGTTTATACTATTATGGTTCTTATGTGAGTGTTAAAATAAGTTTAGGCTGACCCTAAGAGGTCTAAGATTTGAAAATATATCCATTTATGAAAAGACGGGGGGGGGGGGGGGGGGGGGAATAGTAGCACTATTATTGGGACATGAGTACCATGTGGCACTATTATCCCTATTATGGTGCTAGTGTCCAAGTGGCAGAACCCTAGGCATGAAGGAATAAGATACAAGAATGAGGGTTTGGGACTAATTTATGGATGACTATAGATGCCTATGGCCCACACTAATGCTAGATAAGTGTGAAAATAGGTTCTAAGATAGGTCTAAGGATAAGCTAGGGATAGGTAGTCTCAAGTATCACTCTTAGCACTCAAGTATCAGTTGTAAGTGATTACATTTTATCCCTCACCTTTATTCTAGAAATTCATCAAAGTGAAATGACTAAGATAAAGTAAAAATAAGTGTACCTATACTTATATAAAAGGTGAAGTATGTGAGTCTATATTTGAGTATGTGAAGCATGCTCTAATGCATCTCCTACAAGTGAAATATACATAGATTAGTCCTTACTTAAGATATATCAAAAGCAAAGAAAAAATTGAGTAAAGGCATAAGAAAGAGGAAAGGAATGAATAAACATCATTGGATATAAGAATAGATGCATAAACCTGGTAAGAACCTATGTGTGTACATGTATATAGTGATCAATCAGTGAATATCTTAGACTGAGCTAATGGCTTGCTCAATCCTCATGTGTGGGTGGCTCAATAAATCAATCTGATTTTAACTCCATCATTGCCCACCCTTTCTTGGTGTATCATGACCTATGAAAGTATTGGATTGGATTAATGGTGTTTTTGGTCTTCTCATGTAGGTGGATCAAGAATTTGAGTAGACAATGACTCCATCATTTCCTACCCATGTGTAGAAAATTCATCTAAAATTGAAATTATGTGATGTAACTAGGAATTTATAACTAGAAATGTTGTCTTTATGACCACTTAGATATATGAAGTGGTTATAAGATACTCAAGAATGACAACCACTACAAATGGAGTCAGGCATGAAAATGGTGTGAAACCTAGAATATGATGTATAATGTATATAATGTAGAGAATGACATATAATTTGTCATTCCATCTGATCAAATGGTATGTAAGTGAGAAAATGGAAATAATGTGTCATGCATATGACCCCAAATATGATATCTGAGCATATAGATTTTGGACTAAGTTGTAATAATTTATATTTGAGTATATAAATTAAAAATGGGAATGGTCATGCCACACATGATGCCCCAATTTGAGAAAAATAGTATGAATCTTAGCTAAACTAATTCAAAATTAACAAATCTATAATTAAACCTATGTAAACATCAATTGTACGTATTGTAATTTTCTGGCCAATCTATATATTTATAAAATTGAGGATACTAGATAGTAGAACCATATATTGAATAGTAGTTCCATATGGTGATAGTGTCATGATTTGGGTGCTAAAGTCTAATTGCTTTGATTTATGTGAAACTGTACTGATCTCTATGTAACTAATTTCCCATTGTGTTTACCTGAGTCTAATTTTTGTAATGTAATCCTATGTGATGAAAAATGTTTTGTGAATGAATTATGGGAGCTTGATCTCTATGACAAGCCCCTATGAATTTCCCCTCTTTTGAGGGATTTTTTTAACTTGTGAAATAATTATCCTCAAAATAAAAAGATCTATAAAATGCATGTTAGCTAGCGCATATATGATATCTATGTAATAATCCAATATAATGTGCATACATAACATCATAATGTAATATAATATGAGTATAAGTTTGTAATTTAAAATACATGTTATGTATATCATTTGTAAGGCTATTATGATAGATATAATAATGTATGTAATAAAAATTTGAGTAATAACTAAGTAGTTACCTAGGAGGATAGGGCATGATGTTCATCATAAAACCCCAGTGTGAGATGCATGGCATCCCTCATATAGTATAAAATTAGAGTGTGTAACAATAAAAAGACAAGTGATATGGTCATGATGCATACAAAAAAACATGCATTTAACACATATGAGGTACACATAGTAGGCTGAGGGGACATGATACAAGGGACATGGGCACATGTCACTAAATATAAGAAAATAAGACATACAAGGACATGTTCAAACATCTACATAGGCAAGAAATAGGGCAATTTGGCTTACATGCACACAGAATTACATGTTCAAATATCTTAATACACAATCATGAAGGCACATAAAAAGACATGGGAACATGTCCAATGCACACATAATGTGAAAATAAGTGGTGTAGAGACAAAGATAAATTATATATTCAAATTCCCTCAAATAAAATAAGAATAAAGATATAGGAAATTTTAAACTAGTAAAGATAAAAATAAAAGTATGAATGAATATATAGTAAAAATCTATGTGAGCTAAGATATACATATGTTAAGTCTAAAATATTAGTAGCCAAAAAAAAATATAAGTGTAACATGATAAATATCAAGATATAAAAATGCCAATGATATGATAAAGAGTATATAAATATGAAACTTAGTAATAAAAATTATGTATATGGTAACTAGAATGGGTGAATGTGTCAATTGAATAACTTGTGTATCGATGTATATGCCCTAGTGGGTAGATAATAGAAAATTTGGATAAGTGTAGTGGACCTAAGTCTTATAGTCATCTGAAAGCACTCAAAAATAATAAGTGAAATATATTTTTATGATAAAAATGATTATACTAACATAGTTATCATATGTAGTGTCTATAAAATATAATAAGTTTAAACATGACAATGCATACAATCTATAATTTTGTGTTTACTAAGGAAATAATTGAATGTTTTTATGTTTTTGACATATTATATTATTTTTGTATTTTTTGGATATAAACCATGTATAAACAACATGAAAATGAAATTATATACAAGCAAAAAGAAATAAAAAAATTATGTATAATAAGGGATGAACAATAATAACTAATGAGTGTCATTGGAGACTTACTTGATGTGGCTTGTGTTAAATAAAGGAGAAATGATTGTGCATGGTGTATGAAAAGGTAATTATGGTCTTAGATTCTATTGTATTGATTGATCTATATTTGGAACTACTTGTGAAGTGGTGTTAGGAATCTAACAAATTGAATGTGGTGTCCTATGAACTATAGGGGTCTTAAGGACCCATCTAGTATAATATGTAGTTGGAATAGGTGCCATGTGTCGATAACCCTAATAAATCAATAATACTAATATTGGAAGGAATTGAGTAGAGGGAGGCCCTCTAGAATCTAAATCATATTTTTTATGTGGAAACATTGTAGGAGAAGACCTCAACTACAATAGTAGATCCACTAAACTCTATGGTGTAATGATAAGAACTATGCTCAGAGCTATAACTATTAATTATATTATAATTGGTATTTGAGTTGTAACTAATAACTATATTATAGTTGGTAATTATGATGTAACTACTTGTGGGACAAGTAAAGGATACTCATATGAAATACCCTCAACTATGATCACCTAGTTTACATGTATATATTTTAGTAATCTATGTACAGTGTATGGAATGGCTCATAGATATTGTATCCATGTCCTACCTAATAACATGTCAAATTTACTTGCACTAAGTACCACGAAGAATATAGTGGCCACATCCACTAGTCCAACCAATAGTGAAAGTATAATTTATCTAATAAAACTCTCAACATGGACTCTAAATCTATAAATAGCTATTTTTATAGGACATATATCATGTTATGAATATACAAAATGTTTTATAATTATGATAGTGTACATGTCAGTACTTGACACATTATCCACCATAACACTCTAGATAAGATGATGATTTATATAGGCTCATACAAAGAGTGCATATGAATTTGAATCATCATCAACAATCCTACTATAAGAAGGTGATGTATTTTCTAGCTAGAAATGTAGTATAATACACAACAATGATATTGTGTAGTGGATGTGTCTCCTCTGCAGTAGTGTGATATGATGCTAGTGGTGGATGTGTTTGATACATATAGTGAACACCTGAAGTCCTCCTAACTCATTTTTTGTAGCTTTAGAAATGGATTTGATAATATTTTTAATACCTTAGCTTCCGTTTTTTGAATTTTGGATGCCTCTTTGGGTGTACCCACATTAATAATGTTAGACTCTATCAAATCCTATATCTTATGTTTCAGGTTGATGGATCAGTTTGTAGAATGGCTTGGTGCCTTATGATATTCAAAGAATTCATTAGAATAATAGTTATTTATAAGATGTCATGTCATATAAAACTATTTTATGGGAGGGGGAGATATGACATTGCATTCCAAAAGCTATTATAAAATATGTGCTAGTGATTCTAGAAGGTTGGAAAAAAATCTACATGGAGGAGTTGATAAAACTAGATGATGAGATGGATATGAAGTTATGTTAAATGTGACCTTTAGATACCTCTTATTTTTGGTGTCTCTTACCTTGTATATATGATTAATATAATTATTAACATTTGATTCTAATCCACTTGTATATTTTAGTTTGCCTATAGACATAAGCTTAACTTATCTTTCTTTCATTATGTGGCATAAATATGTGAAGGTTTGAAACTTCTTAAACAAGATAGCTTCATGTAATGATAGTAATAAGACATGTTTTAATATATCCTAGAGTTATTTATCTACCATGGGGTTAGCCAATTTGGCCAATATAGTATTATATCATAAGACATATTATGCAATAGGCTCATTTGATTTTTATTTTAATTGTGCAACTTGATCATATAAGATCTTATCATTGATGTTTATTTAGGAGTGTGTTAAAAACATATCTTCTAATGGATTAAATGTGGTGATATATGGATTTATTATATCACATAACCATTATAAGGCATAATCCTTTAAACTCTATGGGAACAACTTGGTGAGGAGCCAATCATTAGACACAGCCCAAACATGTTGCATGAAAATATCATAGATGGTGCTCTAGGTCACCCTTACCATCATATATTGTAAGATTAGGTGCCATGAATATGAATGGAAAAGGAGTTTCCACTATGTGATGTGCCAAAGGATTATTTAAAAGAAAATGAGAATCCAAGGCATGTGATGGTTTGCTCCCTAATTAAGATGTAACACCTTAGCCTATAGAGTATGAACCTCTTGCATAAGGGATTATACATCTGAATTAGGGTAACTAGCCATAAAAGGTGTATTTATCACTAAAGTTTGTTGAGTTAAAATTGGTTTTTGTTCTAGTTGAGTCAGCCCCAATGTAGGTGTAATAAATTTATTATCTAAGGGAGAATAATATTAACCATTATTTGATTTTTTATTTATTTCCATTATGGCTTGTAAAATATGTACATAATCATGGGGTTTTTCATGAAGTCTATATCTAAAGCTATGCATAACCTCATCCGTATTGACAATTGAGTTTT
>JARHVA010001722.1:1380000-1587500 GCA_037957365.1 Torreya grandis | reverse complement strand
ACCTTGCTTATTGGTAAGTTGATTTGAAAAGATATATCATTGTAAGGCTTTAAAACTGAGACTAGGATATAAAGAGATATTAGAATTCACATGGCCTAAACCTTGGAGAAAAGGTGAGTTTCCACCTAGAAATTGTGATTAGCTCAACGATATAACCCAATCATAATTATAACCTAGTGAGCGTGAGAAAAAAATTAAACTCATAATATAAAATGGAGAGGATAGATGATACAATCAATTAAAATATAAAAACTTGGAAATATTGAGTGATTTAATCACCTAAACCATACCAAATAATTAAACTAACTAATGTAGTCCATTAGCTTAATACAATCCATAAAAGTCCATCCTAGTGGGTGATGACAATCCCTGAGAGTGTTTTAAAATCTAAAACTAATTTGGATTTTGTAATATTAGGTGCACAT
This sequence comes from Torreya grandis, assembly GCA_037957365.1. Lineage (NCBI taxonomy): Eukaryota > Viridiplantae > Streptophyta > Pinopsida > Cupressales > Taxaceae > Torreya > Torreya grandis. The sequence goes on along the minus strand of JARHVA010001722.1, from coordinate 1,587,075 downwards.
TTCATATCATAATCACCTTATATATTTATCATGATAAAACTATGTATAAAAATGGTACCAATGTATAAAATTATGCCACAACTATGAATATGAATTACATAATTATGTGCTTTTGCCAATTAAAAAATTATGTAAGTATAAAACATACTTTCAAAGCATGCCCCCACTATATATGGATAAATATGAAAAATAAAATAAGTTCCAAAATGGAGGACATATTTCCAAAACATACCCCCATTGAATCTATGTGCATCGAATAGTGAATAAGTCTAGAGATCATGCTTCTAAAGCATGCCCCCACTGAATTAATAATTGTGCCAAATATGCGTGTGTGAAGAACATGATTAAAAATCACGCCTGTAATGAATTTAAATTTTTTTCCAAATGTGAATAAGTGTGGATAATATGCTTCCAAATCATTCCCACACTGAATATAGGTGTGTCAAATAATGAATAACTGTGGAGAATAACTTCCAAAGCATGCCCCCAATGAATTTGAAAACTATGCCAAATTTGGATAGCATGCCTCTATGACATGCCCCCATGTTTGAGGTGAGTTAATAATAAAAATTGGTAGTTAACTCACCTCAAAAGGATAAGATAACCATATAACTATGACTTGAACCATGTACCATATAGAAGAACATGTCTAGGTAAATGTATCATTGAAGTGCATAGAATGTGATCACATTAAGGCCTAAGATGCATGATAAATATCATGGAAACATTTAGATAGTAATAGTATAGGATAAACAAGAAAATAATCACACACATAAGATCACTCAAAATAAAGTCAACATATAATGGTCCAAGAGGACCATAAATAAGGGGCATGTTCAAATGTTGCACAATTAAAGGGATATGACTTAATTAAATGTCTACAAAATCAAGGATGACATATTAAAATATCCATATAAAAAATAATTACATATTCAAATGTCCATAAAATAAATAATGACATATTCAAATGTCAAATAAAGTACACATAGGCATAGGGGCCAAAAATAAAGGAACATATTCAAATTCTTAAACAAGAAAGACAATATCCAGGCAAATAAGTCAAGCAAGTGTGTAAAGGAAATCATAAGCAACCAACATAAGAATATCATAGTAGTTCATGGATCATATTTGTTAGGAAAAAATGTCAAGTGTATAATATATCAATGACCTTTTAAATGATATAATCATGGATAAAGATATGTGTGAATATGTATATGAGATAAAAACATGATAATGTAAAGTGATCCTTAAACCATACAACATGTGAGTATCATGATCATAAAAGTGGATGCCCATAATGTGCACATGACATGAGTAAAGGGAAGTACCAACATCTAAAATTAGAATAAATCATGTATCTATGTATTCTTGTATCACCCTAAAGTATAAGTGTGATGCACATCTGTATGTAGGATTAACTAATATGTCATCCATCAACATGGAACTAACACATATATACAAAGGATCCAATAGAGTATGTATGTGCCAAAAATGTTTTTGGATTTTTTTTGGAGTTTTTAAGTTTTTTTGGTATTTTTTAAATATTTGAAGAGAGTACCCTATGATCTCATCCAAAGAATGGTCATAGGTATTTCCCCACTCGGTGATTGACAACCTTAAGTTGGATATTTTATATTATTCAAATCATGATTGGAAAAGTTGAAAAGGTAAATATAATGTTACTCCTCACTCTTTACATGTGTAGTAGAATAATTAATTTTAAAATTTGGAATATATATTAATTTGCCTTCATGATAAAAATCAATGCCTCATTATTTTGGATCAATTTTGGCTTCCATTTGGTATAACCAAAGATTTCCTAGTGTAAATTCATGTGGATATGTGGTAGGCATAACCCAAACCTATGTTTTAATTAATTTAAGACCATAAGTAATTGGTATTTTTATGTTGTCCAAAAAGTCTTTCTAACTGAACCTTATTTGCATGTCTTGTAAATCAAAACCAAGATAATAAAAATTATTTATATGGAAATTAGTTTTTATTTGTATAATATCAATATAGTTATGCCAAAAATAATCACTATCCATGAATAAAATTGTTTTCAAATCCTTTTTGTATGGATATTTTTTAATTCATTTATTTTAAATTTCCTGGTGTGTAGTGTGTGCATGTTGTAATTATGAATTATTGATCAAAATGATCATTAAAATATTGATAAATGTTTTATATTTATGTTTATCACTAGGTTGGAACCTAATCCTTTGGAGGGTCATCAAGCATAATTGTTTGAGCATCAATGATATCTTGGATATGATGTTTCAAGATAAAAAAATTATTCATAGAATGTTCTAGTCCCTGATGATATTGATAATAATAATTCACGTCATATCATTTGTTTAGAGGTCTAATAATATCAAAATATATAGGATGAGTAAATATATAAACTTGCACTCTATTAACCATAGGATTAATTAAGCTAGAGAATCAGGTAAAAATGATAATTATCTCTTTGGTACCTTAGATAAAATACTCTGATTAGGTTGTCATACTAGTGTATTAATTTTGTACTCATATTTGTAGGATTATGGTGTATGATTATCTATTTATTAGACCATTGCATTATTTTTGAAAGGATTAAGATTTTTTGGACATATGTAAATTAATCCATAATGACTACATTTTAGTCATATGTGATAATTAGGGGGAACTACATATATCTAATGTATCCAAGGCTATCTTAATATAATGTTATAGTTTGAATCATTTGGGATAACTTAACACAAGGTGGGTAATATGAAGGGACCCATGGTAATATTAAATGCTATTTGTCCTAATAATCTTACTGAAATATTATCAAAACCCCTAATACTCAAATTATATGGTTCCTAATCTAAAGGTCCAATGCTATATTTAGAGAAGAAAAATATGTTGTAAATGTTCATCCTTGAGTTGTTATCCACAAGAACTCATTTTTTCATTTTATTTCAAACACACACCTAGATGTAGGGTGATAAATAGGTATTTATCATAGGTTAGGATGGTGGATCTTATTTTTCAAGTGATATATTATTTTTGGTCCATTTTATGAAATTTAACATGAGGGCCACATGTGGTGGATCTACATTTAATTGCAAGGATTACATTTGTAATGTTCTCATAAAAATAAACTTATAAGGTGGTGACTTGTATAACAAGTCTACAAGTGAAATATAAACATTATATGTCTTTGAAATTAGTGTAACATTTTCATGTTGGTTTTCTTGATTGAAATTAGGAGTTTGGGTTGAGGGAAACAAATCTTGATAAATGATATTCTTTGAAAACACATCCTTACAACCAAAGGTAATAATGTTTGTTTTTTATGTTAAATTTTTCATAATACCTATAAAATTAGCTAATGTTATATCACTTGGTACTTGGGTATCACATAATTCATCATATAGGATATATTTATATATAATGGAGTACATTATAATCTTGAAATGTAAAATTTTGGGACATGGGCTACCTAATTTATTAATAAAGACATGCCCTATGACATTAGGTTGAGAAGGCAATTGTTATAGTATATTAAAAAATTAATTTTTAAGAAATATCACATGTTGTTTTTAATTTAAAACCCTCATTATTGGCATGATTTTTTTTTATTATATTTAACAAAGAAACTAATATAGTAAACCATAGCAACTATGACAAATTAGAACCCAAAATAGGTGATAGATGCATCCATGTTGCACATGTTGTATAAAAATTAGGAACCAATAATTTTTTTTATAAAACCCTAACTAACCTAGGGTTTTTAGGTTTAGATATTGGATTTATAAAAAATTTAACCCTGAAATATAGATTGGGGTTATCTAGGGTTAAAGGGGATAGATATATCCTAAGGTACAAGGGTGATAAACTCTATAATATGATAATTAGATACTAAAATTATATATAACATATGTTGAATTAATTAAATTGAGATAGGATAAAAATATTAAGTACAAATATTATATATATGGAAATAATAAATAAATAATGTACTTAACTATGTTTGATGCAGACACAATTCTAGATCTAGAGCAAGTAGGAAGCAAACTAGAAGAGGATTCTATAACATTCATCAAATTTTAAATTGAGTACCTATGGTTCCATAGAAACTAGTGTCATCCTTAGATGGTTATGTCAATGATACTATTTTAACCTAATGCAGGTGTCTTTTATGGAATACCTACTAGAAAAGGATGTGACCACCTGTATGATTTTGGGTTTTTCTTCACCTTCACTCTAGTGCATTTAGATATGGGTCACGGAATATTAGTCCTTATGAAATTATAAAACCATAGATATTCATCTTCATAGTGGCCTTCGAGAAAAAATAGTTTCTGGGAACATGGTGTTGATATGACCCCAAAAACCCCTCTATCAATGAGCATTTCCTACATAGCCAATACTTTGAAGAGGGCCTGAAACTAATGTAGTTTCCCCCTACATGTTAGCTTGTTTGTAAATCATGTAATATGTGAAAAGGAAGTAAAATAGTGACCTAAATTTAAAATTGGAAAATTGTACTTCATACCTATGTAAGTGTTATTCTTATGACTGATATGAAAATTGGAAAAAGTAAGAAAGCTTTGCTTTTACTGAATGCTTTGATAAGTTGTCTCATGTATTTTCTAGGTGAGGAATGAATGAGAGTTGATATTATATTTATATCAATCCATTTAGAGAATTCAATCTCATTAAATAACTTAGGCCAATTATTAGGATACATTTAATTTTAAAATTGGATGAATTTAAGGCACTTAACATTTGCATCAAAGCATAACACCGATGTTGATGTACGTGTTTATTCAGGATTCTAGTGTCTAGGGAAAATGAAAGTAATACATGCTCAAAACTTGAAGAGGTGGAAAATAATAAGGTCTTAATCATTATAGGTAATATAGTAGGTCTAAGTCATCAACATAAGACTATTCAGGCTAAGAGATAGGCCAAGGGACAAAACATAATGTAGATGTGAAACTTTGAAAAGTGAGAAAGGTCCAAAATTGAGAGGAACAACCAAGGTCTGATTTTTCCAAGTGTATAATAAGGAGGTGATATATAATCCATAAATATCATCTAAATATAATAATTATAGTGTTAAAATCATGTAAGGCAAAAATAAATGGAAAATATATAACACACTAAATCAAGTTAAGAAACATATAAAACATAAGTAAATGTCAAAAATGGAATGAAAAGTAAAACACACTAAATCAAGATAATAAGCACATAAAACATGATAAAATGAGATATAAACAAATAAAATTTCAAAATTAGTGAGTATATTAATTTTTATGACTAATCATGGTATGTAATATTGAGTATACTTTATGAGGAAAACATGATCCTATCTAAGGTCTTACATTGAAAATCACAAAGGGTAAACCAAGGAGGTAAGTGTTAATAATGTTAAATTGTCTTATGGATGATAAGATGATGTTTTTGAGGAAGGCATGGTCCTATCTAAGGTCTTACATTGAAAAATCACAAAACATAAAACCAAATGGGTATGATCAGCTAACAAACAATATTCATCAAAGAGGAATCCTAAGAATGTTGTAATAAAATATATAATGGAGAAAACATGACATAGGTGTTTATAATAAACCTGAATAGGCATGATGCATACTAAATAAATAGGTAAATGCTAAGAAATTATTGGATATAAAATTTAAAATATATTTATTCATAATAGACACAAAACTTATGAGCAAATAAATGTAGTAATAAGATCATCTCATGAAGGTTATATGTACATGATTCATATTTTATCACATCTCCTATTCCTATTTGAATTTCACAATCCATAGTTGGCCTCATGATAAAGACAAGGTCCATTGGTGTGTGGTAGGACAATAGACTGGGATAGTAGATCTCAAAATTCTCTCTAGTACTACATACTTTCTCACACAAGTACCCATTTTTCATAGTAGACTGATAGTTATGTAAGGGGTCCTAAGGAATGGGGAACACATTATGGGAAGGTAGATAATTGATGTGAGGAATAATTTCAAAGTATGATGAATATCCTAAGATCTATGAGGAAATGTAAGCTATAAAGAATGTGGAGCCTCTATCCATGAATGTCCTATAGATTGAGGTTGAGATGGTAAAGGTGTAGGCCTTAAAAATTCATGAAAGTGTTATTTAATAACTCAACATCTATCTATATGGTGTGTACCTATATGTATACTGATACCAAGATAATAAACTTCCCCATATTTAATGATGTATTCTACAAGTATCTTAGGAGGTGTTAGGATCTTGTTTGTAGACTATGAATTATCTAGACAATTTGTATCAATGTATTTCTAAAGTTGTTAAAAATGAGTATAAGAATGATTATGTACCATAAAAGTCATAATTACATCTAGTAGTAAATGGTAAAGGTTAGTTATCTATAATATAAGTAAAACCTTAGGCTTATTATTGTTGGTGTGCATGGTAATCCTTGGCCTAATGAATGGAAACTATATGGATCTCAAAATAAGGATCATATACCCATTATTCTAGTAGAGGATCAAGATTAGAAAAATTTATTATGCCATCACCACTAGGAAGAGAATTTATAATAGGATCATGTCTATCTTGGTTTGTATCACAAGATGAGCTCATAATGGGTTAGTGTAGTGTAGATAACATCTCTAGAGGAAGTAAGTTGGAAGGTTCATGATATATAAAAAACTTTTAAGGTCATATAATATCATGGTTCATAAGCATACTTTAAATAGTTTTAGTAGCAACTAAAGAAGTAATGTGTGTATGTTCCATTTCAGACTTGTGATCATCAAAAGAAGAACTAATATTAAGAACTATATAAGGATAACTAACTAAATGAGTAAAAGTAATAGAATGTTGTAAATAAGAATAGTATCTAAGTATCTCTACATTTTTATCTCAATAAAATCTAGCTAAAATAGGATCATCTAAGAAATACCCATCATCATAATCAAGAGTATATGCATTGATGATTTTATCGATCAAAGAGATATGATGGATAGTCTTTAATTTTTGTTATAGCGACAAAAACATCTTGTCTACTAGTTTTTTATGAGATAAAGGTCATAGAGAAGGAGTTGATTGAGTGATTATGTCAGGAGAGAGATTAAAAAAATTGATTTTTAAATTGATCTTATTTGGTTCATCATCATCTAGATACATAATATTAGGTGGTATGTTTTCTATCAATTTAGTATGACCATTGTAACCTCTATTAGAATTGATGATATAATTAAAAAAATTATTTGTGAAATAGGATGTCAGGTAAAGGTTCAAGGGTAGTTATTTTAAAAAAACCACTTATTTTTTAGAATTATTCACAATTCCAAGGATTTGTATCTCCTTCAATTTTGTATATAACATCATTATAATGAAACTTAACACATCAGCATACTAACAAGGCTATTTATCTCATGTGGTGTGTCTAAGGTCAACTAATTATAATGTTATAAGAAGGTGGAAAGTTAAATAATATGACTTTGACATGCATTGTGGTAGGGGAACTATGATAGGGAACCAAACACAACCTAAAGGAGGCATTTATCTTTTATCATATCCTTGACATGTACTTTGAGTAGATTTGATATTATGTTCAAATTATCTAAGTGTTTTATAAAATCAATAGAAGCCACACAAGTGCCTAAACCTTCATCAATTAATGTATGTTTAACTTGGATATCTCCTATTTTGATGTTAGTTAACAATAGAGGATCATCCACATGAATTAATAAATCATTGTATATCATGGAATAGATATCAAATTTGATTTAAATATAGATATATATCATTTCATCAATTTGGATAGCCACTTCGTCACACTACTGAAGGATGATATCTTTAGATCATAAAAAAGTATCTTCTTTCCCCATGGGTGGAAAAAAAGGGATGTTTATTTCAAATAAGAGTTTAATTATATGATTAAAATGATGAGGATAAGTTATCATGAGTTATAATAAAGGTATTTGAGATGGTAGATTGAAATTTCAACTATAGTATCCCATTAATCATATCTTGTTAGAATTTTATCAGACAAGGGTGCATAGTATTGTAGTAAATCCTTTGAAGGTGTAACATATGTGTTTTCAAAATGATGTTGATAAAGCATAATTATTTTATATTTTTGGTTAATTTGTCTTGATTAATTGTATTTTTTTGTGTTATTTTCAATGAAATGGTTAAATCATTAGTTATTTCTTGTGTTTGAGAGGAAGAAGTACCGATAGTAGAAGGTCATGTAATTTCCATTGAAGTGTCTTAGTTGAAAGGGGATTAGAACTTATATAAATAGTATCTGAGGTATTTATTATTTTCATTTTTAGATTTGACACTATTGGGTTTGTTAAATTTGTTGAAATCAATTCCACATGCCCCATTTCCATGAGATGGGATGGGTAAGAGTTGTGAAAAGTGCAAAACTTTGGGAAATTATTATGGTTAGAGGTTGTATAATGATCAATATAACAAAATACTCTCTGCATATTACTCATGATAATAACATTATCATCATTTATGCTAGGATCCATCAAAAAAATTATGTTATTGGTAGTGGGAGCTTGGTTAGTGTTAGCTTGATTGTTAGGAAGAGGATATTTGTAAATAATTAAATAAGCATTTTCTTGGTTTAAGGCCTCATGTTTGGTTTTAGTTTCATGAGCCTTAGTTGATATTTTATGATCTTATTGAAATAAATGTATAATCAATTCATGATCAAAGTAAGGTCGAATAAGATAATCCATAGAAAAGTTTCTTAGTTGTTGACAAGTTTCATGAGAATGGCCCCAACTTGAATGAAACCAATAAAATTTTTGGGGATCATACCAATGTTTGTTATGGCATATAGGATCAAGATATCATGGTGAATTTTTAAGTAATACACTTTTGAATCTATGATAAGAAAAGTGGTTTAAGGATATCTACATTATGTATTCGAGAAAATGAATAACTAGGATGAGAATTAATGGAAAGTGATAAGAAAGGATCATGATCCATGGGGTTACTTACAGAAATAGCTTCAATGGTGTGTATATAATCATAGGTATTCAAAACACCATCATTATTTTCATATTTATTTTTAGATTTCATAAGCATTTGTGTCCCCATTAGAGGGTGTGAAGGATCAAATTATTGTATAAGAAAATCTTGATGTTTATCTTGGTTGAGGGATTCTTCCAAGGATTTTGGTGAAAGAGTCCTCACACAATATTTTATTTTAGAGTGAAGGGAATTAGTGAATAAATTAAATATATTATCATCATACATGTTATTCTTAGATTTAATAGATAAATCTTTCCATCATTTGATGAAAATTTGTGCTATTTCATATTCTAATTATTTGAAATTGATAAAATGAACTAAGTTATTTTTAGGAAGAACACTAGTTTGGAATGATTAAACTAATGAATTTACTAAATATTCCAAGCTAGTTATATAATTAGTTTTAATTTTATTATACCAATCTAAAGCATCACCTATTTTTTTTTAAATTTTAAACCAATCTTTGTATAAATTTCCAAAGGTCTTCCAATGCAAAGTTAAATCATTGGATCCATTATAAGTGATAGTGGAAACTATGCCACCTATGCCAATGTTTTAAATTAAGGGATTAGAGGTTCATTTTTTAAGTGTTTAATAGCCTTAGTAAAAAGAGGGGGTTGTGGTATAAGGTTACCATGTGCAACTCTAAGGAGGGGGTGGGGGGAATTAGGATTTTTCATTCCCCATTGAATAAGTTGAGGTTGGTGTTGGAAATACATTAATTGGTTTTTAATTTGCATCATTTTGTTGGTACTATTAGTTTTAAAGGTATCCATTTGATTTAAAGTTTGAAATAAAAAATGATTAGTGTTAATTATATTTTGACTAGTATAAGCTGCATGGGATGCATTAACATTATATGAGGCATTAATAGTTTGAGATGCACTAGTAGCATGAGATGTATTGGTAGCATAAGATGCACTAGTATTTGTATGGAATTAGGTATTAGTGTGGGGGTGTTGAGTAGACTCACTAAAATTTATGAATGTCATATTTGTAAAAATGGTTAGCATGAAGCATGAAAAAGGCATGGAAGATGATGTCATGCTAGTATAAGAAGTTATGAGAGAGGAAAGGGGGTGATAGAATTTATAAGATAACTTGCCCCAAATTATATAAAAAATATAGGTGAATTTGAATTGGTTTCTCCAATATACTCTCCCATCATAAGGTTATAAGATATCATGGTATCCTTACGCCAATGTTGGTAGTTTTCATTCATGAAAAGGATAATTTCAGCTATATATTCAAGGTCAATTTCATCCTATACCATTTTTAAGAATAAAGGATTAAGTGTAGTAGAATAGGTAGGATTCCTATAGTAGGTCATTCTAGTAGTAACATAGATATTGTTAATTCCCTAATTAGGTACCATAAATGTATCTTAGGGGATTTATTAGGATTAGTAAATCTCATAATGTTAGTTTGGTTTTACTCAATATCTTCATCAAATAGATGTTTCATGATGATAAATATTATTTAAAAATATAGAATCAGACTAGGCTGAGCTGGTCAAACTATTTAAACATGTAGTGATAGAAAAAGTGGGGATCAGACTAGGTCAAGCTGGTTTATCTATTTGGGAAAGTATGAAATCAGATCTATCTATAACTGGACTAGGTTAACTTAGTTTAACTAGTTATAAAATTATGAAAATATAACATTTTATTCTTATACTATGTTGATATAGGTGATTGGGTTATAAAAATAGGAAAATAGAATAGTCTATAATAGACTAGGTAGAGCTAGTCAACATAGTTTTGGAGTCTAGAAAAAAAAATTAATGGTCTAATTTTTTATTTAGTTCTAAAAATAGATTAAGGACACATGCAACTAGGTTAACTTGGTTTATCTAGTTAAAACACATAACACAAAACTTGTATTAACACTAAATAATATAGTCTATAATAAAACATATTATAGTAAAGAACAAGTAATAAGATTATAATTTATATGCTAAGTAATTATTTGAAAAGAAGATAAGTAAGTTGTAATAAAAGTTGTGATTGAAGGTGTAGGATTATAAAGATACTTATTGGTATATGAATTCATCTTATAAAGTTGTGTAGGATATTTGTCTGATATTTGTGTGTTATGTACTCTTTTTTCATTATATAAGTTTATCTTGTCTTACCTTCATGAATTTAATAGCATAAAAAATGAAGAGACTCCACTTTTGGTACCAAGTATGAGAAGAAGATGATCAGTCATAGACTGAAACATCTATATATACCTATGTTTGTACGAAGAAAAGGGTTCCACTCTTGAAGAGATCAATAGAGATTCATTTGCTTATAGTTACCTATGTGATTTATTATTATGTTCCTTTTGTGTATCCCTATGTATAATGTTTGGTTACTTTCTATCTAATTTAACTTGAATGCTTTATTTTTGTTTAATAAATATTGGTTGTCCTTAATTCATAAATAATGTAGGATAATTAATGCTTACTATGTTTCTATTATCCAAACTCCTATATGAATATAATATATTATTCTGCACACTTGAAGTATATCGTATCTATCCTCAACCTTAGCATGTTTTGATGCTTCAAGAACCTTTGCTAACAATGGTGCAATGAGCATGAAAGTCCTTTTTGGAAGGAATTTTTATGCTAATATGGTTACCAAGGAAAAGAGATATTGAGATATGGATAGACCAAAAGATATGTAATTTTGCATAATAAGAATCATAATGGATTGGTCTTACCATATAATAAATCATTTGAGGGCATATTTATGGATATATATGAAATTTTCTAGTGTGAGTTGTCTAAATTGTTAACTAAGTGGTTAACATAGTTGGAATATTATTTCTTTAACCCAATAATGGAAGAAACTATAATCTGGATTGAAGAAAAGATAGATCGGTTGCAGAGATTAAAAATGACTTGAAAATAACAATAAACCATTAGGATTATACTACAATAGATGGATATATAACTATGTTTGTAGTACAAATATATATATATTTTTAATATATGAAGGATTTTTTCATTAGAGGAATTCGAGGGAAATTTTTGTAGCAACTACCTTTCCTTTTGAAGATGTTGGTTATGGACAAGGCTATGGTGCCTACTCTAGCCAATATATAGTAGTAGCTTAGAGTGTACAGGGGTGTGTATAGCATGATAATGAATGATGATTAGATGAGTAGATAAGGATTTAATCTAAATCTAGAATGGATACACAAGAAAAGAAGAGTCAAAAGAAAATTTTGGATCTTGAACATGAGCTATGACAACAAAATAGATAGAGTAAACAAAAGAATACCCAAGTAGCTAAGGGTAGAGTTAAGAGTAGTAATAAAATATATGAAGAAAGATTAGGAAGATCTAATGAATGATAAAAAAATATATAAAGAACAAAGGAAGAATAAAGATGAGATGGAAGAAGGAGATGAATGTTGGCAGAAAAAAGATGTGACAAAGAATGAGAGGAAGAAGAGATGTTCAAATAATAAGGTGAGAATAGTGTAGATTTAGATAAGTTAGATGATAGTTGTAATTCATAGATACAATAATGCATATTATCAAAATATGGACATGAAGTATTAAAAAAATAATTATAATAGAGTCCTAGAGTAATCATAGGTTCAAGCTTAGAAGAAGATGAAGTCACATGAAATAATCATTCACCATAGGAGCACATGTCCCCATAGCCCAATTTATTATATTCCAATATAAGTTTTAAACTAGAAGATTAGGAAAAAAATAGTTATGAAGGTTCATTTTTGGAAAAATTACATCATTGGAGTAATAAAATTGAAATAACCTCAATTCATAAGGATTTGAAGGCCATAGGGTTTGTTAAAACCAAGCAGAGAGAAGAAAAAAATAGAGCGTGAAAATTAAATATCCTCTTGCACAAGTAAACCTTCATAGTGTGAAAATAATATTGAATTAAACATATCCATGTACTATAATAGTTGTGTAGCATATCCCCTTGACACCAATTTATAAAATGGGTGTTGTAGGAGCATTTATAAACCTAGCAATGTATGATGGGTCTACAGACCCTAAATAATACCTTCTAACATGTAAGATGAGATGGCAAGCAAAGGTTATTACTAATGAGGCTATAAAGAAGTGTGATTTAATAGGGGCATTGAATATAAGAGCACTTGAGTTTATGAACCATAGATAAATTACATAGGCAAGTCTATAATAGGTTATAGAAGGCTTATCACAGAATTTAAGATAAATAAATTTATAATTTAGACTATTCAACACCTAAAGGAGATTAGGTAGAAGTCATAAGAATTAGTCTATGATTATGATCATAGGTTTTATGATGTTATGAATAATATGTAATTTACCTTAGCAAATAAAGATAAAGCTACATTGTTTATCGAAGAACTCTATTCCAGAACCAGATTTGCTATAGTATAGACTCAATATGCTATTAAGGTAGATGCTAGAGCTATTTATTTATGAGTAGATAAAATTGAAGACTATAGGTAAGCCCCCATAATGGGTTCTAAGATTTAATATGCATTTCTAGATTTTATGAAAAGGATGGAACAATATCATGAAGCAAATAAACCTAAGCTAGATATATGGTGCATGGAGTGTGGTAAAGGACATCATAGGAATGATTGTCCTAAGATCAAGATAGATTTATATGAAATTTATAGAGTAGTAAGTCATGAAATAATGCTTTTCCATCTCCTATAATAGTATTTTAAAATCCCTTAGAATTTATATTGTAATTTTTATAAGTTGTTCAACCATGATGTAAATAATTGTAGGGATTTGTTGGAGCTCAAAGAAGACATTACAAAGAATGTATTAGTCATCAATACAAGAAAGCATCCTTAGAAAAGTAGATGATTATAGGCCCAGAAGTTGATAAGGGTTATTTGAACTAAGCAAGTCCATAATGGATTCATATTTTTCCTCAGTACTAACCTCAAGGTCTAGCTAGTTGAATCCCTTTTTCACCTAGTTGGACACCACCATCACTATAATATAAATATGCAACATCTTGGAATCTAGAAATGATGCAAAAACAACAAACTAGTTAGACCCCACCAATTACATAGTAATAATTTGGAATTAGAGATAACACTCAGTAGCATTAGAACTAAAAAATGACACAATAATGGGAGGTTATAGATGAGGTTCTTAGTCAAATAGAGAAATATCTAGGGGAAGATATAAAAGAGGTTTCTTAGATGGTAGAGGAAATAATTATCAATTCCCTCATTTGTAATGTTTTACATTAAGGTAAAAATAGGTTTTGAAGGGACCCCAAAACCCTGAAACAAAGATAGAAAGATGAAGCATTTACGACCACAGGCAAAACCTAAAACCAACTACAAAGAAGAAACATAAATAGGTTTTATATGGACCTGAAACCACTTGAAAGACCACAAGTCAAAACCCAGGTTTAACATAGACCTGGCTACACCATAGTCAAAAGATTACAAAAAACTAGGAAATAGGACCAGATAACACAACCAACTAGAAGAACCAGGCTATTCTTCCAGTTCTAAAATCATTTTCACTACTGCCTTACCTTTCACAATAGTATCCTAAATGGCAGTAGCCACCGACATGGCTCCCTCTTGCATAGCTTTCTTTCTTGAGCTCTATCTCATCTTCTTGTTAGGCCCCTCCAAGGATTTGATCTCCTCATTAGCTCTTTTTCCAATATTAACAGCTGCAGCACATATGTTAGATGTAACTTCCTCCATTTTCATTATTCTCTCCTTGATGAGTTCCCTTAGGTTGTTCTCATAGTCTTTGAAACACAATTACCCTTTAAATCCCCAAATATAATCTTACTACACATATTGTAGGGTATATGAGAAGTATGAGACAAAAGACTATCCTATATTAGAAAAAAAAGAAAGGAAAAGGCTATTAGGAATATTAACATGGTGAATGCATAGCCTAAAGAGGATGTATTTCTTTACATTGTTACAAGACACCAGCACATAGATAGAGGATTGTTTCTTCTCAAAATGCCTTAGGACCAAGGAATCTGGAAAGTAAAATATGATCAATATCTAAACCTATTTGTAAAAAAGGGGCTCATGTATGAAGTGACATAGATTTTCAAAAATATTCAACACCAAGACACTATTTAAGGAGATGTTACATCAATAGATGCCCAAATGTATGGTCAAATCATGCATATTATGTGATAAGATGGATTTGTTGCAATGCTAACATATTTACTAAAGCTATTAAGTATATTTTGTAATGAAGACATGTATCAAAATATCACAAAATTATTACATAATTTACTAGAATGTTCATAATGTGGGTAACTAAATATATAAAAACTTGTTTGGTATGTTAAAAAAAATAATCCATGAGAGGTATATGTATAAATAAATATTGAATTTGTAGGATATGAAACTCCAAATGTTGTATTTGACTTTGGCATCATGATTAACATGATATCTAGGTCTACATGGGAGGTGATTGGATGGCCATTTCTAAGTTACATCCTAGTTACTCTAAGTTTAGCAAACTATGGAAGAGTTGAGCCAATTGGTAGATTAGAAGATTTTGAGATCAAAATCATAGAACTGAACCTGTGAGGTGACTTTGAAGTCATCAATATGAATATAGTAACAACTCATTACCCTATATTGATTGGCAATAAATGGGCAAATGATGATCAAAGGACTATCAATATTGTGAAAAATAAACTAGAGGTGATTCAAGGAGATAATATTTTCATCATTCTTATGAATAAGGTGTGTAAACCCTACATCATTTTGGTTTAACTAGACTCTCCTTATGTTGTACAAGAAACTAGCTAGATGAAGGTAAAATCTAATTATAACTTGAAAGCTTTATGTGAAGCTAAGTGTAATATATTGTATGAGTATACTAAACCATAGATATAGTCTTTACTCACTCAAAATTTGAATACATTTAAATAATGAAATCCCCAGTCATTAGTTACTTAGTAATTATCACCTTAGTTTGTCATAGAGGATTATGCATCCATCTCAGTTAAATCCCTTACTCATTCAGAAGTTAATTTTCTCTATCAAACATATGATCATATACAAGATTATATAGAATCAATCAGAGAAGGAACTTTACCTTGGGAATTAGATTCATCTATCAATGAAGACTTAGATATTCACCTACTCAACTGGGATCATGGTGATCATGAACTCTAACCTATGAGAATGATCTTTACCCATGAGATAAATTCATTAATACTATGTGACCAAGGATGTAAATCAGTTCATTTTATGCCTACAAGATCATGTACCTAATATTAATTAGAAGGTATGTGCCTTAAATTATGCTTTGAAAGGATTTGTAGTGATGTGGTGGGTAATTCATAGAATTGATCAACTCGATTGGGATGATGCGTGTAAACTTATGATTAATAGATTTAAACTACCATAGGTTATCATAAGCAATTGGCTTTTCTTTTAGGAAGGTGAGTGACCTAAACTCCATATCCATAAATGTGTTGAGGTCTAGACTGAATAACCTATATCACCAAAGTACTGGGTTCACATCTTTCATTACACACTTTCCCCTTTACCATCAACATGGTATATGAATCAAGAATGAAGGAGGGAGATAAAGCATTGGGTACAAGTGTAGAGTGATTTCATACAAAATTTTATCTTTGAATATGAGAATACTTTGGTTCATAATTCACTACTAAAAATCAAACATTTCTTATGCCATAGGTGTGTAGAAGATTTAAACACCATGATAAAATCTAATATACATAAGAATGTAGCATGTGATCTAAATACAACACTACAAAGATATAAAGCTTTCAAGTTGGAAGAACAATATCTTATACATCCATCCCATAGAATATGAGATGGATAAGACAAAATTAAAGATTCAAATACTGATGGTGATATTTATCTGACTAATGTTTTTGCACCTAAATGGCCATTAGAACTAGTAAAGGACCTAGTTGTAAAACCCACTGAATAAGACAAGTTGTACAACATACAAATTCTAGATCAGGAAAGGAAACAAATGATAAAAGAATTTGATGATAAGGAATATCATCATATTTATTAGTATCCTATTCAAAAACATGTGGAAAAAATCAAAAGTGAGTAAATTCTTAAATTGGCAAATATAGGTGACTATTGGATTGAATCCAACGTTTTAGAAGTTATGCAACTTCTACAAGATTATCAAGATGTGTTACCCACCAAATTTTTAGAGGTTAGAGGAGTAAACCCATCCCTAGGTGAAATGCATATCAAAATCAAGGAGTGCACATGACCCATTAAAAAATGGCCATATAAGTTAAATCCAAACATGAAGTTGAAAGTGAAGGATGAACTAGATAAAATGCAAGACATAAGTATAATTTATCTAGTAGAAAAGGTAGACTAGGTTAGTCTTATTGTAATCAATATTCCCCCTATTAGTTTTTTAAATAATGGGGATGCACATTGTTTTTAATTAGGCTTATGTTTTTAATCTTTCTTCTTCATTTTTTGGATATTTTGTGGATTGCTCCTTAATCTCAACACTCATAAGTAAAACCAATGGTGTTTTATATTTAGAACTAACTTATTAATATATTTCATGAGTTTTGTACTTATGTAGGTTTTGGAAGTCATGTGCAATTTGAAAGACTTGTTTCTTCAAAAAAAATTAAGTTCAAAATTTGTTCATTGGGTATTTTGTTTCAAACTTATATTCATGATTTTATTCAGCAAACATATTGTTCAAAACTTATTCATTAGGATTTGTTCATTAGAGAAATTGTTCAGGACATGTTCATTAGATAATTTGTTTAGGATAGTCTTTGTAGGCTTTGTGTTTAGATATTTTGTTCAAGGCTTGTTTTTCAGATTTTTTTACTAGGACTTATGTTTAGGGTTTCCCTTGTTCATAATTAGTTATGTTTGGAAGTCCTTCATCAACTTTTGTGGTCGAATAATTTGTTTAAGATTTGTTTACCAGATATCTTATTTGGGGTTTGTGTTTAAAGCCTTAAATTTATGAGAATTAGTTGGTTGAGTCCTAACATGAAAACCAACTCTTGATTACTAAAATCCCACTAGTATTAACAAAGAAAGTTGAAATACTTCATGACGCTATTTTAAAAATGTAAAAGATGTGGCTTCTTTTCCAAATAATCTAACAAGGTTTGAATTATGTAGTAAGTAATTTTATGAATGTTTTCCATTAAAATTTCATGAATTGGAATTGAATGAAAAATATATATAAATGAATTGTCGCCATTGATATGTTCATTGATCATAATAAAATTCCAAACTCAGTTTTTACTCTATGAATAATCCCTAATCCACATGTGCATCAACTGCAAAGACATGACCAACAAAAATAAGTTTTCAAAATCTAGGAAACTAAATTTGAGCAAACCAAATAAGAGGTAATGGATTCATCATCCTAAGTATTTAGAGGAGTACTTCCACCATCTAAATTTTTTATTAAATATTCTATTAATTATATAGACACTGTGTTCAACTCTATAGTCTTTAGTGAATGTATGCCAAGTATTTAGACCTATGAGATGCCATTGATGTTGTTGATGATTTCTCCCATGAAGAAGATCTATCTCTAGCACAAAGCCAATTGGTGATATACCTACTCTCTCTCAAATGACAAGTATTTCAATTCATGGTAGCCAAACCTAAAGTTATGCCATGTATCAACCTACTTCAAGACATGTTTTTATAGAAAGGTGATAGATAACCTCTTGCTACATCATAAGGATCACAATATGGTCATGGATTATATCTCAAGTGGTTATTTCCAAAGGTATTTAACCTTGATAATTCTAGAATTTATATTCAACATGCATAGGGTGGTATTATGGAACAAGGATAATTTGATTAACAAAACATTAAGTGGATGGATTCTTCCTAGGGAGTCTATTATCCTAAAGGGGAAATACCCCATTCCTATCAGCAAATTTATAATGGGGATGCATGTTAGGATAGCCCTTTTGAATAGTCTTTATGGCCTCCCAAGAATCCATTTTATCCATGTGGATTGGGTGCCACTTCTATACATGTTAATGACCTCTGACATGTCTTTTTTCCTTGGGGGGATTATCAACATTAGGCTAAGGGAGAAAATTCTACATAAAGGAAAATAGTCTAGTTCATTAGGCCATTTTTATATGATGTCATACCTTCTCGATGTAGTAATGGGCATTGTATACATGGACTATGGGTCACTTTGGAACCCAATTAAAGACTACGTAAAATATCACATCTATGATTATTATTCATTCATGCACATATATGCATATACCAAGCATATCACTCATATTATTGAAGACATATATCTTTAGGTATGAAAAGTTATCATGAGGCCCCACTACCCCAGATACATAAGAGTATAGAAAATGTGTTGGCACCTTGGTGTGACAATTGGTTATACCTAGACTATACAATGATTATGGTCATCAGTAATAAGGTCAACCCTATATGCCTCCCCAAGTAGGTGCTTGATAAACTTGTAGAGAAAGAGATTTCATTCTAACTTTGGTAGAATGTAGAATAATATTTGATAAATAAAAATAAAATCACATTATATGGATCCCATATGGTAATAGGATGAATGTGCTACATAATGAGAAAACATTTCAAGGAATTTGGCAATAAAAAGAAGCATTATTTTTATGCCACCTTACCTCATAGAGATTGAGATACTCATGGTCAAATTTAGAAACATATCCAAGGCTTTGTTATTTTATACCACCACATTCCTTATGACCATGATTTCTTATTCTTGAATGCAAAATAAGATAACCAAGTCATGGAAAGGGCATAAATTATTTGGCTTAGGGAAGAACATTTGAATATAATTCAAGGAGAATCTTCAATTTTTATTCAATAAATACACATAAGGCTTCCAACCCCTAGATGATGGAGTGTTTTAGACTTATGAGTCAATAGACCCCCATAAAAATAGAGGAATAAGGAGAGCTTTCTTAAGAATCTTCCCAATTATTGAATGTCAATAATATAGATCCTTGTGTGACTAAAACTAAGCATTGAGGATCTCAAAAAGATCCAATTTTCTTGGACTAATCTAATTTAAAAATCCAAGATCGCCTAGCTTCATTACCTATGCAAGAATATATAGGTAAAAGGGTTCACACTACCCCAATCTATTGATATTCCTCCCCATCTAATAAATCTACAATATAGTACCATAGGAATCCAAGGGCTCTTCCCTTCATGTAAAAACCAACTATTGATGATCCACTAGTAGGCACATCTTTTCTTTAGGAATAAACACTAGTATAAAAATAAATGGATGAAGAGGAAGAATTTAAAAGAGCAAAGGCATTAAGCCTCACAAATGACAAAGGAAAATCACCTATAAAATATGGCCAATCAATTAAGGAGGCTCAACCTTCAATTCCTTCTCACCCAATTTCCTCTTTTATTCCCCTTTATTCATTAAGTTAATTTGATTTAGTTCCCTTTATTACTATTGCATAAACACCTCTAGTCACTCAAAAAATAGAGGATGTTTCCTTTACCCCTGTAGTTTCTATTTCCTCAATAATGAAAACCATATCTATTCTTTCCACCATTATGTAAATTCCCTCTAAGACTATCTCAGGCCATCCTAAAACCAAATAAATGCTTCTAATAAGGTAAAAGGGGCATTGATAAGATCCTAACTTAATGTAGCATCTGCCAAAATAAACTTGCCAATCCCTTCCACTAGAACTTCTCAATCCACTATTATAACATCCTCAAGGAAGGCCAAAATGGGAAAATAGGTGTATATAGTCCACCCACTTCCCCAATATGGGGGTGTGGATTGGTCTAAAATCACATGGCCCTTCCTAGCTCAATATTTAAAGGAACTTTGGATGAAACATTAGAAGATCAATTAGTTGAGACTACAACTGAGGACACATAGCAAGTAAATCTAGAACAACTTATCATCCATCCATGGGAAGTTGAGCTCAAATCAAAGGGTTATCAAAAGCCAAATTTAAAAATAATAGAGTTGAAATCAATAATCTTCATGTTTGATAAACCCTCAAGAAACATATCAAGAGTTAGAAAGAGGAAAGTGGAGGCTAAATCTAGAAGTCAAATCATTTTTGAAGAAAGGCAAGAAGTCTTTACCTTATCCAAAAGGAAAAACAAGAAATTGGGGTAGTGCCCATATATAGAGGGATTTAATTCACTTGGTGAAACTCATAAGGATTATTTGATAGCATTTCATGATGGGATGAAAATGGCTAGGAAAGTTCTTGAGCAAGAGATAAAATAAATAAAGGATAAACATAAAATGGTCTATATCCTTTAAGAAATTGAGACTGAGGTTCAACAAGATGCATAAAATCTTTACAATGATCTAGAATAAATTTATGCAATGAGGTCAAAATTGGATCCTCATATAACTGAGACACATAATTTATTTAACTCTTTGAATTAAAATGAGAATAGATTGAAGTTACTTATTCTTTATACTACTGATAAGGCTTATAATGATCTTGATTTAGTGACACTATTAGAGATTTAAAATGCCCTCAACTTGGTGGTAATTAGAACCCAGGAGGCTAAAGAGTGGATCACAATAGTTGGGATAGTATTACCAAAGTATCAAGAACAAGAATCTCTTATTTTTTAAATCCTAAAAGAATTAAATCTATCAAAGGAAAGAAACTCAAAAGGTAAGCTTATTAGTAAGATCAAATTTTATCAACTTCTTTAGAAGGCAATTAAAAAAATTAAAATATATCCTTTAGGGATTAATACTTGAATAAATTGAGGCCAAGCTAAGTTTTACTAGAATGAAGGTGATACAAGTAGAAATTTTCAAGATAAACTTCTATAAGACAAAGGTAAAGCATGTCAAGCTCCTCGAATAGGTAAATTATGTGCATAGACCCTCATTATTAAACATGGATATTATTAGATAGTAGCATGATGTAGGACATAATTTTTATCTTGAGCTAGAAGTCAAGAAGAAGACTATTGTTGTGACTTCTAGTTTAACACTGATATCTACTAAAATGACTGATAATTAGTAGTGCCATGCAAACATCTATCCATCCTTAGTTTAAAGGCTAATTTTATGCATATATATACAAGTGAATTAATTTTGTACTCATATTATACTTATGTTATAACTTGAATAGTAATGTTTCCTGAATTATTCGTAAATATGCACATATTACATCACATTATACAAGGTAACTATATTTTGACAATTGCAAGTTAACTATGAGTATGCATACATACAATTTTAAAACAAGAATTAGAAATGAGGTTATAAGTATGTAATGTAATTATAAGTTTTTATGCACTTGGAAGATGAGGTGACCCCTCCTTAAGTCTATATATGTCTAGAACCCTAATTTTCAAAGGTAAAAAATCAATATAGGAAGAAGTCAATTTTGATTGTCATGCAATGGTGTTGGTGTGTTTTATTTCAAAATTTTGTGTAATCAAGTTTTATCTTTTTTAGTTGTTTGATTCATTAATTATAAGTGTATAAAATCTATGAAGAGTTCCTTTTGTTATAATTAATATGCTAATTTAGATGTGTAATGACTATTAAAGAGTTAGAAAATATTATTGATTATATATAAGTAGGTTAATTGTCTCATATTGATAAGTGTGTAGAGGTGTTTTATTTGATATATTATTCTATGTGTGTGTATTATGTACCTTAGATACCTACATAATTTGAGTTATAATATTTTGAGTAAGGGTGGGAAAAAACTACCCCAAGAGGAGTAACCTTTGATTCAGATCTTTGAGTTTATTATATCAATTATCCTAGACTACTTGACTATGTTTGTATGTGTACGTGTAGTAGATACTAGTAGAAACCATTGGTTTTAAAAACAATTTTATATGGATAATCTATCACAAAATGTAATTCTTGAATTCATAGATCCCTCTTTCTTTCTCTACCTTTCCCTCTTTTGGAGTTTATTTTTGAGATCTACCCACTTTAAATTAGTATCCACCCATCTACCAATTTTCATAGTTTTAATTTTCTTTTAGATATCATTCATCCATACCTAATCCTAATTAACAATTTCATGTTTTACCTATTTTTCCCACACTTGGTTGTTCAACTGCATACATGTAACTCACTCCTTAGAGTGGAGTTTATCTCCATTATGATCCTAAATAATTAGAGGCTACCTCATTATGAATTGGTGTGCATAAAAACCATATAAACATTATCTCTAGTTATAGAAGGAGGGTAGAGCCTTTTTGATAAAAGAGGTTAATCCCTACATTGAGTTACACTAGAGACACCTAAGAGAGTGATCAAATATAGAGATCAAGTTAGTCTTCTAGTCTCGCCTTTAGTAAATAATAGAAGGCCTAGATTTGTACCAATTACCCCTTTCATAGCCCAAAGCAAAACACCTTCCCTAGTAAGGAACACTCCCCCTGTTAATCATCTTATGGCTCAACTACCTAGTTTGGTCAAGTCTATTATTGCCATCCCAAGGGATATGCATTACTTATCAAGGAACCCAAAGAAGTGTATATCATCCTTCTCTCAAAGTTGGTATAAGAACACATCAATTATTTCAAAGTTGCATTAGGGTTAATGAATTTCAATAATGATATTTTTATATGCAAATTTTTTCCTTTCACATTAAGGGATTCTTCTTATGATTGGTACCTTAATCTACAATAGAATTACATTAATTCCTAGAATGAGTGTCAAACTATTTTTATTTCATAATTTGGGCAGGTCACCATCCCCATTTATTATCATGAAGAGGGATCCCAATAAAATAATATGGGGCTTCAATTTAAGATTTCAAAAGATGTATACCTGATTATGTCTAGTGTATAAACCAACATAAGTATTGGAATTAGAAATGTAAAATAATGCTCTAGATCCTATTAGTGTATTTTTCCTATGAAGGGGTATTGTTATCAACACTTTGGCATTAGCCCATGAAGAGACCATCTACATTGATAAATAACTTAATCATAGGGTTCTGACATACCTAGTATTAATGTTGGTCTCTGAGATTTGAATCCAATTCCACATGTGAAGCACAACATCCCTATATTTAATTAGAATCAATTATAAACATTACCTCCTCTAGTGTAGACATCACATCTAAATTATAGTTTCTTAAATAGCCATGCACATGGAAAAGGTTACCAATAAAACCAACATTCGATTATATCTCTTACTATAGTTGTTTAGGTCATAGATTATACTAAAGCAGAGATGGATGACATACAAAAAATGGTCTAGAAATTCAGTAATGATGTTATTATCATGTAAAGAAAGATAAGAAATGATAATAGCCCAAATAATAATCATAATTTTGGGTTCCAAAGGTATAATAAACCCTTCAATAGGCCTACAAATAATATAGAGTAGTCCAGAAAGCCTCTAAAAATCAATATAGTAGAGATAGTCTTGCCAAACTGGTGCAAATTCCATAACATGTCTCAACATGGTGAACTTAACTATGTTGAGTTTTATGCAGCTTTTCAGATATTTCAAAGAGAGTTAGTGAGGAAATATTTGATTCATAACCTCTATAATTCCACCATGACTCTGGCTCTTCAAGCATCACTATGTTTTTTGAAGCACATGAGTTACTTTTCCCAAGTGAATATGATAACATACCAAAGGACAACATGATGAGATCCATGCCTTCTAGCAATATCAAAAATGTGGTTACAACTTGAGGAATAGGTAACCCTTTACAATATCTACTCCTCCAAATAGTAAAACTATTCCATTTAATCTAAAATATGATAATAACTCACCTCCCCTAAAAGGGAATGAACATCCTCAAAATAATGAATAACAAAGTATAGGGGGTACAACACTATCAAGGACATGAAGAAAATAAAGGTAAACATCACCCTTCACAAATTGGCCCAAAATAATGAATTCCTATGGAAGTCTATCAAAAAGAAGGCTCCTATAGAAAGGATAAAAGTTCCTATAGATAAAAGAAAGGCCTCTGACACCAACATCAAATATAAAATCAAGCAAGAGGTTCTACCTTTCTTATTGACCATTAGGGAATTTAGAAAAAATATTGACAATTGATTAGTTAAATTTATATCTTCAACCACTATTATGACTAAATTTATTTATCAAAAGTTTGGCTTAACTCCAAGCCCATCAAAGAGAATAGTATCAAAGTTAGATAAAATAGTGGTACCAGTGATTAGAGATCTAACAAATATATGTATTCAATTAGAATCTAAACCATGAGTACAAATGACTATTGAGATCCTTGTAGTAGACATACCTAATGGGTATGGCCTACTATTAAGTAGGGACTAGTTTAAGACACTCAATGGATACCTCTCAACATATTTATTTCACATTTGGTTACCATAGATAGGCCTTTTAAACCAAATCTAGATTGATTAGGAACCAATAATGAAGTATCCTATCACACAGTATAATTTAAAGAATGAAGAGGTAAGTTATGAATCCCATAGTCTTGGAATTTATAATTTCACCACACAAAATGAAGTATAAGAACTATAATCCTAAGACCCTACCCAACTATGGACTCTCCACTTTGATGGTGTTAGATACAAATAGGGATCATACATAGGAATTGAGTTAATTGATCCACAAGGGAAGAAGTTCTTGGAAGCATACAAATTAAAGTTACCTTGTGCCAATAATAAAGTATAATATGAAGCATTAATTTTGGGATTACAATTTTCCCTAAAAAATAACATCATGTAGTAGTTGGTATATGGAATTTAGAGTTGGTAATCAATCTGGTTAAAAACAAATACTAGTTTAAGCTATCATATCTGAAAATATATAAGCTTAGTATGGGATTTGATTGAATCCTTTGAGGCTTTCAATATAGTGGTTATTCCCATAGAACAAAACCAAGATATGGATTCACTAGCTACTTTGGCTATAAATTTGGATCCTCTCCAAGAATCCCAATTATAGATATTCTCCATTGATTTAGTACCTTATCCTTATGTTCTTAAAAAGGTAGATAATTTAAATGTCTTTGATAATGACCAATATATCATATAGTTTCTAACCAAATCAAGATAATTTGAGTCTCAAATCACTGATGAAAAAAAATAGTTATCTCTGCCAAGAGGAGTCAAGTGAGGAAGGTGTCATCTAGCTCAAAGTAAATTATCTCCTACTTAGAATGGTTTCCTTAGAAAGAGCATTTGATATAGATCTCTAAGCTCAATAACAAAGGCAACCCAAGGTTAGTGATTTTGAATTTAAAATGGATAATTTTGGGGATGAGAGTATCCCACACTACATCAATATTGGCCTTAGTTTCACTCCAATAAAAATGTAATGGGTGAAATATTTAATCACTCAGTACAAAGACATGATTACATAGGCATACAAGGAGTTGAAGGTTTATACCTGAAGGTCGTCACCCAAAAAATTCCACTAAAACTAGACCAAAATCAATTTATAAAAATATATAGACTAATAAACCCTATCTTAGAACCTCTCATTCAAAGAGAAATAGAAAATCTATTAACTGCACAGATAGTCTTCCCAAGTAGGCATTCTACCTGGGTGGATAATTTAGTCCTAGTTATAAATACAAATTGATAAATTAGATTATGTGTTGATTTTATTAACTTGAATAAATCTTATGCTAATGAAAACTATCTATTACCCTCCCTAGATGAGATAATTTAGATAGTCAAAGGCTCTAAAATGATGTCCTTCTTGGATGGATTTTTAGGTTATAACCAGGTGGTTTTAAAATCAAAAGATAGAATGAAAACTATATTTACCATAAAATGGAGAACCTATTAATATAATAGGATTACTTTTGGCCTAAATAATATAAGATCCACCTTTTAGTGAGCAATAGATCATGCATTTCAAGGATTGATAGGTAAATTTATAATTATCTATATGGATGACCTCACTATTGTCTCCAAGAATAGGAATGATCATGTAGGCCACCTAAAATAAATATTTGAAATATGCCTAAGGTTTGACCTCTTGTTGAACCTAAATAAGAGCATATTTGGAGTTATTGAGGGCAATCTTTTGGGACTATCATTACCAAATAAGGAATCATCATCAATCTAGATAAAATCTAGGGGATTTCAAATATTATGTTGCTGAGCAATAAGAAGGATCTCAAATATTTATTTGGGAAAATAAATTTTGTAAGAAATTTCATCTCAATATTTTAAAAAAATAGGATACCCCTAAATTCAATTTTCAAATATGACGCTAAAGTATAATGGACATCAGAGGCCTAGAAGTCTTTCAATACCTTAAAGATGCTATATCTCAGGCCCAAGTACTGATTCATCTAGATTTCACAAAGGACTTATATTTATATTCATTTTATTTATAAAATACAATTACTTCTATCCTAACCCAAAAGAGATATTAGATTGAGCATCCCATTACATTCATGAGCATGAATTTGAAAGATGTAAAAATCTGGTATTCCAAGATCAATAAGATTTTTTTTGCTATTATGGAAGCAATGAAGAAATTGTGTCACTACATCCTAAGAAATAAGACTATTTACATCATGCCTTACCCTATGGTTAAACTTAACTTGACATAAAATGAACTGGGAGAATGCTGAGGCAAATGGATGGAAAAATTTTAGGAATTTGATATAGAAAACAATCCTACTAAAATTGTTTAGGGTTAAGTCATCATCTAAATCATGATTAAGCCTAACTCACACATCACTATTGAATATGTTTGTGAGACCCAAGTATCCAAATGGGAATGATATATTGACATAATTCAATATTTGATTATAGGCACATGTCCCCTAGAATTTAATTGAAAATGAAAGAGAGATTTGAGGATCAAATCCACTCACTAGATGATTAGAAAAGGATTTATTTATAGGAGAAATTATGAAGGAATCTACCTTAGATGTGTATCAATAGAAGAGCCTCAATATATTATGTAAAACCTACACCAAAATATAGGTAGTGGTCATCCATCTGAGAATACCACAACTCACAAAATCCTAAGAATGGGTTATTACTAGCCAATAGTCTTCAAGGATGCCCATACCCATGTAAAGACATATCATAAATTCCAAGTTTTATAAAAAATAAAAGTACATGAAGTCATTCCCTTACAAATAATTTTTTAGGGAAGGTTGTTTTCCCAATAGGGGTTAAAATTAATTGGCATCATTAACCCAAACTCTTTAGCAAGTCATAAGTTTGTATTCACTACCACATATTATTGTACTTGATGGACTGAGGTAGTAGCCACCAAGAATTCTAGAGCACATGATGTGATTTGTTTCTTACAAGAACACATCATAACTATATTCAACACTCCCTTCTCTCTAGTTTATGAAAATGGGCCATCATTCATATCAATTACATTTAATGAATGGGCTCATGACAATTAGATCACCATCAGGTGATCTTCAAGGAAATGGATTGGCTGAAGTAATGAATAAGAACCTAATAAATGAAATTAAGAAATCAATTGGGGATAATCCCAAGGACTAGCATAATCTACTTAAATATTCCCTATGGGTAGACCAAACAAGATATAATCAGGCCCTCAAGATCTCACGGTATCTAATGGTGTATGGATGTTGATCAGTATTCCCAATCATGTTGAAGTTTCCAACATATCAATTCATGTAGGAATATATGGAACCAAATGATAAATTTTAATCTTGATTACTAGATATAATATAAATGGAAAACTCAAGGATTGAGGCCTTATAGACTTTCAAAAAACATCAAGACATAGTCAAAAGATGGTTTGACAAAGGGGAAAAATTCAAAGAATTTAGGATCTTTAATCTAGTACTTCTATAGGATAAATCCCTTGAAAATAAATGTAAGCATGATAAATTTTCCCCACTTTCATACCAAATTTTAGATATCTTAGGCCATAATGCATTTCATTTAAGGGACCTTAAAAGTGATGAACTTACATATCCAATCAATAGGCATTTTTTGCAACATTACTTCATGGTTGTACCATTTGTAATTAGCCTTGAGTGATGAAGAACACATGGTAAAGGTAGTATTTTATTTTTCCTACTTTATATTATATTTTATATACTTTATAGTCTAGTTTTCCTACATTCTAGTTTAGTTTTATTGCTTTCTAGTTTAGTTTTCCTACTTTTTAGGTTAGTCTTTTTTGCTTTCTAGGTTAGAAATTTTGTTGTTTCCTATGATGATCTAATTGGTTCATCCTAATGTGACAAAATGAACATGATACTCATTGGGCTCTTATTCATGATTAAACCAATATATGGGAAATGGAAACTATAAAAAGACTCATAATTTGGGGTTTATTGACAAGACTGGTACACTTTTGTGTATGAGGTCTTTAAGATTTGGGTATGTAATGATAGTAATTTAGGGTTGGGCCACAATTAAATATTTATACCATGTGTGTGAAAGTTTCTCTTGAATACTCCATATATATTTATAATTTTTTCTTACTTCATTGGACTAAGCACACTCTTCATACTAATACTTTTTTGGAGGTGATAATCACTAGTGTGGATGTAGCTAGTAGGGACATTCTGGTAAATAATTTATTTTATAACTACACCATATCATGGTGGTTTCATATAACCTTATTTCATTCATATATTAAAAAAATAAAGAAAAGAACCAATGTATTCAAAAAGATTGATTAATCAATCCCAAATAAAATCAAAAGGGGATCAAAGTTTCACATGATGAAATAAAGTCAATATACCATGTGTCATGCTCAAAAATGGAATAAGATGAGATAATGAACCCAAAGTTATCTCTATTATGGCTATGGATTCCTATCTATAAGTATAACAATTCCTAAGCTCCTTTGATTTAATGATTTTCAAATGAACTAGACAAAAACCTATAACTACTCCAAGTCTTTGTAAATATCCTCACAAGGGTTAAATCATGTCACTTTATCACACATATTTCCATAGGTTTGAAGGCAAGCATGTTTTATGATTTAGTTGTGAGTCTCTTTCATATCTTTGATTCGATTATTTTTTTTGTGGCACAGTTCATGTCTTATTTGAAATTTCTAACCAAAGTTTTGAGTTCTTGAATACTCATAAGTATTCCCCCTGTAAGTCACCATTTGTTTTACCCAACATTTCTCCTATTTTTTTAAAATAATGGGGACCCACTTTGTTTTTAATTTTCCCCATGTTTTTTTAAGTTGTTTTCTTCATTTTATGGAATTTTTACAGATTACTTATTAATCTTAACAATCGAAAGTACAAACAATGGTGTATTACATTTTTGACTAACTTATTAATATCTTTCAAAAAAATTGTACTTATGTAGATTTTAGAAGTCATGCACGCTTTGACGGACTTGGCACTTAAAAAATTCTTAAGTTTTTAATTTTTGCATTGGGCATTTTGTTTGAAACTTTTGTTTAGGATTTTCTTCATCAAACACTCTATTTGGAACTTCTTCATCAGGATTTATTCATGAAATAATTCATTCAAGATAGTATTTGTAGGATTTTATGTTCACAAATTTTTATAAAGACTTGTTCATTGAAAATTTTATTTGATACTTATGTTCGATGACTCCCTTGTTCATAATTGGTTTCATTCAAAACTCCATCAACTTTTGTGGTCAAAGAACTAGTTCAAGATTTTTTTTGTAAAACATTTTGTTTAGGGTTTATGTTCAAAGCCTTCTATTTATGAGGTTGGCTTGGTCCCAACATGAAACCCAACTCCTAACTACTGAAATCCCACTAGGATTAGCTAGTAAAGTGGAACTACTTCATGACACTTGTCAAAAAATGCAAAAATGTGGCTTCCCCACCAACTAATCTAATAAGGTTTGAATTGTGTAGGTTAATCAAGTTTATGAAAATTGGGAATTAAAATTGCATGAAATAGAATTGAATGCAAAATTTATATCAAGGACTTATATCTATTGATGTGTTTATTAATCACAAACAAAGTACAATCTCAACTGTTACTCTATGAACAAGCCCTAAGGAACCTAAGCATCAACTACAAATAAGTGACTAGTAGAAAGAAGTTTTCAAAATCTAGGAAATTGAATTTGAGAAAAATAGATAGGAGACAATAGATTTATCATCCTAAGTGTTTAGAGGATTACTACCACCATCTTAATTTACCATTAAAGATTCTATTGAGTATATAGATACTATGCTTGATTCTACAATATTCAATGACCTATATGCCAGGTATTTAGACCTATCGAATGCCATTGATGTTGTTGACTCTTTCTCCCATGAATAAGATCCATCACTAGTGTAGATCCAATTGATGGTAGACCTACTATCTTAAAATATAAGAATTACACTTCACATCAGCCAAACCCAAGGTTATCAATGTATCGACCTACTAAAATATATGTTTTTTGTTGGCAAGGTGATATATGACATCTTTATACATCATGTGGATCAAAAGATAGTTATGGCTTATATCTTAGGTGATGATTTGCAAAGGAATTTATTCTTACCAATTCTATATGTTATATTTGACATTCATATGGTGGTAGCATGGAATAAGAATAATTTAATTGATAAAACTATGAGTGAATGGATTCTTCCTAGTAAGTTTGTTCTTATAAAAAGAAAAGACCCCATTCTTATAAATAAATTTAGAATGGGGGTCTGCATCAAGATGGCCCTTTTGAAATGGATTTATGGCGTCCAAAGCATCCATTTTATCCACTTAGATTGGGTGCCACTTTTAGACATGTGGATGACCTTTAACATGACTTTTACCTTGGGGGATTATTAGCATTAGGCTAAAGGAAAAAATTATACACAAAGGCAAATGGTCCAGTTTAATAGGCAATTTCTATATGATGTCATACATCCTTGGCACAATAATGGGAACTATATACAGGGACTATGGGTAACTTTGGAGCCTAGTTATGAACTGTATAAAGAATCATATATTCAATTATTATTCATTCATGCACATATATGCATACACCAAGCATATCACCCATATTTTGAAAGATGTATATCCTCAGGTATGGCAAGCTATCCATGAGGCCCCACTACCAATGATATCTAAGAGTTTAGTAGATATATTGGTACCTTAGGGTGACTATTGGCTATACCTAGACTATATAGTGATTATAGTCACTAGTAATAAGGTCAACCCCTTATGCATCCCTAAGTATGTGCCTAATAAACTCATAGAGCAAGATATTACATTCCAACTTTGGTGGAGTGTAGAAGAAGATTTGATAAATAAAAAGAAAATCAAATTCTATATATCACATATGGTAATAGGCTAAATGTGCTACACAATGATAAAATATTTTGGGTAGGTTGGAAATAAAAAGAAGCATTATTTTTTGGACACCTTGCCTCAGAGATATTGGGATCGTCATGGTCAAATTCAAAAATATGTTTGAGGCTTTGTTATTCCATACCAAGACATTCTTTATGACCATGATTTATTATTTTTGAATGCAAAACATGACACCCAAGTCATGGGAAGGGCATAAATTATGGGGCTTAGGGAAGAAAATTTGAAGATAATTGAAGAAGAAACTTCAATTTATATTCAATAAATGAACACAAGGCTTTCCACCACCTTGATTATAGACTAATTCAAACTTTTAGGTCAATAAACCCCCATAATAAAAAGAGGAACAAGTAGATCCTTCTCAAGAAGCTCCCCAAATATTGAAGGCCATTAAGATAGAGCCTAGTGTGACTAAAAATAAGCATATAGGAGCTCAAAAAGATCCAATTTGATTGGAATCATCTAATTCAGAAAGCCAAGATCACTTAGCTACATTAAATATGAAGGAATCTACACATAAAAAGGTTGTCACTACCCCAATCTAGTGAGCTTCTTTCCTACATAAGAAAGCTAAAATATTCTACAAGAGGAATCTAATGTCTCATCCCCTCATGAAGAACCCAACTAATAATAAACCACTAATAGGAACATCTTTAGTTCAATAACAAACTCTATCAAAATAAGAAATGGATTAAGAGGAAGAATTAGAAAGAGCAAAGACATTAAGCCTCACAGATGATCAAGGGAAATCACATATGAATGATGTCCAATCAATTAAGTAGGATATCCTTTAATATTTTCTTCCCCAATTTCCTCTTTTATTCCCATTTATTCATTAAGTTCATTTGATTAAGTTCCCCTCAATGCTATCACACAAACACCTCTGGTCACTCCAAAAATAGAGAATGTTTCCTTTAACCTTATTGTTTCTATTTCCCCAATAACTCCAACCATATCTATTTTTACCATCACTATGGAAATTCGTACTGAGACTACCTCAAGACATCCTTAATTTTAAATGAAGGCTTCTTAAAATATATAAGGGGCATTGGCAAGATCCCACATTCATGTGCCATCCACCCAAATAAACTTGTCAATCCCTTCCACTAACTCTTCCCAATGTATTACTGTAACATCCTTAGGTAAGGCCAAAAGTGGAAAATAGGTGTATGTAGTCCACACACTACTCTGATATGGGGGTGTGTATTTGTCTAAAATAATATGGACCTCCCATCCTGACTCAATACTTAAAGTAACTTTTAATCAAACATGACAAGATCAATTAGTTGAGACTACATCTAAGGACACACAATCAATAAATATAACACAACTAGTCATCCTTCCATGTGTAGCTGAGCTCATATCAAAGGCTTATCAAAAGTAAAATTTTAAAATCACATAGTTTCCATCAATAAGCTCCATGTTTGATAAGCCCTTAGGAAGCATCTGAAGGGTTAGGAAGAGGAAAATGTAGGATAAAGATGGAAGGGAAATCATTTTTAAAGAAATACAAGAAGTCTTTACCTTATCCAAAAGGAAGAATAGGAAATTGGAGTTGTCCCCATATATAGAGGACTTTAAGTCCCTTTCTAAAACTTATAAGGATGATTTAATAGCATTGCATGATGGAATGGAAATAGGTGGAAAGGAACTTGAGAAAGAGATAGAATAAATAAAAGAGCAGTAACAAATGGTTCATATCCTTTAGGAAATTGAGATTGAGGTTCAATAGGTCACATCAAATCTATACAATACTCTAGAGGAAATTGATGCAATAAGGTTATAATAGGCTCCTCATATAACTAAGACTTATAAATTGTTAAATTCTTTGAAGTAGGATGAGAATAATTTAAATTTTCTTATTTTTTATACTACCAATAAGGATTATAGACATCTTGATTTAATGACACTATTGGAAGCTTAAAATTTCCTCAAATTGGTGGTAATTAGAACCCAAGAGGTTAGAGAGTAGATTACAATAGCTGGGATAGTAATGCCAAAGTATCAAGAACATGAATTTCTCATTTTGAAAATCCTATAAAAATTAAAGCTATCAAAGGAAAGAGACTCAATAGGTAAGCTTATTAGTAGGATAAATTTTGATCAACTTATTTAGTAGGAATTTGAGAAATTTAAATAGATCATTTGGGGATTATCCTTGAATAAATTGAGGATGAGCTAAGTTTTTCTAGAAATAATGTGACAGAAGTAGAAATTTTCAAGATAAACTTCCAAAACACAAAGTCAGAGTAAGCCAAGCTCCTTGAATAGGTGAATAAGATTCATAGACCCTCATTAATAAACATTGATATTATTAGACAACATCATGATGTAGGACATAAGTGTTATCTTGAGTTGGAATTAAATAAGAATAATGATGCTACAAATTACAATTCAACACTAGTATCTACTACAATGACTCCAATAATTAGTAGTAACATCCATCCAACCTTAGTTCAAAGGATAATTTTATGCATATCAATACAAGGGAATTAATTTTGTAATCATAGTTTTCTTATGTTAGAACATGAATAGGAAATTTGCCTAAATTATTTATAAGCATGCACATGTTGCATCACATTGTATAAGCCAACTATATTTTGACTATTGTAAGTTAACTACGATTATGCATACATACAATTTTGAAACTAGAATTAGAATTGAGGTTCTAAGTACATAATATAATTACAAATTTGTATGCACTTGGAGGATGAGGTAACTCCTCCCCAAGTCTATATATACTTCTAGAACCATCATTTTCAAAGGTAAAAAAAATATATAGGAAGAAGTCAATTTTGATTATCACGTAATGGTGTTGGTGCATTTTCTTTCCAAATTCTATGTAATCAAGTTTTATCATTTTTTTATTATCCAATTTAGTAATTATAAGTGTGTAATAGCTATGAAGAGTTCCTTTTATTATAATTAATGTGTTGATTTTAGATATTTAATGGCTATTGAAGAGTTAACAAATATTTTTGATTAAATACAAGTAGGTTGATTGTCTCATCTTTATAAGTGTGTATATATGTTTTATCTGATATAGTATTCTATGTGTGTGTAGTAGCTACCTTATATACCTCTCTAATCTGAGTTATCATATTTTGAGTAAGGGTATGCAAAAGATACCCCAAAAGGAGCAACCTTTTATTAGAATATTAAAGTTTCCTATATCAAATATCCCAGATTACTTGAGTATATTTTTATGTGTGTGTGAAGTAGCTACTAACAACAAACATCAATTTTCAAAAAACTTGTCTATGGAGAATCTATCCCAAAATGTAACCCTTGAATTCATAGATCCTTGTTTATTGATGTACCCTTCCCTCTTTTGTATTTTATCTCTGAGATCTACCCACTATAAATTAGTATCCACCCATCTGCCAACTCACTTAGTTTTAACTTTCTTTTAGATATAATTCATCCATACATAATCTTGGTTAACAACTTGTATGCTCTACTTGCTATTTTACCACCTGGTTATTAAACTAGATACCTAAAATTCATTCCTTGGAGTGGATTTTACCTCCATTGTGATCCTAAAATGTTAGAGGCTAACTTATTATGAATTGGTGTGCATAAAAACTACATCAACAAGTCCCATAGTAGTGTAGCTTAAGAAAATAGGGAAGATTAGAGTATGTGGTGATTATCTAATTTTTAATGATCCATGTATGAATTATCCATTTACAATTCCTTTCATAGATGAAGTTTTGGAATCTATCATAGGTTATGAAATCTACTTTTTCATAGATGGTTTTAGTGGCTATCATAAAATACCCATCACAGAATAAGATAGAGCTAATTTAAATTTTGCCATGGAATGGGGATTATTTGCATATAAATTAATGCCTTTGGCCTCATGAATGTACCTACATGTTTTTTTATAGCATTAGTGACTGTATTTAAGGATTTTATTCATGAGTTCTTGAAAGTTTATCTCAATTATTGGGTAGTATTTTCCTTATTTAAAGAGCATTTGTCTAAGATGCACCTCATGTTATAATGCTATCGAGCTCTACACATTGCCCTAAATTTTAAAAAAATGCTTATTTTTTGCACCTTTTGGTGTCCTACTAGGTCATGTAGTGTGCAGTGAAGGTATTTTTGTGGATCAAGTAAAAATTTTAGTCATTTTGAGTATGCTTCCACTAGTTAGCTCCATAAAAGTGTAATTCTTTCTTGGACATATAGGGTACTATAAAAAGTTTATCAAGGGATATGTAGCCATTTCACCTCCATTGGAATATTTACTATATAAATGTGTGAAGTTTGTATAGACTTTTGAGTGTCAATTAACCTTAATAGAACTAAAATAGAAATGGGTCACTACACCTATTCTCATCTTTCCATATTGGATAAAACCATTTCATATTCACATTGATGTTTCTATTATCATAGTTGGTGTTGTACTTGCATATCTAAGAGATGGTGGATTGGACCACCCCATACATTTTTTAAGACAAAATTTATCTTATGTAGAAAATAATTAAATGAAAACTAAAAGAGAAGCACTGGATATATTGTTCACACTAAAAAAATTTAAAATTATCTTCTTAAAACACCATTTGAAGTTTTCAAGGATCATCAAGCTCTACGCTACCTTGTCAATAAGCCTAGACTTAGAGGATGCATTTCAAGATGGTTGTGCTCTTTCAATAATTTTAATTTCACATCAATGTCACACTAGGAAGATAAAATGTTATATTGGATCATCTTAGTTGCATCCCAAATGGTGAGGAACTAGATTAACTATAAGAAGATTCTTTTGATGCCCATCTCTTTCACATTTTTGTGACCCCAAAAAATTTTGATGTAGTTATTAATTTCTTAGAATAAGGAGTATTCTCTATGCACTACCAAGAAAGAGACAAGAAATAGTTTTTCACCAGAGCTTTACCATATACCATCATAAATGGACTTTTCTATCATTTGGATAAGAATGAAGTACTACATAGGGTAGTTATATAACATAAACGACCATAACTCTTACATGAGGCACACCAAGGAATAGTATGAGTTCATTTTTTTGGAGAAGATACTATACTAAAATTATTATAGAGTGGTTTATGGTAGATTAACCTTTTTTAGGATGTACATCTAGTATCATAACACTGTAATGTATGTTAATGCATGGGTAAGACACTCTATAAAGATGAAATGCCTTTGTAACCTTTATTAGATGATTGTCCATTTGAATAGTGGGGTATTAATTTTGTAGGACCTATCAATTCCAAGAGTAAATGCAACAAAGCAATATATATTATCACAGTAACAAATTACTTTACCAAATGTGTTGAAGCTATTGTGACACCAAACTTTGACACAAAAGACACAACAAATTTCTTTTATGAGAATATCACTATAAGGTTTGAATGCCCCATTAATCTCATTAGTAATAAAAGGACACACTTCTTGAATAATACCATAAAATATCTTATTAAGTAATTTATGATTTCTCATCATAAAAGTATTGGGTACCTTCCACAAGCTAATGACTAAGTTGAGGCTTCTAATAAAGTGTTGGTTAATATGTTGACAAAGATTTATGATTTCAAGAGATATTACTGGGAAGATTGCGTTTGTATGATTCTTTGGGCATATTGCATGCACTATAAGAGGGATACAAGTTTTAATCCATTCCAATTTGTCTATGGGCTTGAAGTATTAATGTTGATGAAATACTTGGTACCCAATCTACACATTATAATGGTCATGTGACTAGGGGATCATGAGTCTCTCACTACTAAGCTTCTCAAACTAAATAGGATGGATGGGTATCAGCATAGATCATCTTGGATGCAAGAAGTTCATAAATATAGTTAGAAACCTTAGCATGATAAGAATATATTACATAAGAAACTTCACAAACATCAACAATTTTATTAGATGATAGTAATTTTAGAGCATTTCTGAATAAATTATAAATTAGATGGGAAGGGCCTTAATTTAAACATGAAATATCATAGTAAGGAACCATTATTTTGAGAGATATATAGGGAACCATTTTAAAAATATGGGTGAATGTATGTAGGCTTAATCCTTACCACTAATAATCTTAATTGATCTCTTTATGTTAAAAGAGTGGGTGCTGAGTAACACTGAGTAGATTAAGATTTCCCATGTTTTTATGTTTTATTATGTGTTTATTTTTCTATGTGTGAATGTGTGTGTGTTTGTATATGATATATTCAATATCTTATGGATACCAAGATAAAAATTATAGCATTAAAAAACCTATGTCATTAATGATGCTAATAGGAGAAAAAAAGAAATTAAGTCCAAGAAATGTATGGTCAAGTCACATCAATTAATATCTTCACTATATTATGGTCATACCCAAAAATTTAATGCTAAATCTAAGGTTTGATTGATCTAATCTTCACCAAATCAATTATTGATCAACATCATCCATTTGTACTTGAGAATGGATAGTAAATAATATAATGACGTATCTTGATGCATGTACTAACAACTAACTTCCTTAAATGCTAGATTGGATCAAATTTGCCATATCAAAATTCACATTGATATCAAATGGACATTTCCATGAAACATTTATAAAAAAACCAATAGGAACAAAATTTATGAAGGCATAAAGTTGTGAAACAAGTCTATATTTCATCCTTATAAATATTTCATAAGCTAAATTTGTAAGAGCTGAGCTAATTTCTACTACGTAGAAAGCAAAAAGATTTTCAATTAAATTACTTAGAGATCATGTATCATTTGTAACTCATTAGGAGTTTGACAAATGCTAAAAATGAATAAATGGGTGTTGACCTTACACATTGGCAAACAAAATTCATTGATCTTGAGCCATTTGATTACCTCCAAGCAATAGAGCAAAAACTCTTCTAACTAGATCTTATAGATGTTGTGAAACTATTGGGTCTTGTAGTCCCACATCAATTATAAAACATAAACATTGAACACCTAATTTTCATGCCCACTTTCAATGAATTAGGGTAGATTGTGAAAATATTAATTAGATTCTATAATTATGGTAACATTTACATTATCCCTAATACCATAATAGACATCAACATAGAGTAATGGATTAAGCTTTGGGCATGCCTACATGAGGGTATTCTCTGGCTCCATACAAGATAGGAATTCTTATTATCCTTTAATAAGTTAGATATTTATATATTCAAGGATGTAAATGAATCTCAATTAAATAAGTTTAAGATGAACTAGTGTGCATCCTAATCAAATACATCACATGAAGATTTTGACAGACCACCAAGTCTACAAAGCAAATCCCAAAAGGTGTCATGGACATTGCACATATGATCCACCATTATGAGTAGTTCAATTTTCCTAAATACTTTGTTTAATAATTTCTCAAAAACATCAACAAGTGCCACATGACTTTCAAATAGACCTTCCACTACTAGTTTCCCATATTTTTACTATGTGTCACCCAATATAAGTCCTCTAATTGAGAGGTGCACTTTGACACTAACTAATAGCTAGTGTAGCAATTTTGTAACCTAATATGGAAACTTGAGTATGATGCTCTATCCTATGAGGGTAAATTCAAAACATGGTGGGATGAGTGTTTGGATTTGATCACCACAAATCCTTGGGTACCATTGGACATCATGCAATACCTAGAACAACATGTATTATCACCTTATTCCTAAAAGGTGTGTTCATCGACATTCATGAGCTTCCAAGGTTTCCATTTGGACCTATAACATTATTTATTACCATGGACATAACATAGGATAAATTCACCAAATAAAAAGCCTATACAACTAGGTGTGTGACACCATTTCAAGCCATACCACCTAACATAGTAATTCCTTCAATATATCAACATGAAGCTATAACTTTGAAACCATAGAAAGGAAAGTGAAATATTTCTATAAATAAATAATAATAATCATATCCTCCACTAAATTTCAAGATAAGGAACACTTAAACTTGGCTAGATGAACCTAAGGTGCCCTAGATCACAAGATCTTATGACCTACCTAATATGGGAATGGATGAGTAGGAGGTTTACCAGGTAATGGTCATAGATATGGGAGGATATTTATATGATAATGAGGAGGATAAGTTATTCTAGAAGTTAGTGTGCATAGTACAAGTGTGCAAAAAGTTTACAACAAGTCTATGGGTGGAACTTCCACCATGCCCTACATCTATAGTGGTCAACATTATGCATAAAGAAGCTAAGAAGATGTAGTAGAAGGTTGACTTATTCTAGTATCAACCCTTTATATCCATTAACATCTTTGTGCCACTATCAAAAATACCATATAAATCTCCAGTACGTAGACATAGAACTAGACAAGAGGTTAGTATATCACCTACCCTCAAAGAACACACCTTCGGTAGGATAGCCATGATGTAGGAAGTTCATCTATCTCTATCTTCAAATTCACCAGCACCCAAATAAAATTTGGTTACTTTGGGGTGAAATAAATCACATGTCACCAACTTCATGGTCCATCTAAGTGATTTTACACCTTTATAACAACCCCTAAAGGTCAAAGAGCTCACAATATAAAAACCTACAACTAAAGAACAAAAAGATTCATGGGAAGAAGCAATTGTGCTTAATATAATGGTAAGTTAGGTAAGAGGAAAATAAATGATAAAAATGATTAATCTCAATAATAACAAGATAAAAAAAGAATTTTGGTAAGCTAAAGAAGTTGAGGCCATACAAAAGTCTTAGGATACATAGGTTGACTAACAAAAAGATTTTGAGGTGGACAAGAAGGCACAAAAATCTATCGATGTAGCCAAGTAAGCATAAGAATAACATAATAATAAAATGGAGGAAGAACATAATAATAAAGACATTTTCATTTCCAAATCAAAAGCTGAAGAAGATCATTAACAATAGGGCATAGTAGCACAGTCAAAGAAGGCTCTAGAGGAGGCCACTTACACACAATATAAAACTAAATAAGTTGTGAAGAAGAAGAAATAAGAAGAACATGAAGCCTTATGAAAATAATAGGCTCTAGTTTAGAAATAACAAGCAAGTTTAGACAAGGTGTAGGTTGCCCTAGTGGCATAGGTATAGGCTAAGGCCAAACAAACCAAGGCTATTGTGCTTGAGGAATAGAAAAAGTAAAAAGAGTGTGTGAAAAAGTTGTAGGATAAATAATAGGAGAAAAAGAAAGATAAAAAATATGATATTAATAATAAGGTAGAAAAAGAAGCTAAGAGAAAATAAGATGAATATGTTGCACAACACGTGAAATATACAAAAGAGACTATGGAAAAATAATAACAAGTGATTGAGAAACACCAAGCTAGATCAGAGAAATCTAAGAAAGAAGAACCATTTGCAAATACAATTGGAACACAATAACTATAATTTCCTTTAGGAGGAGTCTGGCTATGGGATGTTTTAGTTATAAGTTCTCAGCACACAACCTTCTCTCTTCCACTTACAACTACACCATGACATGACCCTTCAGTGACTACAAGAACATTTTCAACATTACCCATTTTTCAAGAAGCCTCATTAGATGTTTCTAGACTATCACTAAATAAATAATTAAAGGGTGATACAACATTCCAAGAGTCTATTACATTGAATGCCACCTCTATATAAAGATAAATGGATCAATATAATGTTGATAATGTCAATTTAAATTATCATCTATAAAAATATACTAAGCTTATTTGGGAAACTTATCCTGATTTAGTCACTCAAGCAATCGAAGACCAAGTCATGTTTGATCAATGTAGACTCAAGACACTTATCTCTAAGTTAACTAAGGATTGGTGAGGAGCATAAAAACTTTGTGTAGTCAAAATATTAGGGTAAGATGTTAAGATTGAGGCCAACACACTCATAATGCTACTAGAAGATTATCAAGGAATGCCTGATGGTACCTGAATTCAAGGATAATAGGTCATATGTAGCTTATTGGATTGGAAGCAAAAATTAGATACCTCCTTAACTAGTTATGACATAGACTTCATAAAGGTTGCCACCACTAAAGCAACCATAGCCAGCCACACTACCATTAGGGAAGATAAGGATGGCATGCTTTATGAGTCACTTAATATTAAGGATAATGTGTGTGACAACCTTCTAAAATGTTAGAGTCAAATTCTATGTATTTCCTTCATCATCCTTCAAACTCAATAACATGTAGACAAGATGGAGTAGTTGAGTGGAAAGATTTAGATAGGGATTAAAATATCCAAGGTAGCCCTGAGTATAATTGATGACACAGACCTCAAGTAAATCATTGGCTACCATGTTCTATTTTACACCCTACAATGATTGATCTAAGAAGTGATGCTAGACTAACATGCCTACAAGTTGTATTTGACCCCTTTTTCCAATGTAGTTGCTTAGATTGTCAACACACCCATGTATAAACCACCTTAAAAACTCTAGTAGATCATCAATTAACATAAGGCCTCATATTCCAAGGCTAAAGACTCTTATGTTCAATCATCATCCATGTCTATTCCACCACCATCAAGTTAAGTACTGTGTAGAGTACAAATTTTGAGAATTTTCTATAACATTTTATATTAGGGATGACTTAGTAAGACAAATGGGTCTAGGATGGCTGAAAACCTGTAAAGGGTAGCCACCTAGTTACACCATCCTATTGAAAACCCCTACAGGATGGCAGGTTTATATGCTACTTAGTTGAAAACTCAAAATGGTAACTAAGTAGTGTGTAAGAGGTGAAAATTAAAATGACACCTTGAGTGATTACTATAAATTTTACTCGTCTAACCACTTCTTCAGTCTCTAGCTAATTGTGCATTCTCAAAGGATCCTATGACATTATCTTGAGATGAAACAACATTTTAAGTCTAGGAAAGTGTTGGTAGAAGAATCTAGATTATAAAGCTACACAAGATATTTGTTTGATATTCATGTGTTATGTACTCATTTTGTTGTTGTATAAGTTTATTTTGACCTATCTTCACAACCTATAAGAAGATGAATAGACTCTAATTTTGGTCTTAAGTAAAAGAAGATAAACAATCATAGAGTGAACTGACTATATATACCTATGTTTGTAGTAATAAAAGGGTTACACTTTTGAAGAGATCAATAAATATTCATTTGGTTATGGTTACCTATGTGATTTATTATTATTTTCCTTATGTGAATTTCCATATATAATGTTTGGTTAATTTCTATCTAATTTAACCTTAATTCTTTATTTCTATTTATGAAACACTAGTTGTCCTTAATTCCCAAATAACATAGGATAATTAATGTTTACTATGTTTCCATTATCTAAAATCCTATATGAATATAATAAACTATTTTGTGTACTCAAATTATATCATAACTATCCTGATCCTTAGCATGTTATGATGCTTCAAGAACCTCTACTAATAATACTTACTTATCCATTGGATACTATCAACCCAATGCTTCAAATCACTAACTATAGAGGAAGTACCATTCCCATATACCACTAAACCTAATTTAAATGATAATTTATAAGTAGCTTATTATTTATTACCACTAACTAATTCACCACATAATCAAATAGATGGTTGAATTCCTAAGGTTCAATATAAAGGATAAATCCTAGGCATTCTTAAAATACCATGAGGTATGTAGAAACTAAATAACATGTTTATTGTTTTAACACATATATGAGTATTGGGGAAAACCCTTTATGCCATTATATTTATAACTCATAGACAGAGACAATAAATAGAGTATCACATATCCCTTCATGAAAGTAGCTAAGTAGTTCTAAAATTGTCGGTACATAATTTATAGGGAAATCCAAACAAAGTGATAAATGAGAAAGTGAAAAATAATATTTTGATATATAAGTTATAGTTTTTTCAAAATAAAATAAACATATAATAAATTAAAAATTAAAGTTATTTTGATTACTATCAAATGTAGGTTAATTTCCTTTGCTTGAACTAGAAATTAAAACAAACAGAATAAGATCAAATAGTCCAATCAATTTGTTTAAACAAGATAGAAAAAAGTTAATTAGATAAAATTAGTCTAACATAAAATAGGCTAGAACAAAAACACATTCAAATAGGTTGACTTAGTTTTATGGGGAAAAAATAGACATATAAATAGATCAAGCAAGTTAATCTAGTTGAATTTGTAGGTATAGTTTTATAGAACTAAAAAAGTGATAAAAATAGTACTGAATTTAAATTATAAATTAAAAGATAGGAAAATAATTTTACTTAAAATTTGACAAAGTGAAAGTACTAAACTAGTTAGAGTGAACCTGATAGATAAGACAAATTCGACCAAGTTGATGCAATAGTTTTAATGAAGATGTTGAATTCTTGTTTTAACTAGGTCATCCAAGTAAGTCTTTGATCCTAAAGATGTAGAAAATTGAATAATTAAACAAAATTTATATATTTGATCATGAATAAATAAAATTAATAAATAATATAAAATAATTATATGTCTATC
Source organism: Torreya grandis (assembly GCA_037957365.1). Classification (NCBI taxonomy): domain Eukaryota; kingdom Viridiplantae; phylum Streptophyta; class Pinopsida; order Cupressales; family Taxaceae; genus Torreya; species Torreya grandis. Next base: position 1,542,423 of record JARHVA010001722.1, on the reverse strand, counting down.
AAATTGATGTTGTTATCAAAAAATAATTTTTTTAGTTAGATATAGAAAGCCAAAGATAAAACTAGATCAATCAGTCTGATCTAGTTAGCTGAGACTAAAAACCCTATCTGCATAAGGTGAAAATGGGTCTATAGGATTGATGAAGTTAAAAACCCTACAAATAGAATGTTGAATGAGGTTGATAGGCTTGACTAAGTTTAAAAACCTACACACATAGAGATGAACTAGGTCTACAGGCTTGATGAATCTTTAAAACCTATACATAGAGTGTTAAAATAGGTCAATAGGCTTGATCCAATTGACCATAAATAAAAAATTTAAAATATAAAAGGGTTAGATTCACATTAGGATCACTAGAATGTATGTAACTAAAATAAGATAGATCTACAACTTATCCTACCCAGTAATATCCAATCTTAGATAAGGTAATTAACTAATAATCTACTTAGCAATAATTTTATATATCAAGGTCATGACCTCTTATCAATCCTATAAAGCTAAGGGATATATTATTACATAATGTAAAGTAAGCGGTTTCCTAGGCCTCTAATCAAATGTGTTAGGTATATTTAGGTTAGTGCTCACATTTAGTGAGCATAAATATTGTATTAGTTTAATATTTAATTGGTGGGTTATGTGGTAATAATAACTTATTAATGAGTTGTATGTAAACCTATGTAATATTAGATATAGGAATAAATAGATATATATCTTAGAGATATTTTAGGCTTAGATAAGGTATATAATTTTTTGGGTAAGTGTTTACTCCTATAATTTAGGAGAGAAATGCATTATAAAATGTAACCTTTGCTAATGAATAAAATATATCATTTGATCAAAAATTATTGTTCTTCAAAATCTGATATCAAAGTAGGTTCCACCCTAGACCTCTCTACAATTTAGATCTTATAAGTAATAAGAGTTTTTGAGTGTAGACCATGTTGAATTCTCTTTTCTTCTGATAGATCCTTTTTATTTTAGTTAATAGATGTATAATGTAAACCATTTCAAATCCTATTGATAGTATATTAAATATATATACATTTTATTGGTAGTATATATAATGAAAAACTATATAGTTTGTAGTGTTTTACTATGTATATATATTACATTTTTAGACAAGGCCATCCACTACCATAAGGTTTGTTTTGTATTGATTATCCTTTATATACCAGTCTATACCATCCTCTATGTTTGCATAAGGGTTTAAATGGTCTTTATGTCCATGTTTATGATTTCAACTCAACATTAGTATTGTCTTTTAGTTTGATGTTGGTGGTAAAACTTGGATATATAATTCATAATAGGAATGCAACACATGATCCATGAACTCATCAAATTTATACATTACTTTACATGGCTTAATGTAGATATGTGGATCTCCACTTTATGGCTCCTTCCAACAAGGCACCAAAGGATCATAAAACTCATGATCTAATACCATACTAAATTTATAACTTGGATTTGGCACTCATATCACATTTATGGTTAATACCAACTCACATTAAACTCTACTCTCAATCTCAATCTCTCATCTTCTATATCTCGAGCTCCTATATAGCTATCAACATCTTCAGTGCCTACCAGACTTACCAGAGAATAGTGACCATGATTAGGATCATAATGTCTCTTATATCTTTCCTTTTAACTTGGATATATCCTCCATTTCTTCCTTTATATCTTACCTTTCATTCCACAACAAATTCAACTCCTATAGACTAGGACTGCTCCAAATGCACTACAACCTTTTGTGTCAAAGTAGGCCCATGGTTCTCTCTAAAGAGTGTGTGGATTTGTTAATTGAGAAGTGGTATTAGTTATTATGTTTTATTTATAATTTTTAATTTTTCCATATATGTTTTTAACTTTTTTTCATTTATTAAATTTTTTTTTGTTTTTTTATTATTTGTTTTTTTTTAAATACTTTGTGACTAGTTATTGATATTAGGTTTTACATGGCTTGATTTTTATTTAATATAGTTTTTTTTGTTTTTTTTTAAAAAGTTTTATATGATATGTTAATTTTTAAATTTTTAATAAATTCATGGTATGTTTTTTTAATTTGTTTTTAAGATTTATTTTGTTAATAAATCTATATAATTCTTTGGTATAATATTATTTATTTATTTATTTAGTAGTATTTTATATTTTAGGTTTCGTATTTTGTGTAAGATTATTTTTTTTATGTTTTGATAAATTTTTTATTATTTAAAAGATATTTAGTTTTATATTTATATTATCTTTTATAGGTGATTTAGTCATAAGTAAGTTTTGTTTCATTTTGTCAATGTTAGTAGTTATTAAAGTCTGAAGTGTCAGAAGTTATAAGTCATTTTTTATTGAGACTTGTGTTGTATTATATTATTTATCATTTAAGATTATAAGTGTCTTATCATTTTTTTTTGTAAGTCTAGTATTGTTATTCTTGTTGGCAATGCAAAATAAAGGTGTCAAAGTCATTATCAAGATTCATTTGAGAGTCAAAGTCCTGTTATAATTGTAAGATTCAAATGAAGTATTTAAAGGCAATTTTACTTTAAATGTAATAATATCTTCAATATTTTATAAAATAATATGCATTTTTGGGTGAACCCAACATCTACATTGGGGGGGAATAGTCATATGCATTCTCTCCCCATGTGACCACTAAGGGGGAAATTTTAGGTATATTTACATTAGTGCTCACACTTAGTGAGCTTAAATATTGTATTAGTTTAATATTTAATTAGTGGGATAAGTTGTAGTAACAAATTAAATATGAGTTGCATTTAAACTATTAGAGATAGGAATAAAAGAAATTATATCTCCGATTTATCCTTTTAGCATTTAATTATGTAAATCCTATGTTTAGATTAAAAGGTTGAGATGTCTAAATCAGTCAAATAATATAAAATAATTAAGTATTGATTTTTTATAGATTTTGACTTCTTTTGAATTCATTAAACTAGTAATAAATAGGATTAAATATAAACTTATCTAAAAAGTGACTGTCGTGGATGATTTGGGTTCTAAATATTGGGTTCGAGATGGTTATGAGTGTCTTCAATAGGATTCTAGAATTTGTTTACTCACTAGATAGTAGTACCCAATATGGATAGTAGCACCATGTTAATTTAGTGTCCTCAAAGTGGTAGTAGTGTCTTATTTTAGGGATTGTTCCTATTTTCTAGGAGTACCTATGCTTGTGTTTTTAGCTGTTATTCTTGTGCACACAAAATTTGGAAATCTATGTTGTGCTTGGAAAACTTGATTTAGTGCGCAAACCCTAATCCTCCTTATATGGAATGAACAATAATTATGTGTTCATTAGTAGGATAGGTTGGACATCCTCAACACCCTACTTTGAAGAGAGTTTACTACATACCAATACTTTAAAGAGGGATCAATCTTGATGTAGTTCTCCCACCCAGTGCTTGATGTACATATAAGTGAATACTAGAATAAGAGTGGATTTGGATGCCTTAAATGTGATTTAGGTTTGAAATATTTTAAAATTAGGTTTAGGGATGATATAGATGGTAATATGCAGAAGTAGGGTAAAATAGGGATGAAATACCTTAACTTTTATCAAATTTTCTTTGGTATGAATGTGCTTTTACATCTCCTTTTCTATCTAGTGAATAAATGTTAATTACAGTTATATTTATAGAGATTTGTATCCTGTAAAGATAATAAAATATGCTTAGGTTGACCATAGGAGGGGCACACATTTGAAAAAGTATCCATTGGCAAGATTTATGCTAAGGGTGACAGCATCCAGTTGGGGACACTAGTACCATGTGGTTGTAGTGTCCCAAATGTGGTGCTAATGTCCACTTGGTAGATTGTTGAGCAAGTTGGGTTGGGATATAAGAAGACAATCTTAGTACAATGTTTTGGTTGACTTTTTTTTCACAATTATTAGAATAGTGTGTTTAAGGCTCTAGGATAGGTTTAGGGATAAGCTAAAATATAGTAATTCAAGAGACACTCTTAGCATCCAATTGCCACTTTTAGGTGACTACATTTTCCCCCCTTTATGTTAGTAATGCAAAAAAGTAAAATGACTACTAAAAAGGAAAAATAAGTGTACCTAGACTTCCTTGGGAAGTGAGATCCATGTAGTCGAGTATGAGTATATGAATCTAGGTTTGCATATGTGAAACATGATCTAAATAAATGTCCTATAATGAAACATGCAAAAATCAATACTTACTTAAGAGATGATTAAAATCCAAAGATGATGCTAAAATAAAGTAACTAAATAAATTTGAGTAAAAAGAGAGGAAATAAATTAACACACCTCATTTGATATGTGACCCAATGCATGAACCTAATGATAACCTATGTGTGAGTGTACATAGTGACCATATCATTGAATAGCTTAGACTAAGTTGATGGCTTACCAAATCCTCATATAGGTAGATCAATAACTAAATCTGATTTTGACTCCATCATTGCCCACCCCTACTTTTTGGATCCTAATTTATGAATAGATTGGATAAAATTATAAGTGTGTCTAACCCTCTCATGTAGGTGGCTCAATAACTCAAGTAGACCATGACTCCATCATTTCCAACCTGTTTGAAGTAGATGCATCTATAATTGAAATTTAAAAAGAGATAAAAGTGTATAACTAATTAAATTTTATTATGTATTTTATCTTCATGGCCACTTGGCTATATTAGGTAGCTTTGGGCCACTTAAGAATGCCAACCACTAGAGATGGAGTAAGGCACAACCTGGTGACAACCTATAATGTGATAGAAAGTGTATATAATGTAGATAATGACATGGATTTGACCATTTCATCTAATTAACCTATGTGTATTTGAGTATATGGAAGTTATTTGCCACACACATGCCCCCAATCTAGTATCTGAGTATATTAATTCTAAATTAAATATGTTTAACTAAACTGAATGTGGGATTGATCATACCATCCACGATTCCCCAAAATTTGAGAAATTATATGAATATAATCTAAAATGAGTGTATCTAAGAAAAAAATCAAATAAATTTTAAACCTATGACTATATTTATGCAAATTTATATTGTATTTAGTGTACTAGTCTGAATGATCTAAACTATCCTAAAGCTGGGGCTACTAGACATTAGTTCCATATAGTGGATAGTAGTTCCCTATAGTAATAGTAACCCAATTTATGTAATAATGTCTACTTGGTATGAAATTTGGTTGATCTAAACTATTTTCTGAGTCTTTGGTTTTTCTTGTGTCTGCTCTGTGTCTAATTTCTAAAACTAGCCCTATGTGCTGAAATTTATCTGTGAATAGAAAATTAGGAGCCTAATATCTATGAAAAACTCCTATAAATTCCCCCTCTTCTAAGGGTAGATATGAAATATTTATAATAAATTCCCTCTAAATAATTATCTCTATAAAATGTGTTAGCTAAATCATGTGCATTCTATTCTAATACAATGCACAAACATAACATCAAAATATAAATGAATATGAGCATAAATAGGTAGTGTAATTGTATGTTGTAATCTAACTTTGAACAAGGGTTTTAAGATAGATGTAATAATTGTATAATATAAAATTTGAGTAACTACCTAGGGGGATGCATCATGATGTCCATCATGTCACCCAATTAGGAAGGGTATGTGTATGAGATCCTTCATGGAATCCAAAATTGGTTTATGTAACAAGTAAATAAAAGTGTCATGTTGTTGAATCATACATGGAAGGATACATAAAATCACATAAGGAATGTAAAAGGTAGTATAAGGGTCCATAATACAAGGGACATGGTCATATGTCACTAAATCTGAGAATGAAGACATACAAGGATAGGTTTGAATGTCTACGTACACAACAATAAATAATTTGTCTTAGAGACACATAAAAGGACATGTTCAAATGTCCACATATATAAGTAAGAAAATAAAACACAAGGGACATGGGCACATTTCTAAGGCATACAAATAAAAAAGTGATGTAGAGCCAAATAATAATGGCATATTTAAATGCCCTCAAAGATGGAAGAAGCATAGTAACATAATCATGTTTAGTATAGGAAAACTATAAATGAAATGATGTATGATTGTGTAGTACAATTATATGTAGACACTAGGATGTACATATATACTCAATCTAACTATTGATAGTCATCAAAAAATATTATAAATGAGTACCAATGATCAATATCAAGATAAATCAATGTGTAAATTGGACTGTATAGTGTGTAAAGATAAACCTTGGTAGTAACAATTGTGTATGAGTTGCCCCCAAATGGGTGGATGTATCAAATGTATAAACGTAGATTGGTGTATATGCCTTAAATGGTTACATGATAGCACATATTGATTAATGTAGTGGATTGAAGTCTTGTATGTAATCTATAAGCACTCAATAAGAATAAGCAAAACATCTGTGTATGACAAAATCAACTATATTAGGATAACTTGCAATATGTAATAAATGTCAAGTAGTATAAATGTAAGCATAAAAATTCATATAATCTATAAATTTGGTGTTTTTGAATTTTTTTTTTTTTTTTTTGTATTTTAACATGTTTTTATGTTTTCTAATTATAAGTTATGTATAAGCAAATGAAAATAAACTATGTAAAAGGAGCAAAAGAGAGAAGGAATTATGTACAAAGGTAGGAACCATATTAACCAATGAGTCTCGTGGGATACTCACTATCACTATGAATTGTGTAAAATAATATAATTATGATCATGTGTTTAGTTTGAAAGGGAAACTATGATCCCATGATCTATTGTGTTTCATAATCTAAGTCTGAGGCTACCTTTATAGTGATACTATGATGTTATGGCACTGACTATTATACCTTATGAAATATAAGGGTCATAGTGACCCATATGGTGAATTAAAATCTATAGGTGATATAGGTGACCTATGATGAGAAAACCTAGACCCAAATAAAATATCTCTTTGTGTAAGCCAAGTAGAATAAGGTATTTTAGAATATGTGACATATCATTGATGCAGGGGTCTATCTAGTAATGGTCTCTAGGGGAGACTATGCATGCATGTAGATACCATAGTAGTAGACTTGGACTACTCTAATGACTCTAGTAAGCACTATGATGTATGCATAGGAGCTATACTCTCTACTATAAATGATAATTATTTAATATCTAGCAATGGTGTTATAACAATAAGTAGTGTCTATGTTAGAACTACCTATGGGATGGGTATAGGATTTTCATATGGATCACCCTTAACCTTAACCACCTAATTAACATCTATATACTTTAGGCATTGGTGTAATATATATGGGATGGATCATAACTACTATAACCATGGATAGACCAATAATATATCAAATACACATGCACTAATTACTACTAAGAACTGAGTGTCTATATGTGTTGGTCCAACCTATAATGAAAGCACAATCTCCTTGATGGAGCTCTGAATTTGGAAACTAAAACCACTATTGATTTTATCTATGGGAACATATCTCACTATGTGTAAGTGAATTGTTATGAGAGTGTCATGATGAACATTCTTATGCTTGACCTATTATTAAATATAACACTTTGAATATGATTGTATAATATGTATGCTCATATGAAGAGAGCATGTATATCTATATCATCATCCACAATATCCTCCTCTAAAAATTTGATAAGTGGTTAAGGTGGCATTGTAGTGTGATACATTCCAATAATTTTATGTAGTGAATGTATTTCCTTTGTAACTATGTGATAGTAATCCAGTGGTGGATTCACCTGGTATGTATAGTGAACACTTGATATGACCCCACCTCATTAGTTATTTAATTTGGGAAAGGATTTTAAAATATATTGAGTGCCTTAGATTCTATTTTATATTATTTTGGTGCCTTTTTGAGTGTGCCCACATCAATAATGTTAGCCTCAATGAGATCTTGTATCTTGTGTTTTAGGCCAATGCACTCATTTATCATGTGGCTTAGTGCCCTATGACACTATCATAATGAATTTGAATCATAAATATTTGGAAGAGTTTTTGTCATATAAACCTCTTTAATGGGAGGAAGATATATGACATTGCATTCCAATAGTTATTTTAGAACCCATGTTGGTTACTCTAAAAGATTAGTGAAGACTATGTTGAGGAGAGGATAAAACCAATCTAGGAAAAGGCTCAAAATTTGCATTGACTATGGCCTTTTGATCACTTTTGTTTTATTTTTCCCTTACCTTATATGGAGGATTTTTTTAAATCTTAATATTTAATTCTTACCCATTTTGTATTTGATTTTGCCCATTGATAAGATCTTAACCTCTCTGTCCATGAATGTGTGTCACATATCAGTAAATGTGGGAAACTTATTTAATAAGATAGATTTGTGTAGTCTTGGTAATAGACTCTATTTAAATATATCATGAATCTCTCTATTTTATATGGGGTTAGTCAATTTGGATAAGATTATCTTGTATCATAGGACATAATCAACAATAGGATCATTCTGACTTTTACTTTAACTATGCCACTTATGCATATCATGTATTATCATTGATGTTTATATATAAGTGTGCTAAGAACATATAATTTAAAGGATTGAATATTGTGATATACTGATTTGTAAAATCATATAACCATTTTAGGGCATAATCCTTGAGACTGTGTGTAAATAGCTTCATAAGAAGCCAATCATTGGACACATAGTCCAAACATGCTATGTGAAAGGATCTGAGGTGATGCTCTGGGTCACCCTTGCCATTATATAATGTGATATTAGGTGACATTAAACTAAATGGCAAAATAATTTCTACTATGTGATGTGTGAAATGTGCCTGTAAGACAATGTTGGAATCCAAGGCATGTGATGGCCTAGCTTCTCCCTTCTTGGTATGAAACACCTTAGACTACAAAGTAAAAATCTCATGCATAAGGGATAATACATCTAGAGTAGAGTGACTATTAGAAAACTAGATAACACCATACTTGAAGGCTAATAGATTTTTCTTTGAAACTTCTTCACACTTGGACTAATTACAATGATCTGAGGTCTAGGACACCTAAACTCAGACAAGACATCTAGTTTTGATGAGGATATCTCCTCTAATGTATCACTTTTCTCACTACTATTAAAAACTGCTAAATTTTAGGATGAAAAGAGGGAGAAGGAAATTGAAATGGAAATCATGTTCTACTATTGGTGATACACCTCTATTGTTGGTTCATCCACTCTATTTGAGAACCTAAAACATTGATAAAATAAGCAAATGATTAAATCTACAACCCAAAATAACTCATATGCATCAGTATTTCATGTAGAAGTTTTATAAGTTGATCATAACCTAAGTAAAATGATGTAATATTCATAATTAAAGGCACTAAAAAGTCACCTATATCCATTGTTAGCTCAACCAAATGACATCAAACACTGAAATATGACCTGCATAACTTAGCTTACTAGTAACTAGGTAAGATCAAGCCCTGACAAGTGAGAAAATACTACCACATGTTCAAATAAACTAACATAAACACACTATAACATTATATGGAAACATTAAAACAACCATTTTATTTATCTAAAAAGGTTATAAATCTTAATCGTGGCATAGTCTAGTCATGCCCAAGAGATGGATCGATGCATAAAATTAGCTTGATAACCTGAAAATATAGCCAAATTTGAAAATATTTAGCCAATATGGTGTAGAGGAGAGAAGGATTAATCAATTTGACTTATCTCAAGATAAAAATCCTTTTAAAATAATAAACTAAAGTCTTAAATTATCTTTTACATCTCCAAAATCTTGCATGAAGCTCACTTTGGCATTGAAATGAGGATAGTGGGCCCATATTTGACTTTTCAATATCCTTTCCATGAAATATAATAAAAACCTTGGTATGTTAACTCAAATTTGAATTGATTTGAAACTGAATAAAGGCCCTCATTTTCATGAAAAATATGAAAGATGTATGAAACTAGACAAACAATCAATTGAAGTGATTTGGTCTTAAGGACTCGTTAACTCAATTTGAACTCCTTTTGCATGAGAAGACACTTGAAGATTGATCTGAGCATGGTATATTTACTTAAAAAATATATTTGTGGCATTAAAACTCAATATGAACTCCTTTATTACTCTTTCAATGCCAACTTATTCTTTGATGTTTGATCGAATAAGCCTACTAGGCCAATTAGGCCTAGTAGCCTTGTTTTTGAACTTAAAATCGCTATAACCTAGAACAAAACTTAAAAAAAAAAATGATGATTTTAGACCTGAATTAACTTCTCCAAACATGAGATAGGTGATTTTGATGAAGAAACTCTTGCCACTTAGTCACCAAGGCTGACTAGGTCAATTTTGTTTCATTTTCCTATAAATTGGTTATTTTTAAAGAGATAGTAAGGGAAATTATAGTAATATCTCTAACAAAATAATTATTTTAAAATGAGTAACAAGTCTCAGGCTTCAATCTCCATGAATTAGATTCAAGAAAATTACCTTATACCTCATTTTCATACTTTTTTATTTAAAAAACTTGATTTATACACTGATCCATATAGTTCCATACATAAAATTTAAATGTATTGGATCATATATGAGATAAATTTATTCTTTAATATGTTTTAGGTTGATCCATGAGGGTTTGATGGCAATAAAATCAATGTTTCCTAAAAATAGTCACTATGAGGGTTTAGGAGGGTTTTAGAGCTGAATCTTTTGAACAATGATTCATGAGGTAAAGTATTCTAAATAAAAACTCATTTCCATAAATTTTTAGTAAATATATCCCCTAAATATAGATTACAATATTGTTCTACCATGCAAAATATATGAGAATATATCACATGAAGGAATTTTTCCTATAGGGTTTTGCTTGCATTATGGGTTGCTTACACTCTTAGCGATTGTTCATAAATCACAAAACCTAAACAAACATAAATTATTCACTAATTATAAGTTCATAAAAGTCTTAAAATCATTCTAATATATTTTTTACAAACTCTTCATGTGGTGAAATATATAAGCATATATTCTTGTGGCTTGAAAAGGTGTCTAAAACTGTAGAATTCAAGTTTCTCCTCATGGATGAATATAAATCCTCTACTAGTTCTCCATACATAAAAAAATAATCATGGTACCTATACCATTTCATAAAATCAATATCAATGGGCCATCTTTATTGATAGGTCAAAAATGCCTTTTGGCTTATAGGTCTGATTGCTTGTTTTATCCCTCAAGGGCATGGTTTGCATATGAATTAGAGTTTATACATTATTTAAACGTATTATTATGATGGAATTCCATAATAAAATTATTTTAAAACAATAATTTTTATTTATAATCATCTATTACACTTGTATGCACCCAAGAGCATTGCCTCCTCCAATGGTGATAGTGAATGGACATGTAGGGGACTGTGTAAAAACAACAAGCACTTCCACTTTTTAAATGGTATTGAAAGTGATATTTAATATTACTCAAGTAATAATTACCATGTTTACCAAATTTATACTTTTAATTAAACTTTAAACTTCCAAAAAACCTCAAAATTCTCTCAAATTGTCTCTTTTGCATTGTCTAAGTATGCACTTGACTATGTAGATTCATATTACAAGTGTTTTCATGAGTAATGGAGGTGTCTAATATAAATTTTTCATTTATATATACACCATAAATCATATCATATCATCTTTATCAATCTCTCACCTTTCTTCTAGCATGTTTTGATCTAAAACATATTTTTCTTGGCCTCATACAATCAAATTTTGTATAATAGGTTGTGTGCCTTCTCTTCATGTTCAAGAATTGATTTAGTTTTATTGATAATATTAATATATTTTCCATTTTATCACTTTAATATGGATTAATTTTTCTACATGTGTCCTTATTTAATTGAGATAAACTTTAGTTTATACTTGCAGGCATATGACTGTGCTAAGCATCTTGATCCTTTTATGGATGCAGATTACTTTGAACATAGTTTTGCCTAAATTTTTAGTGTCTAAATAAAATAACTTGATCCTTATTTTATATTACTTAAAATATATTCTATAATCCTTCATATTCAACACTCTATCCATTAGAATAAACTTCTCTTTCTAGCTTAAATTTGACTATGGCTTGATACTTGTCCTTGATGACTGTCATTGTACTTATAGACCCTCTTCACTTTACCTTATTTAAACTCATATTGATATATTCATCATTGTCTACTTGATTAAATAACCTGAATCATGAAACCTATCCTTATATTAATTCTTCTTACTCTTTTTCATGTTTAGAAACCTAACTGTGTTAGTGCTAAAACCCTTATAAGCCCTTATGGATGTAGGTGGATTTTTCATTGGGTGAATTTGACTATAGATAGTCCTTTAAGAGAATATATTTTATATTGATGATAATAAAACCTCATATATTTTTCTTAATATGTATTTAAAACATGAAACCATGTTAAAATGCTTTGTTTACATACTAATTTCCAATTTAAACATATGACTGTGTTTCCCTAGTATTAGGTGCAAGGTTTGAGAGGATATGACTATAGGTGTGTTTTGAAAATATCCCCTAGCATGATTTAACCCCATTAAAATCCAACTCTCACCTTTTTTAACATTTAATTAATTTTATCATTGTATTTGTAATATCGTGATAGCCTCCACATGTCTAGAAAAGGTCTTAAAGCTACCAATTTGGCTTGAGTTGAATCAACATAGGCCTATAGGTGTACTTGTTTATTGTTTTTGAATAATTTATTAGGGTTTAATCTCTTTATCTATTATATTAATTTTCATCTTTTGTTTTCTCTTTGAACCATCAAATCATGACCTAGTCTTGAACCATGAACATGATCCTTGATTTACAAATCCAAAGAAAACCATATTGTAGGTGGAGATAGTATGGACTATGACAGGATTAGAGGTGCTAGAGGAGTTTGATAAGGGTGAAAAGAGGTGTAAACCTACTTAAATTGTTAAATAGTATCAATAAAAAAACTCTATAAACTTTTTTAAATGATCTATGTCTTTATGGTTATTAAGAACTAGTCTACTTTTTGACTCTAGAATAACTCTTAGGGTTGATTGTAGGTCCTTATTCTTATTTCAAAGCCTAAAAGATCCTAATCCTGTGTTATTATTTTTATTCTTTCTTATAATGCACTTCACACCATTTTTTTATGCATTTTATCTTATAAATAGTCTCTTTTTATTCTTAATATGCCTTAAGACTTTTCCATAACCCCTACCTACTGAAGGTACACTTAAGTACAAGCTTGTAGGTGTATTTTATGCCACATTACTACTTAATGATAGTTTGGGGTCATGATTGAAGCTAATAACGAACAAGAATCATTCCACTATTTTTAAAATTTACTCACACCTTCATACCATGAGATCATTCTCCAAAATGATATACACTTACCCAATTGGCAATGATTGTATTATGCTGTATTTGTATAGATAGACTGAATTAGGCCTTGGAGAGGTCATCAAATATGAACTAGGTCATTACTTCTTTCTATTTTATGCTTGATGAGGTTATTTTTATAAACTAGTATGAATATATCCTTGTCATTCTAGGATTTATGTTCTTCATGAACCCTCCAAGACTATGTTGAACTTGTTGTAGAAGCTTTCTTAGGACTTTAGGTAGGGTATTTTAGCCTTGAATATTCATCATGATTAAACCCTTTGATGATTTATATCCTTAATTCCTTATGAAAATGATTTATTGATCTGTTAGGCCTTCAAATAGGTATCTTTCACCATTCCCATCATTATAACATCGTGATCAACCCTTAGCTATAGTTTCCTAGTGTAGGTCATCTTGGTTGTAGTTTGATGCTTTCCTAGGCCTATGTCATCTTTCCTTGAGTAACCATAACCATGATGAACCTTGTTATACTTTTGCCTCTATTTTTGATGGATTATGGTGTGGAGATGGATGTAAGGGTGGTGAAGGATGGTTTCTATCAAAGGAAACATGATGGAGGGTGGAAAGGGATAAGAACACAATGGTAAGGCTAAGTATAATAATGGGGTTAAAGGTGAATGACATGGAGGTGAGAAATAACACTATGGGAATGGCAATGGAAATTTGAAGGGTAATATGGAATAATAGACCTATCCTTAACCACATACATCAATTTAGAGGCTATTGTAGGAGGGAAAGATGATAAAACTAAAACTTAGTACTTTGATAAAACCTTAAAAGATGAAAGAAAACCTTAAACAATGCTAAATTGGGATTTCTTGGTGATGATTGAGATCATATGAATGGTATTTTTGGATATTAAACATTATGAATCTTTGAGAAACATTATTTTATAACATGATAAACATTATGGATACCCTGTAAACAAACTTTCTTGAAAACTTGATACTGGTATCTCTTCCCCTGACCATACAATTCTCATTTGAAGCTCATAAATTGTAGAATTAAAATCCTCTTGTCAAATATCCTTTGCTTCAACCTCACACATGTGAAAAAAACTTGGATTATGTCATGGAAAGTTATATTACATTCTTTAGAAGCTCCAAAAACTATAATTTTCTTGAAATGATGCCCTAGTGAGGAGAAATTGAAGAAAATTAGTTGCCTTTACATATAAAAAATAGTATAAATTAGCTTGACTTAAAATTGATGGTTCATGAGGGAGGATAATCCAATTATAGAACCACTTGATCCATTAATAATACATATGATTCTACATTATTTTCCCCAAAATTTAGACTTGTCGTTGAACTCTCCAAACCGTATCATCATCAAACCTACAGGCCGTTCACTATGTGCAAAGGAACCACTTGACAAGAAGAGACTAGTTTTGGGACTATACTACATCTAATTGACATGAAACTTTTATGTAATATTTTTCATGACCTACTTCTCCTTATTTATGCTTTAGCTATATGGAATTCCATATAGATCCATATTTCTCAATGAAAATTCAATGAAAATAACCTCTTTTGCCATTTTATTGATAGCTAGAGCTTGTTACTACCAAGTTTATTGCATGTAAAGGATATCCACAACTATTACACGTGTTATAAAAAATATTTAATATTTATACATCTTGTAATATGTGATATTAGCATGTAGGAGCTCTAGAAGGGTTTTTTAAGCTTTAAAACACATTGAATGAACTATTTAGCTTATGTAACTTTAGACTACGGTAAATGTCACATAAATAAATGTGTTTAAAGGTAATATTAATGTTTAAATGAAATTTTAAACACAATTTTAATCATTTTAAAACCAAAAATATTCCTTTTTAGGCTAAAATACTTAGTTTTAGACCAATTTGAATGAGCTTAATAGTAGTGGAAATTTTTTTGAATTATAGGGGTTAGTATTTGGCCTTGGTAGGCCAAATTACCAAAATTTATAAGGAATCATAGGGATTAACCATAATTCTAATAAAAATAACTCATTTTACTTCACATGATAATGGAAAACTAAAGCATAACAACTTTGACTTGATGACTCTCTAGACTAGTGAACAGACTCTTTTGGGCTTTATAACACCTCTTATGATTGTGACACAACAAGACTAAAAGGAAACAATAACTAAACTATAAATAAAAACTAACTAATCTAAGGAAAATATGAAAACATAATAAAAGGGAAGTAGATGGTTACTTATGTTAATCACTTATTAAAATAAAGCAAACCTAGAACAACTAACTTGAATTGACAAAATTTCCCCCAAGATCAAATGGAAAGCTATTTTTTTCACCATGGAAATTTGAAACATATGTTACATCTCTTTATAGCCTCTTATTGTAGATATGAGCACTTGTATGTTCATGTCTTATGGATGATGTAACTGGCCCTTCTACCTCCATTCTCAAGTACATCGATTGAATATATGTATACATGACCTAATAATATTCCTCCCATATTCTTATTTCTTGAATAAAAAATGATAATTATGCCTCATTCATAAGATAATATTTATTTTTCACATTCTCATTAAATGATTGTATTGGAAACTCAACTGATATGCTTGACTTTATGTCTTCATTATGCTCCATTTGAGGTAGTGTATTGTCAAAGTCTTCACCTTCTTGATAGGTATCCAAACTTGGATAAAATATATCATTAATTTATTTTTGATGAATAGCTACAATATTAATCTTTATAATACATTCCTCAATCTCCTTATGGGTTAGATATGAACTATCAAAATTTACACAAAAAATTTCCAAGTCATCTCAAAATGCCTCTTCATCATGATCAACTGAAAGGGCCTGTAATTCATTTGCATCCTTACCATTTTTATCACACCTTTCAAACATTTTATTAGATTCATATGGAGGTTATTAATCTATTATACTTTATTCATCTTCATCTTCAATATGGAATGGCATTTGATCTATATATTAAAGATCTAACTCATCTTTCCTTAGCATCTCTAGAATAACATTGCCTTCTTTAAGGTCCAAAACATCATCAACCTATTATTCTATCTCACCATCCAAATTTACCATCTTAATATCTTCAATATCATTCAATAACTCATGGTAAAACTACTACCAATGACGATCTTCTTTCGGAATGTTCTCTATCTCATCAATGGATCTATATTAGTGTTCTTCATGGTTACCTTTTAAAGAAATATTTGTTTCTACTTCATCCTTATCAGCTACTACAAGTTCTTGAGAAACCTATTACAACTCATCTTCTTTAGCATCATGAAAGACTTAATAATGATTATCCTTGACCAATGGTGTCCTAATAATGATTTCTTATTCTTGATCACTCAAGTCACCTTCATTTTATATCTTTAGTTTAATCTTCTTCACTTACCTCACAAAAGAGAGGTTAATGCTCTAAGAGTGGCATGGTTGACCCCTAAAAATACTCAATAAGATGAGATAGATCTAATGGTACTACCATAGATATTTTATTTTGCTCTTGAGGTTATGGAACCTATACAACTATCACCTCCTCTCTCTACTACATATTTCTCTAAATAGTTTTCCATAAAGGAAAGGCCTTGGGTTCTTGAGGAGAGATGGGTGAGGTATAAATGTAATCAATTACTTCATGATTGATTTCATCATTTAGGCTTATGTTTGGTTGCTATATTTGATTCCAAGTTAGAAAATTGGGTTTAGGATCCTCTGGTATCAAAAGTATTATAGATTGAGGCATGATTGGGATAATTTCTTAATATGATGGACTTAGAATCCATGGATATTGATATGGGTAATCATTAATTATTGACCTTTGGTATCGAGATTGGTTAATTGATTTCTCTTATTTTTAGGTTGATATCTCTTCAGTAATTATTTGGTTTACCTTCTTCATTTCCTCCATTTTATCATGAAGATTCAAAGAGTTTTAGAATGGTGGTTGATCTTGGAATGGATATGGCTCATTTGGATGAGGATGAGATGCATATCAATCATACTAAAACTATGATGGTAGATAGGGCTGCTAATAATGAGAAGAATAACCATAATATACTCTATAGGCTACAATAGCCTATTAGAGATACATGAAAATAATTGAATTTATTAAAAATAATATGCCTTTTACCTTGAGATAATGACCATAAGAGTACTTAAAATTTGATATAAAGATGAATATGATGTAAACATATACTCTAATGGCTAAATTTGGGTCCCACCAGAAGTTCTTGAATTGTTAGTAACCTAGATAGCACCCTAATTCAAGGTTGATAGATTTTTCTTCGAAACCCCTTAACATCTGGACTAACATTAGAATGATATGAGGTGTGGCAAACCTAAACTCATATCAAACCTCTAGTTTTTATGAGGCTAGATCCTCTAATGTATCACATTTCTCACTACCAAAAAAACCTACTAATTTTTGGGATGAAAAAGGGGAGAAGGAAACTAAAAGGGAAATCCTATTCAACTATTGGTGATACACCTATATTTCTAGTTCATCCACTTTATTTGAGCTCCTAATCTAGTGATAAGATAAGTAAATAATTTAATTTACAACCCCAAATGACTCTTATGCATAAATAGTTCAAGTAGAGGTTTTATTAATTTATTGAATCCTAAGGGAAATGATGGAATATGCCTAATTTAATTCACTAAATAGTCACTCGTATCCACTATTAGCTCAATCAAATGACATCAAACACTAAAATATGACCTACATAAGTTATCTTAATAGTAACTAGGTAAGATCAAGACTTGAAAAGGGAAAAATATTGCCACATGTTTAAATCAACAAACATAAACACACTATACCAAAATATGGAAATATAAAAACAATCATTTTTTCTATCTAAAAATGGTACAAAGCTCAACCTTGGTAGAGTCTAGTCATGCCCAAGATAGGGTTGTATGTATAAAATTAGCTTAAAATCTTGAATATATAGATAAATTTGAAAATATCTAGCCAATGTGGCATAGAGGAGACAAGGATTAGTCAATTTGAGTTAACTCAAGACAAAAATCCTTTTACAATAATAAACCAAAGTCTTTAATTATCTACTATATCTCCAAAATCTTGCATGAAGCTCATGTTGACATTTAAATGAGGATGATGGACCCATATTTGACTTGTCAATCTCTTTTACATGAAATTTATGCCAAACTTTGGTATGTTAAATCCACTTTGAAGTGATTTTAATATGAATAAAAGTCCTCTTTTTCATGAAATTTATGAAATATGTATGAAACTATCCAACTAGTCAACTGAAGTGATTTGGTCTTAAGGACTATTTAACTCAATTTGAACTCCTTTTATAGGATAAGGCACTTGAATATTGATATGATCATGGTATCTTCACTTAAACAATAGATGTGTGGAATTTAAACTCAAAATTAAATCCTTGATTAGTCTTTCAAATCCAACTTCTTCTTTGATGTTTGATTAAATAGTCCTACTAGGCCAATTAGACCTAGTAGTATTATTTTTGCACTTGAACTCCATGAAACCCACAAAAAAATTTAAAAAACTAAAAACATGATGATTTTTGACCTTAATAAACTCCTCCCACCATGAGATAGGTGATTTTGATGAAGAAACTCTTTCCACTCAATCACCAGGGTTGACTAGGTCGATTTTGCTTCATTTTCTTATAAATTGGTTATTTTGAAGGAGCTGATAGGAGCACTTACAGGCATATCTCTGACCAAATTATGATTTTAATATGAATAAAAAGTCTTTATCTTCAATTTCCATGAATTGGATTTATGTAAACTACCTTATAACTCATTTTCATACTTTTTTCTCTAAAAATTTGATTTATGCCCTGATCCATATAGTTACATACATCAAATTGGCATTTATAGGATCATATCTTAGTGGACTTGATGTTTTAATATTTTTTAGGTTTATCCATGAGGTTTTCATGGTAATAAAATCAAATTTTCCCAAAACTGGTCACAATGAGGGTTTAGGAGGGTTTTAGAGTTGAATCTTATTAAAGATGATTCATGAGGTGCAATCCTTTAAATAAAAAATTATGGATATAAATGTGTATTAAACATACCCCCTCAACATCACTAGAAATATTGGGTTCCCATGTAGAAGATATGAGAAGATATCACATGAAGGAGATTTGCCTATAGTGTTTTTCTTACAATATGGGTTGTTTAAACTCTTAACAATTGTTCATAAAACACAAACCTTAAACCAAACTTAATTGTTCAATAATTATATATTCATATGGGTCCTCAAATAATTATAAGATATTTTGGCCAAAATCTTCATGTGATAAAGGATACGAGCATTTGTTGGGGTGACTTGGAAGGGTGTCTAGAATTATAGAATTTGAATTTATCCTCATGGATGAATATGACTCCTCTACTAAGTTTATCTTCCTAAAAACATCATCATGGGACCTATATCATGTAATAAAATAAATATCAACGTGTCACCTTACTTGATAGGTTAAAAAATGCTTTTTGGCCTATAGGTATGACTGCTTGTTTTAGCCCTCAAAGGCATGGTTTGCATATAAATTAGAGTTTGTACATTATTGAAAGGTATTATGATAATTTAATAACATCATAACATGATTTTTAAACACTCAATTTGAGTTCCAATCCTATAGTACACCTTTATGCACCCAAGAACACTACCTACTCCAATGGTGCTAGTGATTGGACATGTAGGGGACTATGCACAAACAATGAGCACTTCCCACTTGTGAAATGGTCTTGAAATTATATGGAGGATTAACCAAGTCTTGATGACCATGTTTACAAAATTTCACATCTTTATTCAACCTATAACTACCAAAATGCCTCAAAACTCCCTCAAATTATCTCTTTTTGATTTAATCTATTTGGGAATATTGGTGTATTATTCCTAATTTAGTTAAAGGGTCTAAGTATTTAAATCAGTATATAAACATGAAATAATTAATATACTTATTTGTAGAATTTTATTTCAATTTAAATTTTCTTAAAAATAATAATAAGGGTAAGAAAATAATACTTAGCTAGAAACTGACTAATATGGCTAAGATAAGGTCTAAGATTCACTGTGCAAGACTGGGACACTATCACAAAATAGGATTTGACCTTCATTTTATGATTGGATAGTATAACTAAAAGTGGTTAGGAGTGGCATTGGCACTATATTCTACCTCTACCATTGTTTTCCAAGAGATCTGAGCTTACGGGGTTTTGTTTGATATGCCTATGTGACCCTATCTATGAAGTTTCAATAGCTAGAAGCTAGTAGAGCTCACTGTAGAGTAGATTATCTCTTTTAACCCTATACTACATTATGCTTTGACCAATTTTGAGAAAGAGGGGGGATGGGTTAGTGTTTTCTCTCACTTTAAGTTCTTTGTGTAATAGTGTGTATAAAGATGAAAATTGCTAAACTAGGTGTGCTTGAGGTGGCTAAGGACTAGAGTAAGGATTTGTATAAGCTTATAAGTGTATTGGATGGATAAATGTAGAGAATAGGGAAGATTTAATGAGTAGTCTTACTTTTATTATTACTTATTTAGTGATAATTTCCAACCCTTTCCAAATGATCTTTGAATGGGATTTTATAGGGATCTATTGGTCATGGGTTAAATGTGCTCACGTTAGGTTGACAAGGAAAATGATGGAGAATTAGAAGAAAATAACCATTGAAGCTGAAAATGCACTTATATATGAGTCTTTAAAGTGGATATAAGTGACACCAGTACTATAGTTCAAGTGTGTCACTATTATCTTGAGTTGATGGGGCATGGGGGGACAGATTAGTCTTAGAAAGAGAAGTTTGGCTGAGCTAAGATTAAGTATATAAGGCTACAGATGATTGGGAATCAGTGAAGAGATGATTATAAGGTTCATGAGAGTAAGAAAGAGGGACCTAAGGGTTAGGTGTCACAATCCACACTCAAGTTACCAATTTTTACATTTTATATTACTACATTTACCCCCCCTCTTTATTTTAGTGATACAGTAAAGAAAAATAGTAGGATAAAGGAAAAATAGAAAACATACCAAAACTTACTTGTAAGGGTAAAGATCATGAAGATATGTGATACTGGGTGTGCATGGAGAGATCATGTTGTGAAGTATAAATCTACAAGAAAAAACAAAGAGTAGATTAGTTCTTACTATATATGTTATATCTAAAATATGAACGTATAAAGCTGGGTAATAGAGAGAGAGAGAGGAAAAGAATGGAATAAATATACCTCAAAAATTATGTAGACCAATATAAAACCTATTATGATTTTTATTGATGCTAGATATGCTAGATATATTGGGTATGTTATACCAAGAGTGATATTGTGAATGGAGTTGAGTGCTCAATTCCTTGAGAGTGGATCAAGAATGCAAAGGCTTGCTATTTGGATCCATCAATGCCCAATAAGTTAATTTAAGTGATCATTCATGTGCTAATCAATGTTTGGACTATGTGTTATGTCCCTTTAAATAGGTGGCTCAATAATACAAAGGCTAGTTAGTCCTTTGGCTCCATCATTGCCCCTTGAAGTGAAGCTATAAATAGATACTAGTATGAAATGTATATTGTATGAGATTTCTACTACAGTCCATAAATGTTCTATGATTTGGAAATATTGGTGGGGATATCCAAATGTATGTCTATAAACTAGGCCACTGTTGGCCACTCTAAAATATGGAGATTAAGCTTATATGAAAGCCATTCTAAAAATAGTGCAATAGGCTTATATGAAATCCACTCCAAAATGTGAAAGTTAGTCTTATATGAAAGCCACTCAAAAATTATGCCAACCACCTACAAATGAAATAAGGCACATAATTGCTAGGAATACCTAGGTAATGCTAAACTCAAAAAGAAAAGAAAACATATGTGTCGTGCACATTAGCCTCAATCACTAGTGTTTAAAACATGGATTCTAATCTATAAGTTGCACCAACTATCATATCTAAAACTATAAGTGAGAGCCATCATGCCATGCATAATGCATCCTATATATATATATATATATATATATATATATATATATATATATATATATATATATATAGAGAGAGAGAGAGAGAGAGCAAAAGTATACTCAAAACTATTGATTTTGAACTGGTCTAACTGTGTAAAACTATAACTGAACCTAATTTTTGTCTCCTTCTAAAAAGTTTAGTTTTTATGTTGTTTAGATAGGAATGCCAAAAATGGATAGTAGTGGCATTGGCACTATAGTCCAATCTTGATGTTATTTTCTTGGGCCAAATTTGGTAAATATTATAACATTTTCACTATCTACCTGGTATGTTCTAATTGGTTTGATGTTTGGTTACTATTTTGAGTGATTTTAATGCTACTTTTTTGACTATCAAGAGCTCTTATATCTATGACAAAACCCCTATTTGTTTCCCCTCTTCTAAGGGTAGGAATGAAGACCTTGTAACGACTAACCTTAGAATAAATAGCCATACAAGTGATTTATGATGCAAAGATACATTATATAGCAATGATAATTGATAAGATTATCAAGAAATCACATGGTGCATAATGAGATAGTGTTAGATCAATAAGGGGTATTAGATAGACATAATAATGTAATAACATGTGAAATGTACTGAATTAATACTGGAAGTAGAAGTTTGATTAGTTATTAGTTGTTAGTTAGCAAGGAAGGATGGAACATGATGTCCATCATAACATCTAAGATAATAATATATTGTATGATGTGGATCATGGAATTACAAAAAATGAGAAGCAAACAAGCAACAAGCACATAAGGTGAGAAGCAAGAAGTGTACAAGAGTGGCCAAGGGGCCAAACAAACAATGGATATGGGCACATGTCACTAAAATTGGAA
Source organism: Torreya grandis (assembly GCA_037957365.1). Classification (NCBI taxonomy): domain Eukaryota; kingdom Viridiplantae; phylum Streptophyta; class Pinopsida; order Cupressales; family Taxaceae; genus Torreya; species Torreya grandis. Next base: position 1,519,256 of record JARHVA010001722.1, on the reverse strand, counting down.
AGGAATCATACAATCCATGTTAAAATTCCACACACACATAAAATTAAAACAATAAAGGGTTGGAATAAGGGCCATAATCACATATAAGAGTATATACAAAGGACATTCGAAAATGTCCTAAGGCACACACATGAATAGAAACAAAAGACATTGCCAAATGTCCTAGAGCACATACAGGAGATAATCAGGAACTAAGAAATGCAATCACATCTTGCTACATAAAGCAAGAAAGAAAAGCATGTAATACTAGAAATATAATTAAATATAACTATTTAAAGCAATAATGAAAGTATGTAAGACATGTTAGTATAAGAATAGGTATATGCTAATTAATACACAAATGTTATATACTAGTGAGATGTTGATATAGTTAATCTATGTATGCTAGTAAATAATGTACATTAATATGATAAATAGAGTGTGTGGTGTAGGAATGACATAACCTAGATGGTGTAGTCATGTAGAAGATGCCCCCAATGGGTATGTATATCGATGTGTGTTTTGAATGTAGAAGTATGATGCTCCCTCAATGGGTAGAGTGAATCAATCAAAGAGCTAGATGTCATTGCACCGACTCAAAGGATATCAAATGAAGCATGGTAATGTAGATAAATCAACAAAAAATAGCATAAAATAGAAAATGCATGTCTAACATAAAATTAGAAATGTAAATCATAGATAATACATATAATCAAAATGTTTTTTGTTTTTGACATATTTGAATGTCTTTGGAATTTTGATATATTTGAATGTTTTTGATATGTTGTATTATTTTTGTATTTTGAAATATTATGAGCTATATACAATAAAGTATAAAGGATATTATGTACAAGAAAAATTGATAAGAAATGATACTAACCAATGAGTCTCATCGGAGACTCCATATCATGGTGTGTTGTATCAAGGAGAGGAATCATAAATGATTGTGAAACATGATAGAAGTGTTGATACTGTGGCTCTAAAATCTATATATGTTGTAAATGCTCTAAAATATCTAAATTAAAAACCAATTTTAGGGTCCCCTATAACTCCAAGAAATGGATGTAACTTTAGGGCTCTTAGGTACCCATCTAGTAGTAGAGAAGCTCTCTAAACATGTGCTCTATGAGCAGATGCATGAGATCTCAATGATATTGCATTGGGTGTGAACATTGTAGCTAGAAGCTATCTTGATTCCTAAAGCTATGGATGTGTATGAACTTTCTATGCTGGCAATGGATGCCTCAACTATGTCTAAATCAAAAGTGGAGGAGGAACTATAATTGGTGGAAAAATTGAAATTAGTGACTATGAAATAGTAGATGGATCTAAAGTGGGGAGTGGTAACTCATATGAAATTCCACCAATTTTAATAACCTAATTAGTGTGAATAAATTTCATACATATGTGAATTATATAAGGTACTAGTCAGACTTTTTGAATCCATGGTTGACCATGTAACATATCAAAAACTCCTGCACTAGGGATAATGAATGGTGTGTCCACATGTGTTGTACTAACCTATAGATAAAGTAAAATATCACCTAATAAACTTTGTATGTGCCCATTGAATCCATTGATAACTATGTCCATTAGGGTAATATCTTACAATGAATATCCTAAATGCTATAATAATGTCATAGTGCACATGTTCATATTAAATCCATTCTCTATGAAAATACTATGAATAAGATGACTATGAATGAAAGCTCTAATAAAGAGTGCATGATAATCTGGATCACCCTCAATGATATCCTACTTTGAGAAAGAGATGGAAGGTCTAGTTGAAACTCTAGAATTGTGTACACCAATCATGTTGCTCAAAGGATGTGTCTCAACTAAAGGTGTCCTATATGTATTTGGTGGTATATGTGCATGATATCCATGGTGAACCCCTGATGTGTCCCCTACCTCTTGTTTAAAATGCTATGAAAAAGGATCTAAAAATATTTTCAAAGCTTTATCCCATGTTTTATTTTCTTGAGGAGGTGCAACTAAAGTACCAAGATTAATATGACTACCAACTATTAAATCTTGTATCTTGTGTCTCAAATTTATGCATCTATTTTTTGTATTGGATGGTGCCCTATGGAACTCACAAAATGCATGTTTATCATATCCCCATGGAAGAGGCTTTGTTGGGTAAACTTATTGAATAGGAGGGATATATATGATGTTACATTATAATAGTTGATGTATAACTCTAGCTAGAGAAATTGGTAGATTGGTAAAGGTTCTCCAAGGAGGTGTTGATAAAACTACTCACTAAGGGGGCTCAAAAGCCACATTAACTATCAGTTGATTTTGACTCTTGTTATCATTAACCTTGAATTTATCTGGGACTTTATTGTTTATAATATACTTATGTTCTTGAGTTTTCCCATTGAAATTAGTTTGACTTCTCTTTCCTTTAGTGTGATATTATTTAGTGAAGGAAGAGAGTATTTTGAAAATAATTGATTCATGCAAAGCTAGTAGAAGACTCTATTTAAAGAGATATTTTAACTCTTGATCAACCATGGGGCTAGTAATATTAGCCAAAATAGTCTTATATCAAATAAAATAATCAATGAAATGCTCATTTGACCTTTATTTCTATTGTGTAACTTGGGAATATGAAACCATATCACCAATGTTAATTCTAAAATGAGATAAGAACATGTCAACTAAAGGATTGAATGCATTGACTAACTAATTTGGTAGACTATAGAACCATTGTAAAGCATAATCCTTTAGGCTCAATGGAAATAGATTGGTAGTTAGTTAGTCATTTGGTACATATTCTAAGCATGCTACATGAAAAACTCTCAAATATGTCTTTAGATCACCCTTGCCATCAGATAGAGTAAGCTTGGGTTAAACAAAACCTTATGGCAAGGGTGTAAAAACAATGTGATGTGCAATGGTGTATGTAGTAGAGAAAAAATCCAAAGCTTGTATAGGTCTAGAGGCATCTTTCTCAATATGTATCACCTTGGATTGAAGAGATTTTATCTCTCGCACAAGGGCTGACACATCAAGAGACAAAGATGTACTAGCTATAACTAGTGGCATAGAGGTAGGTTGGGCTGCTATAAGAGGTTGTTGAGATATATTTTCCCCTGTAGTGTCATTTATAATGGGTTTATCTATGGTTTGGGAAGATTAACCATTGTTCACTCATTTTTATTCTTCTTGTACTATTTTAAGTATGTCATCTTGCATGTTAGGGTGTTTAGTTAAGAGTTATTGAATTTTCCTTTTATTAGTTTCATCAAAACTAGTGTATGGGGCCATTGTTAAAGTAGGAAAATAAATTGAAATTTTATTGAAATTTTTGTAATAATTTGTAATAAGAAAGGTGATATAAAAGGAAAATGTTTAATATACATGTAAAGTCCTAAAAACAACAAACTACAAAGTGCATAAAAAGGATACGAAGCTCAAAAACATGTAAGGTGATACCTCAAGAAGCAATGAGACATAGTATATGTAACTAGGGTTTGAAAGATGATTATTTATAAAAATTACTATTGAATGTTGAAATTTAAAGTGAATTTTTGAGTTAGACATACAGGTAAAAAATTAGAATTTTATTGGTAAATTTGTGATGTAAAGAGACCTAGTAGATGCAACTAGGGTTTTGAAAAATAATTATTTTTTTGAAAATTACTATTGAATTTTGAATTTTAAGGTGAATTTTTTATTTTAATATGCTAGTAAAAAATTAGAAAATTATTGGGAAAATATCGGGACCTAGTATGGGCAACTAGGGTTTGACAAAAAATTATTTTAAATTACTATGAAATTTTAAAATTTAATGGTAATTTCTAATTTTATTATGAAGGTATTTTTTTTAAAAAAAAAATAGGAAAAATTAGTAGTAAGTTTACCTTAGGGTTTATAGGGTTTTCATGTGCAAATGAATTAAGTCAAGTTCACCAAATGATTTAACCTATTTGAGAATATTGGTATATTATTCCTGATTTAGTTAAAGGGTTTAAGTAGTAAAATCAGTAGATAAACATGCAATAATTAAGCTACTAATATATATAATTTGATTTCAATTTGAACTTTCTAAAAATATTAATAAGGGTAAGAAAACAAGACTTAGCTAAAAATCAACTGATATGGCTAAGACAAGGTCTAAGTTTCACTGTACAAGACTAGGACACTATCAAAAACCAAGATTTGACCTTCATTTTATGATTGGATAGGATCATATAAAGTGGCTATGAGTGGCACTAACACTATATTCCACCTCTATTATTGTTTTCTAGGATATTTGAGCTTTATGGGTTTTGTTGGCTATTCATGTGTGACCCTATCTATGAAGTTTCAATAGCTGAAAGTTAGTAGAGCTCCCTATAGAGTATATTCTCTCTTAAAACCATATAATCCATTATGATTTGACCAATTTTGAGAAAGAGGGAGGGTTAGTGTGTGAAAGATTCACTAAACATGTATCCACACCCCTTATGTGGACACGTTTCCTACATTCCAATACTCTAAAGAGGGATTAGGCCATATGTAGTTCTCCCACTTGATGTGTTTTATGCAATAGTGTGTATAAAGATGGAAATTTCTAAATTGGGTGTGCTTGAGGTGGTTAGGAACTAGTGTAAGGATTTGTATAAGCTTGTAAGTATATTGGTTGGTTGTATGCAAAGAATAATGAAGATTGCCTGAGTAGTCTTGCTTGTATTCTTGCTTGCTTAGTGATAATTTCCAACCCTTTCCAAATTATCTTTGAATGGGATTATATATGGATCTATTGGTTATGGATTGAATGTGATTTCATTAGGATGATAAGGATAAGGATGGGGAATCAGATGATACTAGTTGTTGGGGCTAAAAATTCACTTTGATAGGAGTACCAAAAGTGGACATGAGTGGCACTAGTTCTATAGTCCAAGTGTGGTGCTATTGTTTTGAGGTGACGGGGCCTAGGGGGATGGATTAGTCATGGAAAAAGTAGTATGGCTGAGTTAGGATTAAGTTTGGAAGGCTATAGATGATTAGAAATTAGTAGAGATGCCTATGAGGATCATGAGAATAATAAATAAGGACCTAGGTGTTGGCTATCACAAGCCACACTCAAGTTAGAAATTTTTGCATTTTATATGACTACACTTTTGCATTGTTTAAGTATGTACTTGATTATGTAGATGCATATTATAGGTGTTTTCATGAGTAATGGAGGTGTCTAAGATCAATTTCACATTAATATATGTGTCATTAGTCCTTTCAATTTTTTTTTGACCATATCTCACCTTTCTCAATCATGATTTGATCTAAAAAATGCTTTCTTGACCTCATATAGTCATATTCCATACAATAGGTTGTGTACACGCTCTTCATGATCAAGCATTGCTTTATTTTTATTGATAATATTAATATATTTTCCATTTTATCACTTGAATATGGATGAATGTGTCTAAATATGTCCTTCTTGAGTTGAGATAAACTTGAGTTTACACTTTAAGGCATATGATTGTGTTAAGTATCATGATCCTTGTATGGCTATATGGTGCTTTGAACATAGTTTTTCTTGAGTTTTTAGTGTGTGAAGAACCATAATTTGATCCTTATTTTATATTACTTACCATATAGACTTTACTCCTTCATACTCAACATTCTATCCATTAGAAGAAACTTCTCTCTCTACATTAAATTTGGCTGTGGCTTGATACTTATCCTCGATGACTATCATTGTACTTTTAAAACCTCTTCACTCTACCTTATTTAAACTCATGTTGATATCTTCATCATTGTGTACTTTATTCACTAACATTAATCATGAAACCTCTCTTTAGAATAATTCTTCTTTCTCATTTTCATGTTTTGAAACCTAACTGTGTTAGTGTTAAAACCCTTATAAGCCCTTATGGCTATAAGTGGATTCTTCATTAGGTGATTTTGATTGTAGATGTTATTTTGAGAGAATATATTTTATCTTGATGAGCCTAAAACCTAATTTCTTATCCTTTATATGGATTTGAAACATGAAACCATATTAAAACACTTTGTTTACATACCAATTGCTAATTTAAACATATGATTGTGTTTCCCTAGCCGTAGGTGTAAGATTTGAGAGCTATGAATGTAGGTGTGTTATGTAAATATCTCCTATCATGATTTAACCCTAATAAAATCCACCTCTCCCCTATTTTACCATTCACTTAATTTTTATTGGGTTTAGAATTTCATGATAGCCTTCACAAGTCTAGAAAAGGTCTTAAGCTAATGAATTGGCTTGAGTTGAATCAACACAGTCATGTCAGGGTACTTATTGATTATAATTAAATGCTTTCTTAGGGTTTCATATATTTATATATTAGATTCATTTTCATCATTAATTCTCTTTGAACCATCAAATCATGATCCAATCTTGAAACATGAACATGAACCCTACTATAGGTGGAGATAGTATGGACTATGACAGGCTTGGAGGTGATATAGGAGTTTGAAAATGATGAAAAAGAGGTGAAAACCTCCTTAAATTATTAAATAGTCTCAATAACAAACTCTATAACCTTATTGAAATGATTGATGCCTTTAGAGTTCTTGAGAACTAGTCTAACATTTTACTATAAGATTGCTCTTAGGGTTAGATTTAGGTCTTAATTATTCTTTAAAAGCCTACAAGATCGTGATCCTATGTTTTTATTTATCTCCTTTCTTATCATCCACTTCATATCATTTTTTTATGAATTTGATCTTCCAAATAGTCTCTTTATAGTCTTAATAGGCCTTAAGACTCTTCCATAACCCCTACTTGTTAAAGGTACACTTATGTACAATAATTTAGGTGTACTTTCTACCACCTAACTACCTAATGGTGGTTTGGGATCATGATTTAAGCTAATCATGAACATTAATCATTCCACTATTTATCAACTTTACTCACACCTTCATACCATGAGATCATTCTCTAAAAATATATACGCTTACCCAAATGAGGATGACTGTATTATGCCATATTTGAATTGATAAACTAAATTAGGCCTTGAAGAGGTCATCAAACATGAACTAGGTCATTACTTATCTCCATTATATGCTTGATGAAGTCATTTGTATAGACCAATATGAAGAGATACCTATCATTCTAGGATTGATGTTCTTCATGAACCCTCCATGTTTGTGTTGAACTTGTTGTAGGTGATTTCTTAGGACTATAGGTAAGATATTTTATCCTTGAATATTCATCATGCTTGAACCCTATGATTATTTCTATCCTTAATTCCTCATTATAGTGATTTATTGATCTATTAATATTTCAAGGAGGTCTCTCTCACCATTCCCCTAATTGAAACATCATGATCAACAATTAGTCATAGTATACTATTATAGGTTATCTTGGTTGTAGTTTGATGCTTTGCTAGGCCTATGTCCTCTTTCCTTAAGTAACCATAACCATGATGAACCTTGTTATGCTTTGGAATCTCTTTGTGATGGATTATGGTGTGGAGATGGATGGAAGGGTGGTGAAGGATGGTGTTTCTCAAAGGAAACATGATGGATGGTAGAAGGGGATAAGAATATAGTGGTAAGGTTGAGTATAATAGTGAGGTTGAATGTGAATGAGATGGATGTGAGAAAGAGCATTGTGGGCATGAAAATGGAAACTTGAAGGGTTATATCAAATAATAGTCCTATCCTTAACCACATACATCAACTTTGAGGCTATTGGAAGAGGTAAAGATGATAAAACTAAAACCTAGTACTTTGTTAAAACCTTAAAAGATGTAATAAAACCTTAAATAATGTTAAACTAGGATTTCTTGGTGATGCTTGAGAAAATATGAATGGTATTTTTGGATATAAAATCTTATGAATATTTGATAAAATTTATTAGTGAACATGATAAACATGATGGAGACCATGAAATCAAACTTTCTTGAAAATTTGATATTACCATCTCTTCCCTTGACTATATAAATCTCTTTTGAAGTTCATAGATTGAAGAATTGAACTCCTCTTATAAAAGATCATTTTTATTACCATAACACATGTGAAAATGACCTATATAGTGTCATGGGAAGCTATATTAGGTTCCTAAAAAGCTACACAAACTAGAATTTTATTAAAATTATGCCCTAGTGAGGAGAAATTGAAGAAAATCGGTTCCCTTCATAGATACAAAACTATAAAAAATAGCCTAACTTAAAATTGATGGTTAAAGATTAATTATAAACCATTATAGAACCAATTTCTCCATCAATAATCCCTTTAATTATAATTTCTTTGACCCAAAATTTGGACATGCACATACACTCTTCAAACTGTACCATCATCAAACTTGTAGGCTTGTCACTATGTGAAAAGGAATCACTTGATAAGAAGAGACTAATTTATGGCCTATACTACATCCAATTGCCATGAAAATTTTATGGAAGCTTTTTCATGACTTTTTGCTCCTTCATGCTTCATTTGTATGGAATTTTGTATGGATCCATACTTCTTAATGAAAATTGAATGAAAATAGCCTATTTTACCCTTTTATTGATAACTAGAGATTATCACCAGCAAGTTTATTGCATGAAAAGGATATCCATGAGTCTTATAAATGTTATAAAAAATATTTAATCTTTTGACGTCATTCAATAGGTGAAATTGGCAAGTGGGAACTCTAAAAGGGGCTTTTTAGGCTTTAAAAATACATTAAATGAATGTTTTAGCTTATGTAACTTTGGACTAAGGTAAATGTCACATAAATAAATATGTTTGAAGGTAATTTTAATGTTTAAATGACATTTTTAACTCCACTTTAATCATTATAAGACCAAAAATCTTCCTTTTTAGGATAAAATACTTAGTTTTAGACCAGTTTGAAAGGGCTTAACAATATTGGGGAAATTTTTGAATTACAAGGGTTAGTATTTTGCCTTGACCTTGGGTTGGAAAAAATTATATGAAAATTGAATATCATGGATCATCTAGGTTATAAAAATTGGGTTCTAGAAAATTATGAGTATCATCGATATGATTTCAGAATATGTTTGCTTATTAGATAGTAACGTCCCATATGGATAGTAGTGTGATGTTGATGTAGTGTCCTTAAGGTGGTGGTAGTGTCCCCTTTGTAGGATTTTTCCTATTCTAGAGGATCACCTAATGATTTTGTTTTTAGGTCTTATTCTTAGGTGCATGAAATCTTGAACTCTATGTTATACAAATAAAACTTCATTTAGTGTACAAGCCTTGACCCTCCTTGTATGTATGGCATGAGCTATAATTATGTGTTCAATAGTAGGATAGGTTGGACATCCTCAACACCCTAATTTGAATAGGGTTGCCTACATACCAATACTTCAAATAGGGATCAATCCTAATATAGTTATCACACCTAGTGCTTGATGCAAGTGCAAGTGAATGCTAGAATTAAAGTGGACTTGGATTACTTGAGTGTGCTTTAGATTTCAAATATTTGAAAATTGGGATTAGGGCTATTGTAGATGGTAGTATGTAGAAGTAAGTTAAAATAGGTATCAAATATCTTAATTTTTCTCAAATTATCTTTGGTTTGAAAGTGATTTTGCATCTCCTTTTCCATCTATTATATAGTTTTCAATTAGAATTTTATTTATAGAGATCTATAGCTTGTGTAGATAAGAAAATGTGATTAGTCCAACCGTAGGAGATTCACACATTCAAAAATATATCTATTGGGAAGAGTTAGGGCCAAGGATAGTATCACCCAATTGGGGACAATAACATCATGTGACTATAGAGTCCCAAATATGGCACTAATGTCCATTTGGTAGATTATTGAGAATAATTGTCATTGATGTCAAAGGAATTGTAATGGATATGAATGGAAATGTTAAATAAATTTTTTATTGAAAGTAAATGGAAGTATTCAGAAGTGAATGAAATTATTGTCAGAAGTGAACAACATTGTTGCTGGAAGTGAATGAAATTATTGCTAGAAGTGAAAGGAAATGTTGATGAAAATGTTAACATAATTGTTAATGGAAATATTAATAGAATTATCAATAAAAATGTCAATGGAAATGTCAAAAGTCACATCTTTTGGTGAAGAGGTGTCTCTTGGATGGGACACATCCTTTAAATGCTATATAAGGGAGAAGAGATGTGGAAGTATTACAAGCATTTGATTTGATTGAAGATCATATAAGTGTGAGAGAGAAAAGAAGAGTAGATTAGAAAATGAAATAGAATCTCTTAAGAAATAATTGTGAAGGATAGATTTATTTTAATGAAGAATATAATTTGAGAATTTTTAAAGAGAAGAGAGCAAAAAATATATAATAAAATCAATAAGAGAGAAATTGTAAGATAAGAAAAGCCATCATTCGATTAAAGAAGCAATCACAAATGGTCGAATCAATTTGGCTTAGGGCCGGTGCCTCATAGTCTAGGGGTTAGTGCTCTTGTGGGTCAGTTCTCACAAATTTGACTAAGTTGGTGCTTGGGTTGGGGATTAGTGTCTCTAATAGGTTAGTGCTTGAAAACATTGTAAAAGAGTTATATATATATATATATATATATATATATATATATATATATATATATATATATATATATATATATATATAAGTAATATTTCTCTATGGTTTTCTCCAAAAGGGTTTCCACGTAAATCTTGTGCTCTCTTTTGTTATTAATTTCTAGATATTAAATGTTTATGGTTGTTGTGTGTGATTAAATTTGAAAATATTAAAATATTATCTTATATTGATTCACTACCCCCACCACCCTCAATATAAGCTTATGCTAAACAATTATTATCAAAGTGAGTTCCTTCGGTATTAGCACAACTGCTAGAAGGTAGATCTTGGAAAGCACATATGGTAGGATCTCAAGTGCTAGATGGTTTCTCCACTAATAAGGCTCCTTTGTTCGATGGAATGAATTGCACATTTTGGATCATAAGGATGAATACTTACTTGATGGCCCTAGGTTTTGATATTTGGCAAGTAGTGGTAATAAGATACACAATGCCACAAATTACACCAATAGATGCCACCAGGAAAAAGGCTAGTGAGAATAATGTGAAAGATATGAATGTAATATTATGTTGGCTTTCATAAAATGAGTTTGTTAAGGTTATGAATTGTGAATCTATAAAAGATATTTGGGATAAAATCAACACTATTTATGAAGGTGAGAGTAAGGTGAGAAAATCAAAACTCCAAACCCACTAGAAGTAGTTTGAAAGTTTAAAAATGAAGAATGATGAAAACATTCTTGGGTATCTTCTTCATGTCGATGAAATTTTTAATGTCATTTGAGGAATTATAGAGAAAATTGAATAATCTGTAATCATTTAGAAAGTCCTAAGGTCCCTATCTTTGAGATTTGATGTGAAGGTCTCTACCATTAAATAAATCAAGGACTTAGACATGATGAAAATGGATGAGCTCCATTTAATTCTTATGTTATATGAAATTATAACTAAATCTAAGAGATAGTCGAAGAAGGAAGTATCATTCATGGTCTTGAAGAAAGAGAATATCAAAGAACTAGAATCAAGTAAAAATTCAATTAGTGAAGAAGATGAAAATGAATCTCTATTCATTTGGAAGCTAAAGAAAGGATTGGGAAAATATGAAGGAAAGTTACCATTTAAATGATTTAATTATGGCAAAATTGGTCATTTTGTAGCCAAATGTCTAAATAAATGAAATAGTGATGATGAGGGAAATAAACCAAAGTAAAAAAGGGGATTAAAGCTAAGCAAAGACAAGTAAAGATTTGAAAAACAAAAGAAAAGCCTATACTCCAAGAGGTATAGTATCTCATCTAAAGAAAAAAAGGATGTGATGTTGAGAGTGATAATGAAGAGATTCTATTCATGGCTACTAGAGAAAATGCCACCACTAGCAAAGATATTTTGGAGGAAGATGAAGATGTGGAAGAAGAAGGTGAAGTGAACCTTGAAGAAGAACTTATTTGCACATTGGAAGAAATGAAATAATTTAAGAAGAAGAATTAGAAACTAAAGTTACAACTCCAAAAATATAAAGAAGAGAATTGACACTTCAAAGTAAAGACATCACAAGTCCTTGAAGAATCAAACAAGGTAATCATTGATCTAAAAATCAAATCAAAAAAGTTAAACAAGTTGAGGAAGATTTGAGAAGTTAGCTATAAATTAAAGAAGAAGAGTGTAACCATTTGAAGACTGAGTTAGGTTCTTTGAAAGATAAGCATGAGAGGCTCATAATCAAGGTTGAGAAAGATCATGAGATATTAGTCCAAGGTAAGAAGGATGCAATTTTTAAGGGTAATTTGAAGAATCTAATTAGGTAGCCCAATGATTTTAGGTTTTCCAATTCTTTTAATGGCCATTTTTTTGTTTGTAATCATGTTAGACATAGGTCAAGAGACTATTTGAGGAGAAGTAATATGCTAAATAGATATCTTAGTCACCTTCAAGCAAAACTTATGATGAATTTTGCTTTCTTTTGGTGTCATAAGGTTGGCCATACTGTTAAATTATGTCCAAGTGGAGTAAAGAAATCCTCAAGGTATGTCAAATGCTATGGAGCCCCTAGAAGATATGAGAAGGGCCAAAATTAGGTTTGGAGACTTAAGATAGTAAAGGTTGATCATATTGAGTCTAAGAGTGAGAATGGATTACTTTCTATAGTAGAAAAAGAATCAGATAGGAAGGACTATGTGAAACTCTTATTATCAGGAGTTATAGAAAAGATAGTGAATACAAGTCTTAAATAGCCTAAACATCAAAGAGAATATCTTATTACAATTGAGCATGAGATTTTTCAAGACTCCCTATTATTAGTTTCTAATGATAGTGCGTTGGAAGGTAAGATAATTGCAAGAGTTGAGAAAATGAACAACGTCATGGATATTGAGGTTAGCGAGTCAAAGAAGTTAGATATACCTAAATGGATTCTAAGAGAAATAAATCAGTCTCATAGATGCAAGAGGATCAAGGAAGTAGCAAGGGAGTTATGGGCATTTCCTAGGTTCACTTTGTTCTAGGACCCTTTATGTGGGATATCTCTTCTAGGCTTCAAGGAGACACTTTACAAAAAGAGGAAGCATGGTGGATACTTGTTGGGTCTTGGTTATGTTGCATGACAAGAAATTGATGAAGCTAATCATCAAGGTAAGGTCTAATGATCAAGTGATAAGGTATGAATGGGTTCAGGTAAGATCAAGAGCTGATGGAGATCTATGGAGTCATGTGTCAAGCTAATGAGAAACAGGTCAAGTTGAAAATAAAATGCCTAAGGTCAGATCGAGGAGGTGAGTTTATTTCAAATGAATTCATTTATTTTTTTGAATATCATGGAATTAAGAGACAATACATAGCTACAAGGACTCCACAATAAAATAGAGTGGTGGAAAGGAAAAATTGAACCATTCAAGGGATGGCTAAAACTATGTTGAATGAATATAAGCTATCAGATAGATTTTAGAGAGAAGCATTGGTTAAGGGGAAGCTAAATTTTTTTTAGCTCCTTGAATGACCCTTTTCCAATGATTTCAAAGGTGGAGAATGGTAGTACAAGTAGTTACAAAAAGGGAGATTTATAGAAAAGAAGATGGGGAGTTATAGAAAAGAAGATCTTTTTAGAAGGTTTCCATCAATGACAAAGGGGCAGATTGTTGGAATAATTTTCATTGATTTCAAAGGAATTATAATGGATATGAATGGAAATGTTAAACATAATTGTCTCCAAAAGTAAGTGGAAGTGTTCAAAATTGAACGTAATTATTGTTGGAAGTGAACAGAATTGTTGTTGGAAGTCAACAGAATTATTGCTAAGAGTAAATAAAATTGTTGTTAGAAGTGAATAGAAATGTCAACATAAATGTTAACAAAATTGTTGATGGAAATGTTAATATAATTGTCAATGGAAATGTTGATGGAAATGTCAATGATCACATCTTTTATTGAAGAGGTATCTCTTGGATGTGACACATCTTTTAAAGTCTATATAAGGGAGAAGAGATGTGGAAGTATTACAAGAATTTGATTTGATTGAAGATCATATAAGTGTGAGAGAGAAGAGAATAGTAGAGTATAAAATTAAATATAATCTCTTAAAAAAATAATTGTGAAGGGTAGATTCATTTTAATGAAGATATCATTTGAGAATTGTGAAAGAGAAGAGAGCAGAAAGTATATAAGAAAATTAGTGAGAGAGAAAGTGTAATAGAAGAAAATCCATCATTTCATTGAAGAAGCAATCACAAATAGTTGAATCAATTTGGCTTGGGGTTAGTGCCTCATAGTCTAGGGGTTGGTGCTCTTGTGGGTCAGTGCTCACAAATTTGACTGACTTGGTGCTTGGTTTGGGGATTGGTGTCTCTAGTAGGTTGGTGCCTATAAACATTGTAAAAGAGTTATATATATAAAAGGAATATTTCTCCTTGGTTTTCTCTTGAAAGGGTTTCCTCATAAATTTTGTGCTCTTTTGTGTTATTAATAGATAGATCTTGAATGTTTATGGTTGTTGTGGTTGATTAAATTTGAAAAGATTAAAATATTATCTTATATTGATTCACTCCCCCCTCTCAGTATAAGCTTGTGCTTAACAAGTATTTGAGAAGATAGTCCTAGGACTATGTTTTGTCTAATTGTAGGTGACTATGGTCTACAGAATGAATGGAAAAGTGTGTCTAAGGATCTAGGATAGGTCTAGGGATAATCTAGGAATATGTTGATTCAAGGGACACTCTTAGCATCCAATTACCACTTTTAACTGATTACAATCTTAGAGAGATATTAGGCTTAAATAAGGTATATAATTTTGTGTATAAGTGTTGACTCCTATAATTTAAGAGAATAATTCACTATAAAATATAACCTTTGCTTATGAATAAAATATTTCATTTGATAAACAATTAGTAATCCTAAAAAATGTCATCATGTCATAACCCTAGCTAGGTCTTTTAATGCGATAAATGGAAATGATATAATCTACTAAACTAACATACAAGCTAATCTAGTGATCACCAAAGATTGTGGCACAAATAGGGAAGATAATAAATAATAAGATAATTCTATTCAAGATAATATATAAGTAATGTATGAAAGGATATATATAATGGAATTAATTAAGTATACACCATATAATTAATCAAAATATGAATGGATAAGAGTATGCTTACCTTGGTTAAGTGAACCATAATGCCTCAATATGTCCCTTCATCAATGATGCTTTTCAATAGGTTGTTGTGGCTTTTTAAGATCACAAGGATAGATCAAATCTAGGATACAAGACTCTTTATTATGCATCTAAGATATCCACAAGATAATTTCTACTAATCCAAGGAAAAATTCTAAGGAATGAAACCTATAAATAATAGTATAAATAGATTTACAAGTTGTAATGATGTGGAATTAAATGATTCTTTTTTATAAATGAATTTGAGGAGGTATTTATAGCCAAGGATTTAACTTAAACCCTCTTAGGAATTTATCTAAAAACTTCCTTCAATTTGAAATTGTTTGGTAGGAAATAGAGCCATTAGGCTTCAGACTAGGTTGGCTTGGGTTGACAAAGTTTCCTAGTGTGGGTTAAATTCCCAACAATGTTGACTAGGTTGATGTAGTAGGAAAAATGAATTAAATGGGTGTTTGATTAGGTAAGGTATATTTTGGGTGGTGAATTTATTATGGGAGTGTATAAGTGTATTTTTATTACATAGGTAATTAAACAAGGGTAGCTTGTAGTGGTTTTAGGTAGTGGTATTGGGGCCAAAAATCTTGCAAAGCACTAAAGGTCTACCAAACCCATTCCTAGTGCACACTTTAAGGCATGCACTTAGAGATATAGAGACTTTATAGGTTATTATAAGAGATAAAACATAAATAACTAACAAATTTTAAGAATATTATGTGTATACGTCCTCATGATAGAATTAAGGTCCATTGGGGTGTAGTATGCTAGTATATGGGGGTAGGATGTCCCATCACATCATATTATATTCCTATATTTTAGTTCCACCAAATTTATCACATATGTAACTAATACTTTTATTAGACCAATGTATATGTAAGGGGTCATAAGGAGTGGGGAACATGTTCTGAGAAGGTAAGACCCATTTTAATTTTCATGCATACTAGCCTTCATGGGATTATTGATGTACTTAAGTTTTTAACCCAAACATGGTCTCTACTAGTTGGAGTGTTATAGGTCCTTCATGTTGATACTTATTCACCTTTACCACTTTTTTTAGTGTATCCCATTCCCACTAATTATTTAACATCACATGTGTGGAGCCTCACATTCTATACTTACATCACATTATTCTTGGCATTTCCTTGATGGATATTGATTTTATCTAATCACATCCTTAATCACATCCCTTTACTTATGCCTCTTAGATTTATTTGTGATTTGTATTGTAATACCTTGAATAAGACTAGGAATTCCTCATAAATACCCATGTATACCTCCTTTTTTAGTCAACCATTTCTTCTTCTATGAGGTTCCTTGGTTCTTATTTACTTTTCACATATCCTTTGGGTCCTTACCTACACAACTTGGATTTACTTGTGAGATATATTATAAGACATTGGATATGATCAATCCTTCCTAACAAACTCCCTTACACAAATTTTTTATACACCATATCATAATCATACTTTTCATGTATTCATGTGGTTTTGCTTTCCTACATCACATTTGAAATCAAACACTAAAGTTTGAGTAATTATTCTTTAGATATTTTTCAATTATCATTCATGATTTTTTTTTCTCTTCCATTTTCACATACTTACATGTTTTTATTTATGTTTGACTCAACATACTTGTCTCCCATTTTGAATTACATTTGAATTTTCAATATTTTATGGTTTTTTTGTGTTTGTTCGACATGAGATGACATTTCATTTACTAACATATCTTTGTTTGAGTTTTTTATTTATTGATATTTCATTTACTTATATAAATTTATTTGAGCTTTTCATTCATTGATATTTCATTTAATTACATATTTTTGTTTGAGTTTTTTTTTTTCATTTATATTTCATTTAATGATGATGCTATACATATCTCATCTTTTGTGGTGTGTTTTACATTCATATTTTTCATTTACTTGATTTTCACATCTTTTGTTTATCTATTTTCCATCTACGTAATATATTTTGTTTTTATTTTTTAATTTATTTTTACCATGAATTTTATCACATTTGATAGAAAAGAATAAGATAGACATACATCATAATATTTCCCATAGCATGATAAATAACGAATGAGTGCTATAAATAAAATAAATAACACCAATTAGTCATGAAAAAGTGTGTGTGTGTGTGTGTGTGTGTGTGTGTGTGTGTGTGTGTGTGTGTGTGTGTGTGTGTGTGTGTGTGTGTGTGTGTGTGTGTGTGTGTGTGTGTGTGTGTGTGTGTGTGTGTGTGTGTGTGTGTGTGTGTGTGTGTGTGTGTGTGTGTAAGGGTCAATATTTTATACAACATGATAAAATAAAATGATACATAGTGATAAAAAATTATCTCTAATGTTATTTTCCATTATGTCCATTAGGATGGTGACAAACCACACTTATTATAGATACTTGTCTAGACTATCCCCTGTGAACTAGGAATTTGTCTAAGAAGTGGAGATTGGTATTGTGTTAGTGAATGAAATCAAATTAAAAACACACTAAACTAACACCTTCATGCCTATTTACTAGGATGAGCTTAATAACAAAAAAAAATGACAAAAAAATTAAATGTTAAGGAAAAACAAGAATCCTTCACCTTCTTTAGATGCTCTAAATGCTTTTGTAGTAGTCACTTGCTTGGTTTGTGCTCATGAAGTCTGTTAAAATGGAGGTTGATTATCCTCCACCTCCTCTTGACACCTTTAACTTTAGCTTGGCTTGGCTTAGAATAAATTCTACATGGTAACACTAATTGTAATAGCTTTTGGAATCATTTGTGCATTATAACTTTGCATTATCAAGAATTAAAATTCATGTGGCAAGGCCTCCTATTTATAGATTTTTGTAAATGGATAGAATCAACATGAACCATCCATCTCATGATTGAGATGTATGGCTAAGGATTAATCCAATTTTTCAATTAAAATTCATAAATAGGATCATCAATATTTGGAATAAAGGAGCAATCAAGAGGCATGGAGGGCATTGATGAGGCATATGAGGCACGAATCCTGATATTTGTGGCATTTATGGCCCAGGGATATCTTCCCAATAAATGAGATCACTTGATGATGTAGATATTCAATATTAATTTTCTAAAAATAAGTATTTAACAATTTTCCATGGAATTCTTAATTAGGCTCTAATTTGCTTTAACTAGCTATTAAGCATGATTAAGCACTTTGTGCACAAATTAATCAAATTGATCAAAATGCTTTATTATTGGTCCAAAATTAAATTGGATTGGAATTGGAAGTCAATGTTAGATGTGTTTGATCTATTATCCCATTTAGGATGTTATCAATATTAAATAACAAATGCACATGTCTTGTGTAAGAGATTTGATAGGAAATAACAATCTAGAGCACCCAGGTGTAAAATTGCCATTTTGACTCAAAATGATCTGATCAAAGTTAGCTGGCCCATAAATTGAATTTCCCCATTTAATGATACTATAGCCAAAATTGGCACTTGAATATGTCAGGTTTAAATCTTTTAATGTATTTTATTTTTTTAGGCCAAATTGTGCACTTTAGGTGGAAATTGGTCAAAAGCCTAGTTGGAGGTCATTAGTGGCCAGATTTAGGTGTCTATAGTTTGCCCTTATTTGGGAAGGTGTTGAAATTTATAAGCACAGTAACATCTTATCAAATAATAAAAAGGTCTTATATCCCTACAATTACAATGATGATAAAATAACTATATGATGTCCCCTTGAAGAAACAATTGTCACAAGTAGGTCGGCAAATGGTCCCTCAAAAAGATAGAAGTGAATGAGGGGACCAAAGAAAGGAAAGATGATGGGGTGAAAACATAATGATATTGAAAAATTAATCAAAATAATTGAGAATGTAAATGGGATGATGTATAATGGTTTTCCAAAAGGTGGTTATAAACATTATACCCTGATAGTGAAAACATGGTATGATAATGCAATGATTTTCCCAAAGGTAGTTATAATCATTGAAAAGATAGAGATACCCTAGTTAAGATAGACAAACAAGATAATAACAATGTGCACCTATATAAGTGAAAAATGTAAAGTGGTGACAACATAATGATTTGCCCAAAGGTAGTTATATTCATTGATAAATGTAGGTGGGATATTGTGCAATGATTTACCCATAGCTAGTTATAATCATTAGACCTTAATTATGGCAAACATGATAAACTTGGTCAAGGATGATGATAATTTAACATAGAGGGTAATCATTAATTGAAACAACCTACTAGTAGGGAGATGCTCATCTGAACTAATAAAGGTTAAAATTCTTTCATGGTTAGTTACTCTATTTGAGATATGATTGGGATTGAATCAAGGTGTTGGTGTCAAAGAGATGATTCCACCATAGTTGAATAGACTTCTTGCAGCTAAATTTTGTTGTATCACATGTCACTAGGCATCATGGTGTAACATCATGAAGGACTTAGCCAAAATATGCATAAAGACTGACTCCCAAAATCCAATACTCAATAGAAAATAATGCACCAATCATAGGAACCATAATGATAATGTAAACATATGAATATAGATTGATTCGAGTATAAGTGTGGGCAAGGAATCACCCAATGAATACATAAAGCTAAAAGCAAACAAATAGTTAGACAAATAAATAAAATAGGCAAAAACAAACAAACAACACAAATAACATAACAGAAACCATACAAACATTGCCCCTAGAAAATAGGTGAAAACATAACAAATGAACAAAATAGGGGAATAAAATAAAAAGGAATGGGGTGGCCAAGCTATCTCCATATGTACTAGGCAAGTGGTTATTGCCTGCATAGTTCCATGGATGTAATATCTAATAAAAAAACTTTAGGCCAAATATAGTTCTCTTAGGGAATGGGAATAATGTGCTAACTAATGAAAACAAACATAATGGATGTGATATAAGAATAGGAATGGTCTTGTAAATTGGAAAGTGTGGGAAATAAAAGGCTAAAAAGGATGGGGAAAATAAGTGACAAGTGGTTTGCTTACAACTTAATAAGGGTTTCCAGAATCCTTAACGCAAAGAAATGGTCAGTGTTTTTGTTATTTTCTACAAATTTTACAAATGTTTTTTGTAATTTTTGAAGTATCTCAACTTGATCAAGAATGACAAGATACTAAATGGTTCAAGCTCATAAAATGGTGAGAGCATTCAAACTTAGGTTGCTCACAAAATGGTGAGAGAGTTAAAACATAGGTTACTTGAAACATGGTGAGTGCATGATGGAAAGGGTGACTAAGATGACCTCAAAAAGTATTGATCACTACCTACATAGTATTAGATTAGGACCTCAAGTCACTATAGTTCCACCCTACAGCAAAGGAATTTTACTAGTGTATTAGTCAATTCAAACAAAATAGGCACAGTTGGTAAAAAGGCATAGTATGGCATAGGAAGTGACAAGTTGGTATGTCAAGGCTCAATAAACAAATGTTTCCCCTAGTTTTCCCATAGTTAGTTATAACTAGGACACAATGGCATGGATCAATGGGACTAACTTTCCCAAAGGTGGTTATAATTAGTAGCAAGACTAGTGATAAGAAAGGAATAATAAACAAAAGATGCAACTACCAAAAATTCTATCATACTGCTCCAAAATATGATCTATGTTTGAATTGTGACATTTATGTTTGCATAATGAATGGAAAAAACTCCTCAACCATGGTATTATTAAATCAGATGGTTTTTATTTAAGAATAAGATCACCAAGTTCAAATGTTCTATACTTGATGCACTGATTATAGTGGCCTTTGAGTTGATTTTGATATACCTAAATATTTTTGACCGTTGAGCTATGCATTTTTTATCAAGTACATCTAGCTCTTATAGGCAAGCTACTCAATAGTCATGATCATCTAGGATATGCTTGAAAGATATGCATAGTGAAGGCAAATCAAACTCAATAGGAAGGATGTCTTCTATACCATAAAAAAGTGATTATGGAGTGGCTCTTGTTGGGGTATGGTGATTGGTATGATATACCCAAAGGGTAGGGAATATCTAAAGGTGTCAATCATGATTGACATCATTGACAATCTTTTTGAGAATATTGACAATGGTTTTATTTAATGCTTTAGCCTAGACATTACCTTGAGGGTAATACGCTATAGAAAAATGTTGTGTGATGTTATATTTAGTATATATCATGCCAACATCTTTGTTATTTAATGATCCTTCATTATCATATATAATGTTGGAGGGGATACTATAACAACAAATGAGATGGTTTAAGATGAATTTGGAAATTGCTTTATAATCATGTAAGTGAGGGATATAGCTTCAAACCACTTAGTGAAATACTCAGTTGTAATAAGGATATATTTATGGCCATTAGATGAAGTGGGGTTGATCTTCCCAATGAGATCAATTACCCATGTAGAAAATGGCCATGGTGTCAACATTGGCTTTAGAGCTTAGGTTAGAGCATGAATCAGATTAACATGTCATTGACATTTGTCACACTTATTTACATAAACAACTGCATCTGCATCCATTATAGGCCAATAATAACTAGTACATAAGATATTGTTGGATAATACTACCCTGATAGAATGAGCTCCACATACCCATTCATTAACTTCTTTTAATGCTAGTGTAGACTCTACTAAAGTTAAAAAATGAAGTAGAGTTCCATCAAAACTATGGTGGTAAAGGGTGGATCCAAGTATAGTATAATAATTAGAGTGATGGATAAAGGATTTGGTTTTTTTTAGATAGGTTAGGTGGTATAACTTGGTCATGAAGGTATTTGTAAAAGTATAAGTACCAAATAGAATTAGAACCAATAATATCATAAATAATTGCCACAATTGAAGGTTCATGAGCTGGTGTGAACAAATTATCAACAAGGAACTGACATTCTCTAGCTTTATCTATTTTTAGAATTAGAGAATTGATAGTAGCCATGGAAATTGCATTTCTAGTACTAGCCCTTGGTATATTCTCAAATTAGATATTTACAATTTCTTATTTTAAGGTATCAACAATAGCCTTATATGGAACGAACTTTTCATCTTTGGTTTAGAAATGGTTTGTGACCTAATTGATGATTAACTTAGAATCACCATAAACTTGGAGATGAAATATGTTCCAGTGTATTACCTATTAAATTCTTATGACAAGTGTTTCATACTCAGCCATATTATTTGTACAAGAAAAACTAATTCTAAATGATTTAGGGATTAGATCTGTCTGTGGTGTAATAAATAAGAGGCATGTCCCTAATCCATATGCAATAAATGAACCATAAAAATTATAGCTTCCAGTGATGATCCTTAAGAGGTGTGTCAATGATAGTCATTATGGATTCATCAAGAAAATGAAATGTGAGTGGCTTTGTGTCTTGTAAAGGGTGCTTCAGCAAGTTTATCTACAAGGACCTATCCTTTGATTGCCTTTGACTAATTGACCTTCCTAGCATAGGATGTAACAAGGCATTATCGGTAATTGATAGATATAATAAGAATGATCTTCCTAGCATAGGTGGATTAACAAGATAATCCTTGAGTTGTTAAAAAAAATTGGTAGTGATCATCCTTAGTGAATTACAACTCACTTATTTAGAATATTTATAAATGGATGACATGTGTCTACTAACTGAGAGATGAAGCACATGATTGATTAGATCTTGACCTACAAACTATAGATTTGCTTTAAATTGATTAGTGTTGGCATCTCGATTATAGCATGGACTTTGGTCAGATTGACTTCAATGACCCTAAGAGACACAATGAAGCCAAGAAAATTTCCTAAGGTTAATACAAAACACATATTTCTCTAGATTAAGTCTAACTTTATACTCCCATAATCTTTCAAATATCCTATGTAGCACTAATGGATGGTCAGCACCAGTCTTAGATTTACCTAACATGTCATTGATATATTATTTAATAATAACATACATCATATCATGGAATATGACAATCATGGCCCTTTGATATGTAGCTCTAACATTATTAAGACCAAATGGAATTACTTGATAACAAAATGTTCCCCATGGAGTGGTGAACATTGTTTTATGTTGGTCTTTTGGTGCTATTCTAATATAGTTGTATCCTAAAAAGACATCCACGAGTGAAAATATTTCACGACCTATTGTGGAGTCAAAAATCATGTCAATATTAGGTAATGGAAAGTCATCCTTGGGAAAAGCTTTGTTTATGTCTCAAAAATTAGTATAGATTCTAATTCCTTCAAGATTTTTACTAATAGGTACAACATTAGATATCCATTCTAAGTAGTCAATAGATCAGATACATCCTGCTTCTAAGATTTTTTACAACTCTTTCTTTACAAAGATAGAAATGTGAGGATGCTTATTACATAGCTTTTGTTTCATCGATTTGTCATCAAGATTGACCATAAGGTGGTGTAGAACCAAGGTGGGATCTAAACATGGTATGTCAAAATAAGCCCATGTAAAGATATCTACAAATTATCTCAATAGAGCTATAAAGACTTCAAATTCTTTCATAGTGAGGGACATGCCCAATTTTGTACATTTTTAGTATAATGAAGTCTTGATGTTTACATTTGTTATATCTTTGACTAGAATGGTTAAGCCATATTTTAGTATAGTGGGAAAAGACTTAAACTATTGGACTATATTAGGGTCTTCTATTAGGACTTGCTCTTCAATGTCTCCTAGGCATGATGAATCTAAGTCCCCCAATGGGAGATCTAGCCATGTGACAAAAATAGTTAGAAATTCTTGAATAATTTGATCAAATACTTATTTTGAAAAACTAAACTTAGATCCATATATAACATCATCATTAGTGGTCTCCTAGTCTAAATTCAAAGAAGAATAAACACCCCCATCTAATGGCACCTAAAATAGGTTTTCACCACTAAACTATCCTTTGTCTTTACTATTTCACTAGTTAGAAATCACCTCAAAGAGGTTTTCACTTTGGGACCTCAATGTTTTATTTATTTGTTTTTATCTAAGAGTGTTCACTCACTCTCCAAAATAGGATTTAGGATCTGATGTAATTGAGAATACTAATTTATGATCTCCTAACGAACATTATCTCTAAGGCTTAAAAATTCATATAATGCCTCATTATTCTAAAACTCATCAATTAACAAATTAGATTCTTATTGTTCCCAATCTATTGGTTGGGGATAGTATAATGGAAATGGGTTGTGATGGATGATTAGGGTAAGTGTAAAAATGGCATTATTATTAAATGGGTTAGTCTCAACTAGGTCATCAAAGGTGAGGTAATGTTCAGACTCTAATTCACTATTGGCATCATCATCACTAGCCATCGGTGATAGAAATCAAATAAGATATGTGGGTTCACCCCCAGGTAGTTTAAATCCAAGTCCATAAGGTCTTTTATAACTTTTCATGGAAATTGGCTCAATAGTTCCTTGTTGATTAAGTCTGAGGCCTCTTCCCTTCATAATCTTGGTGTTTCATGATCCCATTGGGAATAGGATACTTTGCACTTTTATAATAATCAGCTTGTTTGTCATTGTACAACCATGATTCATCCCCTTTAAGAGGGTCTAGTTATAGGGCAGATGTTGGTAAAAACATGATAGGTCTCTTATCTTTGTTCTTTTGTTACCAATGCATGTGTGGGATATTTTTAGGTCACCTAAATGCCTTTGGATTCTAAGGAATATTTGTAATATGGAAGGTATCATGGGTCACATACTCCTTAGGCAATTATCTAAAATGGTGAAATGATTGGAATCTTTAGGAGGTGGCATTTGGGAAAGGGAATCTAGGGTATTAGGATCTATGCAATTATCTTATGGATGATCAATAAGTATGGCCTTTCTTTTATCCTACTTAGAACTTGGATTCATGTCGTATTGGTAATTATAACTCTAAAACTTGGCCTCAAGATGTTTATAGCGTTCATATGGGTGTAAATCTTCTAGAATATTCACTTCCATCCCTAAGTGGGTGAACTTGATACATTGGTGAAGCATTGATGGGACTACATGAATATGATGTAACCAAGGCATACCTTGAAGCATATTATATGAAAACTCAAGATCAATCACATGGAAAAGTGTATCATGGGTTAAAGGCCTAATGATAATTGGTAAGCTAATGGTGCCTTTTGATTCTCTTTCTTGATTATCATAGGCTTTGATAGTTATCATTTTTGGTTGGAGATTTACCATTGTATACCCAAGAAGATTGATGATCTTTAGAGACACTATGTTGAGGCCTGATCCATTGTCTATAAGGACACATTTCACTTTATGCCACTTTACATAAACTTCTATGTATAATGGATTATTATGGAGTGGGCCAAGGGAAGACATATCACTTTGGTTGAATGTGACTTATTAGACTAGAGCTAGGTGTCTAACCAAATATTGAAATTTATCAGGGGATATGTCTCTAGAAATAGTAGATTGGGTTAAAAACTCATTCAAAATGTTCTTGTGGATTGTTGACATTCATAAAAAATCTAAAATAGAAATTTGTGCTAGTGTCTTCTACAATTGTTCCACAATATCAAACTTCTTATCTTGGTCAATGGTGAATGGTTTATTCTGAGGCTAAATGGTTGGTTGGATAATAGGCAAAGTGGTAGATGGTTATGGGCCTAAGATAGTAATCTTTGACCTCTGAGTTGTGATTTCATACTCAGGATTAGATGTTGGACCATGATTGCTAACAAATGTTGGGAATGGTGTGGGACCAAATAGGACAAGTCTTGATTGCTAGTGCACTTGTATGTGGTCACGTGGCAAGGGTAAGTTATTAGTATAAGGTCCAAAAGTGGAAGTCCTAATTTTTTGGTTCACTTGTGTACAGTCCCAAGTCAAATAAGGATTATCCATGTAATTTGATTGAGTGGTATTATTTATCAATGGTCTAGACTGATTAGTGCCCAGTCTAGGATTAATGGAGATGGTATTAATTCTACCCCCTATAATATGACCTACAACCCTATTGTAGTCATGTGTAACTACATGGTAGGTTTGTTGGTTGTTACCATTATAACCTTGAAGTTTTCCATTGTTATGATATTATGGGTTATGTTATTTATTATGTTAATTTTGTTGGTTTGGCCTTTGATTTTAATACTATTGATTTTATTTTTGCACTAGCCGGTGTTATTGTTGTTGATGATTATTATGTTGTTGTTATGTGTTATGTTGGGGAAAGGGGATTTGATAAATCCCAAGAGTTTTATTGGAGGTGGAATCACCTTTATCTAATGTTATCTCCCCATTATCCAAGATATTCTCAATCAAATGCTTGATTTTCACACATCTTCATATTTTATGCCCATTGACCCAATGATATTCATATAATTCATTTTCATGGTACCGATCAGGATAAGGAATGCCTTATGGATAATTATTTGGTATAGGCTAACTAATCATATTAGTAGCAACAAGTTTGTGAAAAACAAACTCAATAGGCTTTCCTAGGTCACTAAAGACATGATGAGTAGGTGCAATTCTTCTTGGAGGAGGGGTTTGCAATGGTAAAGGTTATTGCATTTATTGCACATGTCTTGGTTGTTGTGCTTTCAATGTTGGTTAGAGATTTTTTTGGGTGGGATTAAGTTGAAAAGGTGGTGCAGATGATGTTTTCACTATTTGGACATGATGCAACTCAGTTACTCCATTGCCCACAACATTATTATTGTGGTTAAATTTATTTGGTCTATCTTGGTTATTAGCCTATGCTAGTTGTGATGCTTACACTTTGATTGGATGTTGTTTTTGGAAAATTCCCTAATTATTAACTTGATCCTAATTAGTTAACATAAGCTTGATGATCCCTTTATTAATAAGATATCATTCAATCAACAAGCCTTTGTTGATGATCTCCTTGAAAGTATGTGCACATTGTAGTTCCAGATGATATCACTATGAAAATTTTTAGTAAACACAACATCTAATTGTTTATCTAGTAAACTATGGGTGAATCAAATTTCAAGGGCTCTCCATTTCCATAGATAACTTACAAAACTCTCACCAACTTTTTGTTTTGCTTGTGTCAAGTCAACAAGTGAAATCTCATGTTTGAGATTATAGGAAAAGTGTTGCACAAAATTATCAAAAATATCATCAAAATCTGTTACTAAATTCTTGGGTAAATTTAAAAACCACTCTAAGGCTTGCCCAACCAAGCTCCTTGGAAACAAAAACATAAGGTATATATCACTATATGCCACTAGTTGACATGTGACAAAAAACTTTATTAAATGGGCCTTAGGGTCACCTTTCCCTTTGTATTTGTCAAATTTTAGTGGTTCATATCCTAGAAGAAATGGTATCTAAAATTAATCCATGTTTAATGGATAAGGACACACATCATCTATATTAAACTTTTTAGTATGTTTCCCAGCCTGAATGGAAACAATTGCATCCTTTATCTGTTACAATTCTTGGGAAAAAATTTTAGAAGGAACATTGGTTTGAGGGAGAACATTGGTTTGGGTAGGTGGTTGGGAGGTCACAAGTGGGACATTTTGACCAGGGTATGATGGAGATATATATTGGGGTATATTGGTTTTGTTAGGAAATGGACCAAGAATATGCATACATAGATTAAGATGTACTTAAAATTATACATTTGGTTGTGTGATATTATGGTTTGGGTTGGCTATAAAGGTTTGAATTGGAGTATTTTGTAGTTTGAATGGATGGATATAACTATATTGTGCCTACTATGGTTGAAAAGGGACATGTTATTGACTAATCAAACCTTGATATTGAGTGGGAACTTGTGGACCAAGACGTTGTCTCTAAACTTGTGGCACATTGTGAACTGATTGTTGTCTAGTGAATACTTGAGAAACATGGGAGCCTCCTTATTACATGAATCCTTATGGGGAAATGAAATCATGTTGAATATTCAACATCTATCATTGACCAATATTTACATGTTTTTAGTTAGTCATCATTTGGTTTTGGACTGGTACACTAGTCTATGATTGAAGAGGTATGTTTGTCACTACCTAATGATGTAGAAATTAGTTGCCCTTTATTAAGGTGGAAATATATTTAGCCTCTATTTTATTGGTACATTATATTGTGCCTACTATTTTGGAATACTACTCATCCCTTATTGAGGAGGAGTAGGATTTGTCACATTCTATTATTGAGGTTTAACATTGGGTGATTTTTAACTACCTAGTCCTATTGGTTGCATAGTTGATGAAGTAGTTAGTTGAGGTTGGGATGTAGAAACTCCTACTCCCTAGTATGATGGTCCACTCATGGTATTAACTTCAAGCACATGTTATTGACTATTTTTTTGTGAATTAGTACCACTTAGATTTGGATTGGATGTTGCTTGCACATTGTCCACTATATTTTGCTCATTATTATATATATAAGTAGAAGACATTTCTTCAATAATGGGCATATGCAACAAGTTTTATACCAAAGTGTTTTGCATGAATGGTTCTAAACTCTAATTTTCTTGACTTTTTAACTCTATCAAAACTCTTTTTGAATGAACTAAGTCAATAGGAGGTTTGAACACCATAGTCATTTGATTGAAATTACATGATAGATTCAAGTAGGTTTGATATGCCATCTACATTTGGTTAAAGTGGTCTTCCATGAGGTTTTTTTCTCTATTAGGAATATTACGGTCCTGATATGTTGTTTGGACTAGAGCTAAAGTATTTCTAGAAGAAGCTATTGATCATAAATTATGTTGTGGGGCATTCTTACTAGGCTTGGTAAATTCTCATGAGGGAAGTCTACTAGAAACTTGGCCCCTACCTCTATGGATCTAACCAAAATCTCATCTTTTTTCTCCAATAAATGACACTCAAATAAAAATGTATCATGTGTGGAAGGCATATTAGTAGATCATGATTGTTTTAGAACTAGTT
Organism: Torreya grandis; assembly: GCA_037957365.1. Lineage (NCBI taxonomy): Eukaryota > Viridiplantae > Streptophyta > Pinopsida > Cupressales > Taxaceae > Torreya > Torreya grandis. The sequence continues at coordinate 1,490,350 of JARHVA010001722.1, read as the reverse complement.
CGTCAATTATGGTTATTGTAGCTACGTATTGTGTGGTTTGTTCCTGGTCTTGTTATAAATAAGGTGGTGTATTAACCAAATAGATATCTAATGGATCTTATCTTTGTGACCCTAATTGAGTATTATAAGAAGGATAAGGATCCATATCATAAGTAATATTATCTGCATAGGGGTCTTGCACCATTTCTTGTTATGCAACCACTTTACTATCCTTGGATTGTACATAAGTCCACTACAATTATAGGAGTATATGTTGGGATCCATAGTAAATGTTTTATGATAGAAAGGGAAGAGAATTATAAAAACTCTACAAAGATAATGTCTAAAAATATGATGTTCAAACATGGTCTAGATTCATCAAAAGGATCAAAAGGTTTATGTAAAGATTTTTGATAACACAAGCTAATGTTAAGTGTCTAACGTTACACATCTTACATAAAATTTATTAAGTGCATGACCTAGAAATTAAAATAACAAATGCTAAGGTCAATGTGTTTAAAATTAGTATAATCTAGGAAATTAAAAGTTGCTAGGTCTTTTGGCCATATACATTGTCAAAAGCTAGACTCAAATAAGGTATGTACCAAGACTCTTGGCCAAACGACATCAAAATCTAGACTTTAAAAATAGATGAAAGTTTTAATCTAATGGATTTTAAACACTTCTAACAAACATTAGGCATTTGATTCTTGGACATGGACTTGATCAAATGGGTATAAGGTATGAAATAAAAGGCACTTTAGATATCATTTGTTTTCTCATAAATAATGGTATAAAACTTGGTTCTTTTGATAAATAAGATATACAAAAAGTGAACAACATAACTATGCTAAAAAAGGGTTCAAAAAGGTATACTCAGATTGGTTTTAAAAAGTAGGAAAAAATTTGATCTCTATGTAAGAGGGCCTATGAAACAATATCTGAAATGTTTTGGGTAGTGTAACAGCGCTAGACTACCCAAAATATCTGATAAAATGCTTGTTTCAAAAACTCTCTAAGGCAACGATAATTATCACAAATTTGATAGCATAACACTACCTTTCTTAACTCAAAATGTTGTGTTACATAGACTCAAATTACAATTGTTTATCACAAAATGACTTAGTTTTATCAAGTGGTGATAATGATCATAAGTCTTAAAAAACCTTCAACCCAAATTGGAAATTGAACCTAAGTTCCCTCAAGTTTAGTGAAAATGGAGAACCCACTTAACACATCAACTCTATGAGCTTATAAAGGTGAAATTTCAAATTTAGATTATAAATGAAGGACTTAAACAACTTTGGCAAAGGTCTAGATCAATTAGGCAAGACCATGTGTTTTGGTTTGTATCATTTGTTTAAACCAGGTATTGACTCCAAAAAATACTTTAATCTAGGACAAAACTAACTAATTAATTTCTATTAGTTCCTAAACTAATAAGGTTTCTTGATATTGTTGGAATCCATCAATATACACCATTTGAGAGGATTTTAAGTTCTCATCCAAAAGTGAATGCACATTATATAACAAGGTTTTTACACCCCTCCTCACAAATGGCAATACTGCAACATGGACCTTGAGATGCACCTTTCACCAATAATACTTCTATGAAAAGTGGGGATTTGTTTAATATATATAAGTTTTTGAGTGTTTTAAGTGAATCAATTACACAATGACTTTCACATCAAACAATACAAAATAAAAACATGTATTTTGGGTTTGTATCACTTGGCTTGTTGCAAAAAGGTCTAGTCCTTTTTGCAACCACTACATCCTACTATTTGGTCAGTGTAGTACGATGTCCAAAGTGCTACTACATCTTGTATGTAATTCTAATATAGAGCCAAATGAAATCAATGTTGAGAGGTGAAACCCCAATTCAAAGCTTCCATAAAGAACTCAAGAGAGGTAATGACGTCCCCCTCGCAAGATAAGTTTACATGAAATAAATAAAGCATAAAATAGAAAGACTTTAGGGTCATTGTCAAGGTCACCCAATACTTTTAATATTTTTTGGATATTTCTTTAGATGACATCTTCTATGCCTTGGACTAGGCAATTTGTAAATAAAGAAAGGAATTTTAATTCCAAGGGTTCCCTAAAGGGGAAAAATGGAAGAGCATATATGCAACATCCTCATATTTTATTAAAATAAAGTGCTAATTTAAACAATGAAAACAAAATTAACAAGTGTGTTCAATTTTAAGCCCAAATGAAATATTTGGTGGTGTTCATTTGACCCCTTGGTGTTAAAATTGTAAACTTTGAGAACTAATGCTAAAAACTTACTTAAGCACCTAAATGTTACATTAAGCACCAAAATAATGTTCCTAGTTCATTTTAAATCTTGCAAAAGATGATCAAAACATGTTTTAGCAATTTTCCAAGTTGATCTTACAAGAAAATGTCAATTGGTTTAGCTTTGAAGCATTTTTAAAGATGAAATAGACAGCTTAGGAAAATAAACTTTTATGTTGAGAGAGTGGTGCAATACTAATACTTGATATAACAATCCCATTACTTGCAAGACAATGCTACAACTTTAAGAGTTGCGGTATTGTAACTAACCACTAATAATTTAGTCACAATACCATGACTCTAAATGACAATCTTGTTATTTCAAGATAATCCCATAACTTTAAAATTTATGGTATTATAAACCATAGGTATTTTGGTCATATTACTGTGACTCGATTTGATGATCCAACTAGTATAAAGACAATCCTACCACTTTAAAAATTGTGGTATTATCACTTAACTACTAATGGTTAGATAATATCATGACTTGGTTAAGCAACCCCATGAGTTAAAAATAAATCCTATGACTCCTAAATTAGAGGTATTATTAAACCTTTCAAAAAAATACAAATTTAGTCTAAAAATCAAAATATCTAATCACAATACTATGAGTCTGAATGACAATACCATGAGCTACAGGACAATCCCATGACTGTGTCTTATCAAACCTACCACTTACAAAAAAATGTCTTTTACTTAATTTTTTTCACTCTTTTAAGCTTCCCACTCAAATATTATTGATAAAAAAGGTTAGTGACTTTCTTGAGGGAGTATTTTGATAAATTTTGTGAAGCTATTCACATCCCACCAAGCATGCCATTATGTGAACTAGGAATTTGACTAAGAAGGGGAGAATAATATTGTGTTAGTGAATGAAATCAAATTAAAAACACACTAAACTAACACCTTCATTCCTAGTTACTAGGGTGAGATTAATAACAAAAAAATGACAAATACAACTAAAAATTAAGGAAAAATAAGAATCCTTCACCTTCTTTGGATGCTCCAAATGCTTTTATAGTAGTGGCTTGCTCATTTGTGCTCATGAAGTCTATTGCAATGGAGCTTGACTATCCTCCAAATTCTCTTGGCACCTTTGGATTTGGATTAGATTATCTTGGAATCAATTTTTCATGGTAACACTAATTTAAATATCTTTTAAAATCATTTGTGCATTATAACTTTGTATTATCAAGACTTAAAATTCATGTGGCAAGGCCTCCTATTTATAGATTTTTACAAATGGGTAAAATCAACTTAAACCATCCATCTTAGGATTGATATGTGTGGCTAAGGATTAATCTAATTTTTTAATTAAAATTCATAAATAGCCTCATAAAATATTTAGGATAGAGGAGCAATTAAGAGGCATGGAGGGAATTAATGAGGCATGGGGGGCATGAATCTTGATATTTGTGGCATTTATGGCCTAGGGATGTCTTCCCAAGAAATGAGGTCACTTGATGATGCATATATTAAATAATCATTTCTAAAAATAAGTATTCAACAAATTTCTATGGAATGATTGATTAGACTCTAATTTGGTTTAACTAGCTCTTAATCATGATTAAGCACTTTGTGCATAAATTACTTAAATTGATCATAATGCCTTATTATTGGTCCAAAATTCAACTATATTAGAATTAGAAGTTAATGTCAAATGCATTGTATCTATTATCCCTTTTAGGATGTTATCAATATAAAACAACAAAGGCACATGTCTTGTGCAATAGAATTGATAGGAAATAGCAATCTAGAGCACCTAGGTACAAAATTAGCATTTTGACTCAAAATGATATGATCAAAATTAGCTAGCCCATAAATTACATTACCCCATTTAATGATACTCTATCCAAAATCAACACTTAAATATGTTAGTTTCAAAGCTTTTAATGCATTTTAGTGTTTTTAGGCCAAATTATGCACTTTAGGTGGAAATTGGTCAAAACCCTGGTTGGAGGTCATTGGTGGCTAGATTTAGGTATCTACATCCCATATATATAATTTGTTATAGATTATATGTACATGAATATAAGCCTTGGATCTATCCTTTCATGTTGTCCAATTGTGCATGTACCCTCCTTACATGTACCATCATGGCCATGTGTGTAGGCCTTCTTTTAGGATAACTCCTTCCATGATACCACCTCTATTGCTCTAAGCATAGGTGGTAAATCATCCTAACCATGTCTATATATCTCTTAAATATCCTCTCCATTTAATATAAACCAACCCACATGTGATCCAATTATTAGTTCCAAAGGATCATTCATTACCATGGTATCGTGTTAAGGAAGCATGGTATCTAAAATTTGATTATGGGTAGCCTCCACCAAATTACTCCATCATGTCTCCTCTACCATCACACCTATGAAACATAAACCAATATGTCACTAGATATCACATATATCATAAATAATAGTATATCTATCACTAATTCCTATCATGTATATCTCTATCTATAGGAAATGAAAGTAATAAAAAAATTACATTTACTTACCTATAGTAGTGTCATCTCTTTAACTACTTGTCACCTAAAGGTTTATGTCACTCTAACATGTCAAGAAGCCCTTATATCTCCCTATAAGAATGATTTTAGCCTAATGAGCTTCCCTACATGCTCATTACTCTATATTTTAGCTTTTAGTTGGCTATGTAGTAGGATCTCTTTATTATTATTGAGGTGCCACCACTAATGGTTTCCTCATCCCTATAACTATGTTACCAATAGTCATCTCTAAAATTATCTCACCACCCTATGTTGATAATGACATGAAATATGAACCTTATATGTTACTCCTCTCCATCCCACACCATTTTGCTCTCTAGCATGGTGAGCCAAAAATTCTATGACCACTAAAGCATTTATTGGGTGTACTAGTCTAAAATACCTAAGAATGTAATCACATCGATGAGTCTCTACCCAATAGGTGTATTGAACCATGATCCACCTCCACCCCTATTCTTGTATTCTATTTAACCATGATATACATGCATCCATAGTACTTTGGTATGATGTCCATACAATTTAGTTCATTTGCATAGTCTATAATGCCAACACATGTGGAACCACTCACACCACATGATCTTGTGCCCATCTCCTCACTTGAATAAGGGCATAATAGATCACATGAGTTAACCTTAAATGTTTTTAAATGGTGATCATATAATATATCCTACTACCAAAAAGGATAATTGGTCCCATAATCTAGTGATGTCTACTCATAATCTCATAGAATTCATGCACTACCTCAACCCAAATAATTGACCGTATATCATACAATGTGCCCTAACCTATCCTAAAGTGGCATGAATCTATAATTTATAATCTAATAGTGCCATCTAACTTATGGTAGATCACATGTATTAGCATAAGATTTATTAATACCTCATATATGTCTAGAATACCTAATATTTACACATCAAATAATCATGCAACCAATGCATAATGATTATACCTATCAAAGATAGTAACCTATTGATCTAAGTCTCTCATCTCATCCACCCTATCTAGGGTATTACACACCATCAATGTGATCATGATAGCTAAATTTAATATCACATGTATACTATATAGTGTGATGGACAACACTATGGTGTCCCCATCCACCATCCATCTAAATGTATCATTCAAATTCTCCCATTCTCATAGGAACATAAAAACTAGCTTCATGTTGTGGGGTATGCAATGCATCTCTTTGATGACATTGACGCTCAATTTATACAACTACACCCAATCATCTTCTAATAGTATCTCTAGTATATTATCCAACCATATCATATTTAGTAGTCTCCATAAGCTCTAATGTCTATAAAAAATTCTAAACAAAAAACATAAATTAGGTTTTTACCCTAAAATCTAAAATAAATTCTTAAAATCATTAAAAATGAGACATATGAACATTTTCCATCGTTTTGAATTGTATCAACCATGCATCAAATGACATTATCCATGTCTATTTTTCATAATATATTAGTCCATTATTATATTAATATTCATGTTTTAAACCTATTACATTTTCCATACACTATTGTATCGACCATACTTGTCCTCCTTTACTATGCCATTAACTATTTGTAAAAATGTATCAACCAAGTTATGATCCTAACACCATCAGCCATGCCATATAACATAGGCCAATTTTGTTAGTTTAAAACTACATTAACCATGTTAGACAACATTATACAAATCTTTGTCTAACTACATCAACCTTTTCTATGGTATCGTCTAAGAAAACTTCACCTTGTTTCCAAATTGCATTGACCTACACAATATAGTTCAGATAACACAACAATTTTTCCCTCAACCTAGTTTTTGAATTTTTTATCTACCCATTTTTCATTTTATTTTGTAAATATATTTATATCCTTGTTGGGTAAAATTAAATTACACATATTTTCCTCAACAAGTAGATTTCCTAATCTAGTTTAACTTATTACCAAAAGACAAAAATGAATCATTAATTAATTCTGGTCATAGTAGCAATGTGTCCACTAGCATGCATGTCTCTATGTCTATGAGACATGATATCTCAAATAATTAAAATTTTATATACATACCTTTGGTTTCAAAAAAAAAAAGTGTAAAATAATAAATTTTCACCCTTTTATAATAAAATTTTCAAAAAAAACAACCTTAAGTTATTTATCTGATAGATTTCATTTTTCACACATATCTTTGTTTATGTAGGTCATTTTAATTAATTAAAATAATCCTTAAAATATTAGGATATAGATAAATATTAGGTACTAATGAATTATTTTTAAAAAAAATGGAATTTTCCCATATTTTTAGGTATGCTTCTTGTTCAACACATTGGGTGCCTTTCGTCATATATTACACATACAACATATTTATACAAGGTAAGTGAAGGTATGTATTTATATTTTATTTTATTTTATTTTAATTTTAAAAATTATTTCCATGTTTCATTTTAGTTAACTCAGTTATTGTGTTTCTATGTTCTTTCTTGAAGCACCATCCCATGTTACACGATTATGTCACGCAATAAGTTTTTAGTAGGGAATATGACTACAAATAATATTTTTCACTTAATAATTTAATAATATTTTATATTTTAGTAACCTATCAAACTTAAATATCCCTAAGTTTTCACCTTAAAGGGTATATCAAGAAAGGGATGGGTAGGCCTTTGGTTTTTTACAATAGATGTTATCTATGTCATGATCATATTATTCCTACATCTAATTTAGCTTCTTCTTATTTTCCCCATTTCCTTCCTCCTTCAAACCTACCTAACTTAGATATGTTAGTTTTCCCATTTACTAAATCATCAATATAGTTTGATCCCATATATTTGTCACCTTTTCCCTTACCATATAGTATCAACTTGATTGATGTTGTTTTGAGCTTGTCTTACAAAATTTATATTGTTTTAACCTAGCCAACATAGTTAAATGTCAACCAAATACTTTTAATTAAATTTAAACTAACCAATATTGTCATCTTAGCCCATAATTTGGGTTTGGGTATATAATCACTATATATACAAGTCATATTTCAATCCAATGATATCATTGCACACTCATCTACTCTACTTTCCCTCACACTTCTACCCTCAATCACATTTGAATGAGTCATATGTAGAATTATTTATTGAAAGAATCTTATCTTGTGTAATTATTGGAGATTCATTATGAGGATTAATTTTATCCTATATATTAGTTTAGCCTTTGAGGTTTTCATAACTACAATAATATCTTAAAATTATCATTTACCAAGGGGGAGATTGAGGCTCTATAGGTCCACTACAAGGTAATAATTTATAACCTTGGGATCTTACCTTTGTTTTATTTAGTAAATAGATTTATCTTGTTTATTAGAAAATCAATGTGTGTGTATCCTTGTCTAAGTTTTCTCTACACTTATACCTAGTAAGGTTATATAATTTAATGGAAATACCATCTTCCATTTGAAGTTTTTTATACTTCCAATTTTCAACCATGGCACCTTACCCATTTTAGTTTTTATAACCCTCCCCCTTTAATTTACTTTTAAAATTACTTACATTTCTTATTTTCAATATAGATTACTTACATAGAGATCTAGTTAGATCTAACTCATTGTGTTAGAGGCCTAAAGTCTTTTTACCCCTTTCCTTTGATATTGGTGATATAAGTATACCTTTTCATAGGTCTACAAATCCATTGGTTTCTACACAAACATTAGGTATCCTAAATTATATTTTATTAACCTTCTTTGAGTCTATATATTTGGAGATAAAATAGTTTTAGGCTAATCCTAGCTTGTATGAATAAGGAATATGTAGAAGGGAGGTTAGTCTAATGTTAATCCAATAAAACAAAATTAAAATAACATGCTAAACACTTAACACCTCTAGCCTAAACACTAGGGAGAATATATGTAACAATCATAAAAATTGAAACACAACTAAAACACAAAATAAATTATTATCTACCATATTGGATCTCTAAATATCTTGTTGAATTAGCTTACTCAGTCTTGTGCATCAATGGAGCTTCATTTGCTTTACCTTTCCTTGGTACCTTGGCTTGGTTGACTATCTTATGAATTTTGGCATGGTAACATTTCACTAATAAATATTATGAGAATTATTTCATAATAAAAATATACTATAAAATATTAGAAATAAATAGGTATGGACTTGTATTTAGAGCCTTCCAAATTAACTCTTACCCAAGGTTAGTTAAGGTTGAGTTTAAACATGGAATGAGTTCAAATTAACCCTAGGTGAGTTTAGGCTAACTCCAATTGAGTTTAAAATTTTCATGTAGTTATGATTTTCAATTATTAGTCATGGATCTCAAGTTAGATATTTTGAGATATTTTGGAAGAGCTTGACAACTCATAAATATGATAATGAAAAGGCTTGATATTATGAATTTTAGAATTTCCATTATTAGATATCCATTAATTAAAACTAGATGATTTAGTTAAGAATTTAATTTGGTTTAGTTATATGATACATTTTTATTATAACTTTATCTATTTTAAGATTTGATCAAGTTCCCCAGTTAATGGGTCCATAGGCTAAACTACTAATTATTAAGTAATAAGGTGACAGAGGATGAATCTATGAGAGGTTATTTTTAATGTACAAGATAGTATCCTAAATAGAGATGCCTCAGCATTATTCTAAGCATTTATAAATGATGTGCATCCAAAATTGGGATGTTTAGTGATTCTTAGGATTAATTTGTAATGCTTGGTAGAAATAAATCTGAAGTCTAGTTGGAAGCTAGTTATGGCTAGAATAGGGTGTCTACAATTTGACCCTGTTTGAGAAGGCATTTCAAACTCTAGACACATTAACATCTTCTAAAATAATGAAAATGTCTTGTATCCCTAATGACCCAAAAATCAATGGATGATCCTTGCATTCCCATTTGAGGGAGGGAGAGACAAATAAGGTTGGTGACCATTCCCTTAAAAAGAAGGAAATAATGGGACTTAATGGTAAAAGGAGATGGAAAAGACTGATTTACCCAAAGGTGGTTATAATCAGTGGCATAGTAAGGTAAAAATATAATGATTTTCCCAAAGGTAGTTATAATCATTAGATAAATAAAAACATGCCTTGATTGGGTGGATATAGGTAATTATTTTCCCAAAGGTGGTTATAATCATTAGTATAATGAAAACATGCCATAGTTGGGCAGATATAGTTCATGATTTACCCAAAGCAAGTTATAATAATTATCACAATGAAAACATGACTGTACAAGATAGGAAAATGATAATAATTTTCCCAAAGTTGGTTATGATATTTACATCTAGATAGGTTGAAATAGAATGATTTGCCCAAAGGCACATTTATAATCATTGGCACGATAGTTTGGATCGAACACAATGATTTTCATAAAGGTGGTTAGACTCATTAGTACTATGATTGAAGTAATATGTAAAATTAGAAAAGGGGGATTATGAAGAGTAAGAGTAAGATGGTGTAGAGGAGAAAGATGAGTTTAGGCCACCTTATAGTTTGGAGATGCATGTTCTAACTAGCAAGGATTAAACTTCATTCATGATTTAATTACTTTATATTTAGGTGATGATTTGGATAAATTGGGAATTTTTCAAGTGACTAAGGAGAAGTACCTCAGCCTCATTGATTGTAATATTTATTGAGATAATTTTTACTATAGCACATGACAGTCTGAATCATGATATAAAATACCATTATGACCTAGTCATAATGTGCATAAGGACTAGCTCCCAATCCAATAATCAATCAAAAATAATGCACCAATGATAAAAAACCATGATGATAATGTTGACATATGAATATGGATGAACTTAAGTATAATGTGTAAGGAATCACCCAATGAAAATAAGTATACTAAGTCAAAGCACAATAATGAAAGAAAATAAATAGGCAAACAAACAAACAAATAAAAAACTAAAACACCAATAAAAAAGAAAGACACAATAAAATAAAACAATGAGAATAAAATGAAACAAACATAAATAATGGATAATTACAATGTTAGTGCAAATAGAATACAAACTATTTGTGTATATGTAATACATGTGTTAATATTAGTGATAGGATGAGCCCTAATCTAGACAACAATGATGCAAGTATCATAACATAAGAACACTGACACAAGGTTTCCCCTAGGCTATAGGGAAACAATTATAGAAAAAAGATGATAGACCCTACCCCTAGGCTATAAGAGATAATGAATAAAAAACCAAAATGGGGAGAATAAAAGAAAAGGAAGGGGTAGCCAAGCTAATTATAGATGCATTAAAAAACATGGAGACTACCCACATGGTTCCATGGATGTAAGATCCAAAATGAAATTCAATCCAAATTTAGTTCTCCTAGGATATGGGATAGAATAAAATTGATGATAAGTAAATGTGTTGATGTGTAGAGTAATATGGGAATGGTCTTTCAAATAGTGAGTGCACAAGATGAATCCTAGTAGTCATTAATGTATATAAGTTGAATACATAATGTTCATAATAAAAATCATAAAAAAAATGAGAGTGTAAGTATAAGGCTAATAATGATAGGAAAAACTAAATGATAAGTGGTTACTCATAAGATACTTAGGGGTCATGGGATCATTAAGGAAAATAAGTGGTCAAAATAGAAAGGAAGGTGTGGTTGAGCTACCCTAATATACCCCATGTATCTAAGTTTTACCTACATAGTCTGTATGAACCTTAAGCTGGTATAGTTCTCTCATAAATGGGAGGAAATAAACCAAGATGGTCTAGAAATAAACTAGATAAATAAGATGGCCCATCCTAAAATGTTTGACAAATTTATATTTCAAACGGAAATTTCAAGACAATTTTGATGATTTTGTGATTTTTAGTATTTTTAGATATTTTACAAATGTTTTTAAAATGTTCTATGTATCTCAACTTGATCAAGAATTACAAGATATGAAATCGTCTAATTCATAAAATTATGATAATGTTTAAACTTAAATTTCTCACAAAACATGATAGCATGGTAAAAGGGTGTTTCAGCTAACCTCAACCTGAATTAAACACTACCTACATAGTCCCATTAGGACCTTAGTCACTTTAGTTCTTCTTTATAATGGAGGAATCTGAGTAGGTAGTAGTAAGTGCATGAATTATGAAAATGGGATAATATAATAATAGGAATGGAAAGGTGATACAATAATGAATAGTAAAAGTGTTGTTCCAATTTTGCCCATAGGTAGTTATAATTAGTAATCAATAGCATGGGTTAATGATACTATTTTTCAAAAATGTGGCTATAATTAGCAGCATAGAGTGGGACACTAATTTTCCCAAAGGAAGTTATAATCAGTAACACTTGGAATGAAATGTAATAACAAATGAATGATGTAACTGCCAAACCACTATCATATTGGTCTAGGATACTACCTCTATTTGGAATACTAAACCAACTAATGAAAATTGATTTGAGTCCTCTCATTGAAGGATCCCTAAGAACTAATGGAATAGAACCAAGATCAAAGGGTTAGGTAGGGAGGGTCAAAAACTTTGGTTGATAGGAAAGGTATGGTATAATGGTATATGATATTATATAATGAGGGATGATGATATGATAAAACATAAACATGCCTCATAGATAATAAATTAGGTCTCTCAAGTGAAGTAATGTTTGAGGTGTATGTTGTTCATCAGTTAATCAAGTTCATATCCATCTGGTGTAGTGAGCCTATATTCTCTAGAGACATAATTTTAAATAATGACATATGTGCATATCTAATTAGGTTTAAACTTGTCATTATTATTCTTCTTGGCCATGGTCTTCTTTTGGTTTTATTTGATAACAAGAACACTAAGCTCAAATTTTCTATATTTGACCCATTAGTTATTGTGGCCATAGAGTCAATTTTGGTATGCTTAAAGGCTATTGACAAGGGCCATGCATTTTTCATCAGGTAACTTGATCTCTTGAAAGCAATATACTATATAATATTCATCATCTAGGATGTGTTTCAATGAGATACATATAGAAGGTAGCTCAACCTCAATGGGAAGAATGGCCTCAGTGACATTAACTAGGGAATATGGAGTGGATCTGATTAGAGTATGGTAATTAGTGTGATATTCCCAAAGGGAACAAAATATTTGGAGGTTATAATCATGTCTAACATCATTTATAATCTTTTTAAGGACATTGACAATGGTTTTATTGGATGCCTTTGCTTGGCCATTCCCTTATGGGTAATATACGGTAGAAAAATGTTGAGTGATATTATAATTAACACAAAACATTTTGAGATCCTTATTCTTAAATGTTCTACCATTATTAGATATAATTTTAGATGGGATACCATAGTGATAAGTGAGATGATTAAATATGAACTTGTAAATTTGTTTTCTATTCATGTAAGTGAGGGGTATATCTTCAACCCACTTAGTGAAATATTCAGTAGTGATAAAGATGTGTTAATGGACATTAGATGAGGTAGGGATAATATTCTTAATGAGATCAACTCCCAATATTATGAATAGGCATGGTATATGCATTTATTTAAGCATTTTGGTTGGGGAATGAATTATATTAGCATGACTTTGACACTTGTCACACTATGTGACATAAGCAGTTACATTTGCATCTATAGTTGGCCAATAATACCTAGTACATATGAGCTTTTTGGCTAAGAAAACCCCATTGTTATGGGATCCACATAATCCTTCATGAAATTCCCATAATGATAATATTTATTTTGATTAATTTAAATAATGAAGTAGAGTTCCATCAAAGCCATGATGGTAAAGGGTTGGGCCAAGTAAGGTATACCATGAGGCTTGGTGGGTAAAGGCCTTTTTATTTTTTGTGTGATAGGTCTAGTGGCTTGATATGGTCATAAAGGTAGTTAAAGAGGTCTGAGTACCATATAGATATGGTACCAATAATATCATATATCATTATCATAGTTGAAGGTTCATAAATAGGTGATAGAATATTTTCAATAAGGAATTTGTTGTTTCCAAAATCAGCTTAGCTCATTTTGGAAGCAACCCCCTACGAAACTTGTTTGTTTCATCTCTCGTCTCTCTATCTCATTTTCCGATACAAGTTATTTAATTCATTTTCATCTTGGTCAAATCGGGAAGTGGTTACTATCCCGTCAAGGCCAAGTTTTCCCTTCCCCTTTTCCTTTTTCTCCTCTTTTTGGAGTTAGTCTCTTTTGCATTCTTTTTATGCAAGGGTGGCGATTTTCGCCGCCCATGCTTATCTCTTGTTTTTCCATGCAAGGGCGGCGATTTTCGCTGCCCCTGCATTTTCCATGCAAGGGCGGCGATTTTCGCCGCCCCTACATTTTCCATGCAAGGGCGGCAATTTTCACCGCCCCTACACATCTCAGTTTCCGTGCAAGGCATTAATGGCCCTGCGCAGCGGGTTGTTGGGGTTGGTTTTTCACCCAATATAATCTGATTTGGGCCTCATTTCTTCTCACTTCTTCCTCCTCTCCTCCTGCCTCTTGCACTTGAGCGCTCTAAGGGATTTTTTGAAGTACCAACTCGCAGATCTGACTTTGTGGCACGCGCATTTTCTAGGTAGAGTTTGTTTTTAGTTTTATTTTTATTGTTTCCTCTTCTTCCTAGCCTAGTCATTCTTTATTTGTTTTTATTTTTTGTTATTTCTTTCCTCTCTCCCTCTTCTACCCATGGCCTCATAAGGGCGACATTTCCTTGTCGCCGCCCCTGCATTCCTTATGCAAGGGTGACAATTTTTGTTGCCCCTGCATTCTTTATGCAAGGGCGGCAATTTTTGCCGCCCCTGCATTCTTTATGCAATGGCGGAAATTTTCACCACGCCTGCATTCTTTATGCAAGGGCGGTGATTTTTGCCACCCCTGCATTTTCCTTCCTTTTTCAGCTAACTCCCAGATTTTTTTTTTTGAGTTGTCCTTTTCGAGCTTTTTCTTCCTCATTTTCCATCCCTTTGCCCATCCTGGCCTTTTTAAGTGATCTCCAATAATCTATGTCACTTAAATTACTCTCCCCCTCTCTCTCACTCTCCTTTCGACTATGGCTACATCACCTTCAGCGAGCTCCTGCACGCCTGCTCCCGTCCAAATAAGATCATCCCCTATGATGAAAGCATCTCCTTAAAAGGTGAAGACGATGAAATACAAGTACCAGGGCATCTTCCCGCTCACAGTGGTCACCTCAAATGTCGATGACATTCAAGACACCAAGATCAGCCGCGTAGATATGGCCAAATTCTTGGGATGAACCAAAGCAACAAATCCCAACACTGGGATAAAGAGAATTATTGAGAGTAACATCCACCTAGTGGCCGCCTTTCCAGTAGCAGCACATCATGCAGAGTTCATCCTTTAATGCACGCACTTTTACGACAAAGAGACTAGATCGGTCTCAGACGCCAGTGGCAGCATGATCATTCGGTTGGACCCCAAATTTATTGACAAAGTTTTCCTATGTCCACCAGCCACTGAAGTAACCCAAATTGACTTTGAGAATGTGCAAAGTGAGTATGACAAAGACCCTGAGAGGGCAAAGAAGGTCATAAACCATAAATGGTTAAAAACCCCAAGGGCCAGTCTATCCAGATGGCCAAAAAGCTTCCCCAGAAGTGACTTCATTGAAGAAGTTGGTGACTTAATCACCCTCCTCAGCAGAGTACGGGGCCTCCCGTCCTCTTCACAATTCCATGAATGGATGTATCCATTCATTAAGATCATCCTGCAAGGCAAACAGGCCATCTTCTAGGGGGAACAGATCAGCAATGCTATTCATGAGCAACTGATCAGGGTACAAACCTCCTTTAAATTCTACATGACCTCGTACCTGGTCTACATAGCTACTGCCATGCGATCTTTCCCAGGTTTAACAACAGAAGGAGATAGGAAGACCACCCTGGTCTATTCATACTATCTATAGCTAACACTTCAGGAGTCAACGAGTCATTTTAGACGAGTGAATGATGCATTTTTTGCCGTATTCCTATGTCTCTTCGATCCTCAATTGGAGCAAAAGAGAATATCAAACGAGGCCTGGACAGTAGTGAACAATTTTGGCTGCATGTTCCTCCAGTTCTCTACATTTTCTTATCTTCGGGTGGGTTTCTACCAAGGATACCCTTATATGCTCCCTAAATTCCCTTCAGATAGGTTGGTCCTAATGGAACTTTGTTGACAACTGGTCATCGTGCACTCGAAACAGATGGAGCTCAAGAGACCCAATTTCAAGTTTCTTATCCAGATTGGCAGATTTTTAGTTGCTACATCGACTAAAGCCAGGGTTATGGAAATAGAGATGCAGATGGTTACCATCAAATTATTCAAAAGATGGGAAAATTTTGATTACAGGGGAGTCAGAGAGATGATTCAAAGGAAGACTCAGTTCCACGAGCCCATGATTGAGGACATTTGGGTGGATATAAGGACGGCTGAAGAGATAAGGAAGATGGACTATTGTCATCTCACGCTAGAGCAGATAGAGTACCTTGGGCTTGCTGAGGTCCCTTAAGGGTTGATTGACGATGGGAATGTCGTGAACAACAGATATCTGACAGAAAAGGTCACTGGTTCCCCTCTTCCTCCAATTAACTGGTCTCAAAAAGAATTGACCTCTCTAAGAAAAAGATTTGAACCAATATTGGCTAACACCAATAGTTGGTTGGCAGTAAAGGGGATCACCCTAAAAGAGTTCATCACAGGGTCAGAGGTTGAATACCAAGTAGAGATGAAGAGAAAGGTAGAAAGCTGAACCAAAAACAAAGATGACATTCCTTCATCTTCTAGACCTCACAAGCCTAGGATCGTCTTTGTATCCAAAAAGCCTAGGTCAGCACAAGAGCCTGAGGCAGCAGCTGAAGGAACCAAAGAACAAAGCCCCGGGGTACAGGCAACTCAACCAATGGGGACAGTGGATCAACCTTCAGAATGACCAGGTGTTGGGTCTCCAACCTCACTGAGGCAAGCACGGCCGATCCAGAGCTCCTCTCCTCCTCCTCAATCTCCTACAGTGCCCACTTCTCCTATCTCTCCCATCAGTGTTCTTTCTTTTGGACCCACTTCCCCTTTCAAAGTTGTTTTTGGTGATCCTCAGGATCCTTTAGCAGGTTCACCTCACTCTTCTGCATCCATCCCGAGTTTATCATCTCCATCTTTTAACCTGCCACCAAGCCCTGCACCTGATCCAGAATCAGCAGTTGGTACAGTTTCACCGATCACTCCAACCATGACTACTATCACCACCAGTAGTGTGGAAGCTGCTACAACGACACCAGTAGAGGTGACCATTATTACAACAGGTACTTCTCTCCTGCCATGGATGTCTGCTTTCACACCTAAAAGAAAGAAAATGGCCATCTCCCTAGATGAATTCAACTTTGGTAAGATCATACCAGCAAAAGCAAAGGCTCCTAAAAGGCCAAAAATCCTCTCCAGGTTAGTCGAAGAGAAGGGACAAAAATTTCTAGAAATTGCCAAACCTCCTCAGGACGTAGCCCTTGAAGGTTTTGAGATGAGCAGTTATTCCCTCTCTCGTGTTGAACTTGGCAAAGTTACTCACGAAGGGGCAAAGAGTGACCTTCAGGCAGCAATGGACATTATGGTCCAAAAGTTTGACAAGGAAAAAGAGATGAAGGACTTTTATAAAGCTAAGGCTGAGCAGTTAACGGCAGTAATTAGGAGATTCACTATCCCACCTGAAGCAGCGACTCTAGAGGCCTTTTCTGTGGATGATTCAGTCATTCAGAAAGCTGAAAAGACTTATTTGAAGGGGAAAGTAATGGAGGAATATATTGACAAAATGCACAACCAAGGAATCTCTCTGCTATCTGAGGTTGTGGAAAGAACAAAAAAAATGAAGAAGTTGAAAGCTCAGGTAGACAATTTTGTTTCCCTTCTCTCTCAGAAAATTGATGGCTTGGAGAAGGATCTCGATAGATGGAAGGAAATGGAAGATCTAAAAAAGAGTACCCTGATATCTATCGGTGTCATCCCCAACAAAGATTCCTATGTTGAGATCAAGGAGTCGATGATCTTCAGGATTCAGGTACTCAAAGATCTAATTGATGATCTCAAAGCTTTTAAAGAAGCTAGTGATAAAAGTGACCTGAGCTTGTTAAACAAATTTGAAGAGTTGCCCTGCGACTTGACCTCTAAGGATCATCAGTTCCTTCCAGCAGATGAAATGATTCAGAATTTTGAATGGATGATCCGGAAGGATTTCAAAGGAGCGTCTTTCTCAATGACTTCAGTGGACAACATTCTAGATGCTCAGTTAACTTTGGAGAATTTAAAATCTAGGTTAACTAGCCACTCTAAGGCCATCATAGCATTGAAAGATGCACTAATCAGATCAAGGGTCATCTCTAAAAATGCAGTTGCACCGGACAGCGTAGGAATTCAGGCATCGATCACCATGTACGATGCTCATTTGAAGAAGTCCGGCGGCAAGAATTGACACTCTCTCTCTCTTTCTCTCTTCTTCTATCCTTATGCATTTTTGTTTTGTGTAGAATGCATGCCAATTTTGTAATATGTAATTATGAATAAAATATTTTTGGAAAATATCTAAAAGTCAAAGATGAGTCATCTTTGACCAAGATATTTTATATTTTATTATTTTTCTATTTTTGAGGATTTTCTCCCTATATATAGTGGAGACCTCATTTGTAAAAAAGGGAGGAAAATAAAATAGTAAATACTCTGCTGAAATTGAAGCAACTTTTGAGACTTTGTGCTCAAACTTGTAAATCATATTCTGTTGAATGAATGAGGAGCAGGTTATTTTAAACTTTGTGTTGAGATTATCTGTGTTGTTTGGGAAATAGTTCTTATGTCTCTTTCCTAAGTAATATCTTATTCATCTGATTTAATAAGCAAAGTGGGTGTGTTATTATTATTTGAGATTCTTTTATCTTTTGTAGTTTCAGGTGAAGACTTTGTGCTTCACTGTACTCTACGATTGTACTTGTTTCGGATCTGTGGAGAAGCTACAGAAGACTTTGTGCTTGTGTGAGCATTCTTGTGAACTTTGTTACTTCAGGTAATCCCTTGCTCTTCGTTTGACACCATTCCTGAAAGAAGAGGAGTGTTGTTAGCTTTAGACCAGGGATTTTTCTTCTTTTTGTTCTTTATACATTACTTCTAAAAAAAGAGAAGTAGATGCTGTTCTACCCCCCCCTTGTGTTATTTTCTACTTAATTATAATATGCTTATAGCACATAAATATTGATAGGGAACCTCCCCTTGATGAGAGGAGAGATTTACCTCATCTAGATTTGGTAAAGCCGCACTCTTCGTGGTGTAAATCTTCTTTATGCTGTGGCTGATATCCCCATTTTGCCATCAGTTAGTTGATGACAAAATATTCACCCAATAGTTTTTTGGTGACTCTGCTGGGGACATCGAATGTGCAGTCTGAAACCTCAAGTTTTAGGTTAAAGTAGTCCCTACCCTTACCCATTATGTAATCTTGCAACTCCATTTCATGTCTTACCCATTATCATCATAGCCTCACCAGTTATCTCCATTATATTATCTGGTCAGATTAACCAGAGCTATTGGGAAGAACACGCATCTTGGAGCCTCAAGCTTCAACTTGAAGTAGTTTTGGTCCCATTTTTGTTTTAAAAATCTGACAACCCCACGTTACACCAGAGGTCAGAGATCTAAGGGTGTTGTTGACCCCGTGTTTCAGTTGGCGCAACAGAGTAATTTTGATTTGTTTCCCCCATCAACTTCTCTTTGACGGTCTAGGAGTGTTCCTTCTAGCCTTGTCAAGTCACCAACACAAGGTAGAACTCCTTTTCCCACTGTCAATCACCGCCTACCTATAAACACTCCACCAGGGTTTGTTATCCTACCTTTCCATCCCCTTATCATAATGGCTCAAGGCCCGTGGGGTAATTCTTTTGGTCCTCTTAATTTAACCCCACCTCTGCATGAACTACCTCATAGTTCTAAGAAAAAATTTCCTAAGTTTTTTGGTGATGAAAAGGTTCATCCCGACGAGCATATTGCCGCTTTCTCCATAGCATGTAGTGTAATAGGGGTTGAATTTGAAGATGTGGCAGTGAGACTTTTTGTGGAGACTTTACAAGGTGCCGCTACGGATTGGTTCTATCACTTGCAAGTCGGGTCAGTAACTGACTGGAATACACTAAAGTCCATATTTGAAGCTTGGTTTAAACCCATTGAAGATGCACATGCTTTGTTAGCTCAGCTAACACAGATGAAAAAAGAATCCCAGGAACCCAGATTTCATAGCCAAGTTCAACAAATTAAGAAATCGGATTCCTACTGTGGCTCAACCCACGCCAGAGAATCTCAAATGCTTTTTTATCAACTCACAGCTCCCTGAAGTAAGTTTTTTGTTGAGACGAGCTGGCCCTATAGACCTAGCCTTGGCTCAAGGATTGGCCACTGAGATTGAAGATGATCTTATCTTGGCGGGCAAAATCAGGAAAGATTCTGGTAAAAATAAATACCCCTCACCTGCTGAAAGCTCTTCCACAGGCACTACTGATCCTATGGTGCAAAAATTAACAAATGAACTGATTGCTTTGAAAAGACAAATTGTTCAAGGCTCGTCTACCCCTACTTATCGAGATGCACCCAAGAGGACATTTCAGAATCAGCTGTATCAAGGTAATACTGCCCGAACCCAAGGACAATCAAATCGCCTACCTCCCCCTTTAGGAAGATTAGCCATTAAAGCAACACCTACAAATTCAGCGGTCAGATACCTAGAAGCTGAGCACGACCACTCCTTTCAGCCGCAGCTAGATCAATCAGAAAGTGCGAACCTCTTTGATGAACAGGATGAGGAATTAGCTAGTGACTCTAGTATCAATTTCTTGGATTATCAAGATGAAGCTGGAGGAAAAGGGGAAGATTCAGAGGGAGCTTATGCTGTCCTTACCAGATCTCAAAATCAGTCAGCTTCACGTGCTGACAAAGGGAAAATAGATGATGAACCTCGGCCAGCAGTTTCTATTGCCCAATGCGGGACTCCATTACCTTCGCAATCAAAAGATCAGGTAACTCATAAAAGAGTAACTACTCCCAGTCACTCAATATCCCCCTCTCCTATTACTCAGGCTGGTGAAGTACCTGTCAAAGCCTCTGATGAGGGGACTTCTTCTTCTTCTATTGTAACCACTTTTCAATCATTTGGTATTATTGATCATGCTAGAAAGACTAAGATTCAAATGATAGAGGTTGAGTATTTGAGAGCTAACCCAGAGCAGTTTGATAGGTTAGCAGAGTATGTTAAAAACAAAGCTGTCCCTGTAGGACAAGATCCTTTGAAAGTTGTTCCTGATCTCCCCAAAGACAAACCAGCCCAAAATAATCTGGTTGTGACCCCTCCCGTCGCTCCTAGAAAAATAGAACCTTTCTATGTCTCTCTACTTATAAATGGTTACAAACTAAGTAACTGCATTATAGACTCTGGGGCTTCAGATAACATCATGCCTGCAAAAGTGGCAAATTCTCTCAGCTTAACTTTGACCAAAACTTTTGGGAGGTGTTTTTCCATGGAAAACAAGCAAGTTCCCCTCCTTGGCCAAATAAAAAATGCCCAATACGCCTTCACGGCTTTTCCAGAAAAGAAAATTAAAATGATGGTTCTAGTAGCGAATGTTTCAGCATCTTACGGTATCCTGCTCGGGCGAAATTTCTGTAAAGATGTTGGAGGCGAGTTAAGCATGGACCTATCTAAAGCAAGGATTCCAGTTTAAGGCGTCATGAAAAGATTGCTTCCTAAAAAGGAAGCCAGGTATGTAGTTACCCGTTCCACAGCACCTGAAGCTCAGATTTTATTTGAGTCATTAGGCATGGGCACTTATTTCTTATCCACAGACGAGATCCACGGTGCATTAGATGAAACTCCTACGGGTGATGATTTGATTTTGGTTTCAGCTGACATGAAGGATGGGATGCCCAAGCAAAATGAACACATAAAACAATCTTTTCCCAAAAACGGAAAAGTTTTTATGGAAAAAGTAATACCTAATGAGTTGTGGACTTTGGAGTTCGACGGCAGTTATTCTTCTACTGGATCTGGAGCGGGAGTGGTGTTGGTATCTCCTCAAGGAGAAATTACCCCTTTTTCCTAAAAATTACAATTCAATAATACTAACAACACAGCTGAATATGAATCCCTGTTGCTCAGACTACAGGTTGCCAAAGAAAAGGGTGTTAAGAAACTCCATGCTAAAGGAGACACTGAGTTCACAGTCTGTCAGGTAAGGAACCTCTATCAGACCAAGCATGAGAGGTTGCGCCATTACCACAATCTAGTATGGGATCAAATCAAAAATTTTGACACCTTCAATATATCTACCGTTCTGAGGGAATTCAATGATCGAGCAGATGCATTGACTATTTCTGCCACCCTCCTGATTCCCCACCCAAATTTTAAGGGAGATAAGTATACTATTGAGCTAGTTTTCCGACCAAGTGTACCAAACAATGTCGACCACTGGCAGGTGTTTAACAACGATGATCAAATCATCACCTTCTTGGAACAAAAGGACACTTTCAAACAATTGCATTTTAAAGGTAGTGAACCCCGAGAGTGCAGACTGACCCCTGAAACCCAGACCCATACAGGTGAAGATTTTCTACAGCTCAAGGGGAATAAAATTCCCAAAGGTTTAGTTTCCCTAGAGAATCTGTTTGATGACCATGACAGGTTCGTCAAACAGCAATGAACAGATTCAAATTCTTTTCAAGATTTTGATCAAATCAACTTGGGAACCAAGAACGACCCTAAGATGGTAAACATTGGAAAATGCTGCACTTCCAAAGAATGGTTTGAGCTTGCTAGTTTACTCCATCAATATAGGGATGTGTTGGCCTATTCTTATGATGACTTGAAATCTCTCAGGCCACATGACATTCGTCATGACATCCCCCTGAAAGCCAACTCTATGCCTTATAAATAGAAATCCAGGCAATATAATCCAAAAATCTCAGGTACTATTTTAGCCGAGATACAAAAGATGCTGGATGCTCAGATAATTTTTTTGATCCATCACTCAACATGGGTTGCTAACATAGTACCCATCAGAAAGAAAAATGGTGAGATTGGAATCTGTGTAGATTTTAGAAACTTGAATCAGTTGTCCTTAAAAGATAACTACCCCCTTTCCCATCATGGATCAAGTCCTACAGATGGTAACAGGTTCAGAAATGTTATCAATGCTTGACGGTTTTTTGGGTTACAATCAAGTTGAGGTCGGGAAAGCAAAACAACACAAGACAACATTCACCACGCCCTGGGGCACTTTTGCTTACCGCAGGATGCCTTTCGGTTTGATAAATGCAGGCGCCACTTTTCAAAGGGCCATGGATCTCGCTTTCAAAGATGTTATGGGAGAATTCATTGTAGTATACTTAGATGATTTGACGGTATTTTCAAAATAACGCTCTGAACATGTTCACCATTTGAAAAAAATCCTAGAACGCTGCTGTCAAAATGGCATCTCGTTAAATCCAAAGAAATCCATCTTCAGACTAACTAAAGGGAAACTTCTCGGACACATAGTGTCCTGAGAAGGCATCAGGATTGATTTAAAAAGAGTTAGCTCCATCCAGGAACTTACTCTGCCTACCAGCAAGACCACAGTTCACTCTTTCTTTGGAAAAGTGAATTTCCTTAGGAGGTTCATTCCGGAATTTTCCGAGAAAACCCGTCATATTGTCAACATGATGAAAAGCAATGCCATATTCAATGTGGACTATCGAGGGCAAAACAATGTTCAAAGAAATTAAGGAAGCAATCTCTCGGGCACCAGTTTTGGTCTGTCTGGACTATACTAAAGGTTTCAAGATATATAGTTACGACTCTGAGCATACACTGTCAGCTATTTTGGTTCAACCAAATTTAGAAAATATAGAATCTCCTATTTCATTCATGAGTTGCCCACTCAAAAATCACGAATTAAAATATTCCCTTATGGAGAAACATGCTTACGCTGTGGTCAAGGCTGTCAAGCAGTTCAGGTTTTATATCCTGAATTCTCACACCGAAGTTCTCGTGCCGGATACAACAATAAAATCTATTTTGACTCAGCAAGAGTTTGGTACAAAGAAGGGTAACTAGATTTCCAAAATTCAAGAATTTGATCTGAACATCAAACCAACCAAGCTCATACGGGGACGGGGCCTCTGCCAATTGATCGCCAACAACATTCCAGATGAATTAAAAAATGAAGATCAAGATATCAAAAGCATACCCACAGTTCTCTTTGTCGCCACTACTGATGAGTGGTTTTCTAACATTGCTTATTTCCTAACATATGGTGAATGTCCTCCTCATCTTTCTTTTAAAGAAAAATAGAATGTTAAATTAAAAGTAGTTGGATATGTTCTGTGGGACAATGGTCTTTATAAAAGAAACTTGGACGGGGCATTTCTTCGTTGTGTTGATAAGGCTCAACAAGGAAGACTTTTAGAATCTTTCCAAAATTTGGCCTGTGGAGGACATTTCTCCACACCGGTGACAACACATAAGATTCTACGAGCAAGGTACTACTGGCCCACTCTTTTTCAGGATGCTTACAAATGGGTGCGTAAGTGTGAGCTGTGTCAGCAATTCATCAGAAAGCCTAAGCTACCTGCTTTGCCCCTCAAGCCAGTTGTGATCGATGAACCATTTCAGTAGTGGGGTATTGATTTCATTGGCGCAGTTAACCCATCTTCAAGTGCCGGGCATGATTATGTCCTCACCACGACAGACTATTTTACTAAGTGGGTGGAGGCCAAACCAACTAAGCATGCTACATCTAAAGTAGTATGCACCTTACTCAAAGAAAATATCATCTCCAAGTTTGGGGTTCCACTAAAAATTGTGACAGATAATGCAGCCTGCTTTTCGTCACATGAAATCACTCAATTTTGCTTCCATTATGGGATTACCTTGTCTCACACTTCAGATTATTTCCCTCAGGGAAATGGACAAGTAGAATCGAGTAACAAGAACCTGGTCACCATTATTAGGAAGTTGGTGGACGACAATCAGAGAACATGGCACAAAGCTTTATATGATGCTTTATGGGCCGATAGGATAACACCCAAAAGAGCTATAGGTATGTCACCTTTCCAACTCCTATATGGATGAAATGTAGAAATCCCCATCACCCTTGAACTACCAGCACTCAGATTAACTAGAGCAATCAAAGACTCGACCTTTGGAAGCTCAATTGACAAGCAGATCATGTGTCTGACTGAGCTAAACGAACAACGAGTTATGGTGGTGGATCGGATCAAAGAACATCAGAACCGGGTGAAGGCACTTTTTGATAAAAAAGCTAAAGCCTATGAGTTCCAAGTCAGAGATCAAGTCTTGTTATGGGACAAGCAGCGTGAACCAAAAGGGATGCATGGCAAATTTGACTCCCTATGGAGAGGTCCATTCACCATTCGGCAGCTCTGTGGCGAAGCCAGCTTTTTGCTGGAGTATAAAGATGGAACACCATTTACACTACCTCACAATGGGCAGCATCTAAAGCTTTTCAACCCTTGAAGCTTGGATGGGTCCATTTGTAAAGTATGTACAGTTCTTATATTTTGTCTGTCTTTCTTTCTCATTTTTTGCTCGACTCCGTAGCCCAATGGCTGGGATGAAGGCACCTTGAGACTGGTTTTCTACTTCCACTTATCTTTTTGACAAGCAGAAGTTCCCCAATAGGAGCCAGTTGTTGTTTCCAAAATTAGCTTAGCTCATTTTGGAAGCAACCCCCTATGAAACTTGTCTATTTCATCTCTCGTCTCTCTATCTCATTTTCCGATACGAGTTCTTTAATTCATTTTCATCTTGGTCGGATCGGGAAGTGGTTACTATCCCGTCAAGGCCAAGTTTTCCCTTCCCCTTTTCCTTTTTCTCCTCTTTCTGGAGTTAGTCTCTTTTGCATTTTTTTTATGCAAGGGCGGCGATTTTCACTGCCCATGCTTATCTCTTGTTTTTCCATTCAAGGGCGGTGATTTTTGCCGCCCCTGCATGTCTCGGTTTCTGTGCAAGGCATTAATGGCCCTGCATGGCAGGTTGTTGGGGTTGGTTTTTCACCCTATATAATCCGATTTGGGCCTCATTTCTTCTCACTTCTTCCTCCTCTCCTCCTGCCTCTTGCACCTGAGTGCTCCAAGGGACTTTTCGAAGTACCAGCTCGCGGATCCAACTTAGTTTTCCAAGTAGGGTTTGTTTTTATTGTTTCCTCTTCTTCCTAGCCTAGTCGTTCTTTATTTGTTTTTCTTTTTTGTTGTTTCTTTCCTCTCTCCCTCTCCTACCCGCAGCCTCGTAAGGGTGGCATTTCCTTGCCGCCGCCCCTGCATTCCTTATGCAAGGCCGGCGATTTTTGCCGCCCCTACATTCTTTATGAAGGGCAACAATTTTTGCCACCCCTGCATTCTTTATGCAAGGGCGACAATTTTTGCCGCCCCTGCATTCTTTATACAAGGGTGGTGATTTTTGCCGCCCCTGCATTCTTTATGCAAGGGTGGTGATTTTTGCCGCCCCTGCATTTTCCTTGCTTTTTTAGCTAACTCTCAAAAAAAAATTTTGGGTTGTCCTTTTCAAGCTTTTTCTTCCTCGTTTTCCATCCCTTTGCCCGTCTTAGCCTTTTTAAGTGACCTTCAATAACCTATGTCACTTAAATTGCTCTCCCCCTCTCTCTCACTCTCCCTTCGACTATGGCTGCAGCACCTTCAGCGAGCTCCTACACGCCTGCTCCCATCCAAACAAGATCATCCCCTATGATGAAAGCATCTCCTTCAAAGGCGAAGACGATGAAATACAAGTACCAGGGCATCTTCCCACCCACAGTGGTCACCTTGAATGTCGATGACATTTGAGACACCGAGATCGGCCACGTAGATATGGCCGAACTCTTGGGATGAACCAAAGCAACAAATCCCAGCACTGGGATAAAGAGAATTATTGAGAGCAACATCCACTTGGTGGCTGCCTTCCTAGTAGCAACACATAATGCAGAGTTCATCCTTCAATGCACACACTTTTACGACAAAGAGACTAGATCGGTCTCAGACGCCAGTGGCAGCATGATCATTCGATTGGACCCCAAATTTATCGACAAAGTTTTCCTATGTCCACCAGCCACCGAAGTAACCCAAATTAACTTCGAGAATGCACAAAGGGAGTATGACAAAGACCCTGAGAGGGCAAAGAAGGTCATAAACCATAAATGGTTAAAAGCCCCAAGGGCCAGTCTATCTAGATGGCCAAAAATTTTCCCCAGAAGTGACTTCATTGAAGAAGTTGGTGACTTAATCACCCTCCTCAGCAGAGTACAGGGTCTCCCATCCTCTTCACAATTCCATGAATGGATGTATCCATTCATTAAGATCATCCTGCAAGGCAAACAGGCCATCTTCTGAGGGGAACAGATCAACAATGCTATTCATGAGCAATTGACCAGGGTATAAAACTCCTTCAAATTCTACATGACCTCGTACCTGGTCTACATAGCTGCTGCCATGCGATCTTTCCCAGGTTTAACAGCAGAAGGAGATAGGAAGACCACCAAGGTCTATTCATACTATCTGCAGCTAACACTTCAAGAGTCAACGCATCATTTCAGATGAGTGAATGACGCATTCTTTGCCATATTCCTATGTCTCTTCGATCCTCAACTGGAGCAGAAGAGAATATCAGACAAGGCCTAGACAGTAGTGAATAGTTTTGGCTACATGTTCCTCCAGTTCTCTACATTTTCTTATCTTCAGGTGGGTTTCTACCAAGGATATCCTTATATGCTCCCTAGATTCCCTTCAGACAGGTTGGTCCTAATGGAGCTTTGCAGACAACTGGCCGTCATGCACTCGAAACAGATGGAGCTCAGGAGACCCAGTTTCAAGTTTCCTATCCAGATTGGTAGATTTTCAGTTGCTACATCGACTAAAGCCAGGGTTATGGAAATAGAGATGTAGATGGTTACCATCAAATTATTCAAAAGATGGGAGAATTTTATTACAAGGGAGTCAGAGAGATGATCTGAAGGAAGACTCAGTTCCATGAGCCCATGATTGAGGACATCTGGGTGGATATAAAGGCGGCTGAAGAGATAAGGAAGATGGACTATTGCCGTCTCACGCTAGAGCAGATAGAGTACCTCAGGCTTGCTGGGGTCCCTTCAGGGTTGATTGATGATGGGAATGTCGTGAACAATAGATATCTGACAGAAAAGGTCGTTGGTTCCCCTCTTCCTCCAATTAACTGGTCTCAAAAAGAATTCACCTCTCTAAGGAAAAGATTTGAACCAACATTGGCTAACACCAATAGTTGGTTGGCAGCAAAGGGGATCACCCTAAAAGAGTTCATCACAGGGTTAGAGGCTGAATACCAAGCAGAGATGAAGAGAAAGGCAGAAAGCCAAACCAAAAACAAAGATGACGTTCCTTCATCTTCTAGACCTCACAAGCCTAGGATTGTCTTTGTATCCAAAAAGCCTAGGTCAGCACAAGAGCCTGAGGCAGCAGCCAAAGGAACCAAAGAACAAAGCCTCGGGGTACAAGCAACTCAACCAATGGGGATAGCAGATCAACCTTCAGAATGACCAGGTGTTGGGTCTCCAACCTCACCGAGGCAAGCACGGCCAATCCAGAGCTCCTTTCCTCCTCCTCAATCTCCTACAGTGCCCACTTCTCCTATCTCTCCCATTAGTGTTCCCTCTTCTGGACCCACTTCCCCTTCCAAAGTTATTTTTGGTTATCCTCAGGATCCTTCAATAGGTTCACCTCGCTCTTCTGCATCCATCCTGAGTTTATCATCTTCGTCTTTTAACCTGCCACCAAGCCCTGCACCATATCCAGAATCAGCAGTTGGTACAGTTTCACTGGTCACTCCAACCACGACTACTATCACCACCAGTAGTGTGGAAGCTGCTATAACGACACCAGCAAAGGTGACCATTGTTGCAACAGGTACTTCTCTCCTGCCATGGATGTCTACTTTCACACCTAAAAGAAAGAAAATGGCCATCTCCCCAGATGAATTCGACTTTGGTAAGATCATACCAGCAAAAGCAAAGGCTCCTAAAAGGCCAAAAATCCTCTCTAGGTTAGTTGAAGAGAAGGGACAAAAATTTCTAGAAATTGCCAAACCTCCTCAGGAAGCAGCCCTTAAAGGTTTTGAGATGAGCAGTTATTCCCTCTCTCGTGTTGAACTTGGCAAAGTTACTCACGAAGGGGCAAAGAGTGACCTTCAAGCAGCAATGGACATTATGGTCCAAAATTTTGACAAGGAAAAAGAGATGAAGGATTTTTATAAAGCCAAGGCTGAGCAGTTAATGGTAGTAATCAGGAGATTCACTATCCCACCTGAAGCAGCGACTCTAGAGGCCTTTTCTGTGGATGATTCAGTCATTCAGAAAGCTGAAAAGACTTATTTGAAGGGGAAAGTAATGGAGGAATATATTGACAAAATGCACAACCAAGGAATCTCTCTGCTATATGAGGTTGCGGAAAGAATATAAAAAATGAAGAAGTTGAAAGCTCAGGTAGATAATTTTGTCTCCCTTCTCTCTCAGGAAATTGATGGCTTGGAGAAGGATCTCGATAGATGGAAGGAAATGGAAGATCTAAAAAAGAGTACCCTGATATCTATCAGTGTCATCCCCAACAAAGATTCCTATGTTGAGATCAAGGAGTCGATGATCTTCAGGATTCAGGTACTCAAAGATCTAATTGATGATCTCAAAGCTTTTAAGGAAGCTAGTGATAAAAGTGACCTGAGCTTGTTAAACAAATTAGAAGAGCTGCCCTGTGACTTGACCTCTAAGGATCATCAGTTCCTTCCAGTAGATGAAATGATTCAGAATTTTGAAGGGATGATCCGAAAGGATTTCAAAAGAGCGTCTTTCTCAATGACTTCAGTGGACAACATTCTAGATGCTCAGTTAACTTTGGAGAATTTAAAATCTAGGTTAAATGGCCACTCTAAGGCCATCACAGCATTAAAAGACACACTAATCAGATCAAGGGTCATCTCTAAAAAAGCAGTTGCACCAGACAGCGTAGGAATTCAAGCATTGATCACCATGTACGATGCTCATTTGAAGAAGTCCGGCGGCAAGAATTGACACTCTCTCTCTCTTTCTCTCTTCTTCTATCCTTATGCATTTTTGTTTTGTGCAGAATGCATGCCAATTTTGTAATATGTAATTACGAATAAAATATTTTTGGAAAATATCTAAAAGTCAAAGATGAGTCATCTTTGACCAAGATATTTTATATTTTATTATTTTTCTATTTTTGAGGATTTTCTCCCTATATATAGTGGAGACCTCATTTGTAAAAAAGGGAGGAAAATAAAATAGCAAAGACTCTACTGAAATTGAAGCAACTTTTGAGACTTTGTGCTCAAACTTGTAAATCATATTCTATTGAATGAATGAGGAGCAGGTTATTTTAAACTTTGTGTTGAGATTATCTGTGTTGTTTGGGAAGTATTTCTTATGTCTCTTTCCTAAGTAATATCTTATTCATCTGATTTAATATGTAAAGTGGGTGTGTTATTATTATTTGAGATTCTTTTATCTTTTGTAGTTTCAGGTGAAGACTTTGTGCTTCACTGTACTCTACGGTTGTACTTGTTCCAGATCTATGGAGAAGCTACGAAAGACTTTGTGCTTGTGTGAGTGTTCTTGTGAACTTTGTTACTTCAGGTAATCCCTTGCTCTTCATTTGACACCATTCCTGAAAGAAGAGGAGTGTTGTTAGCTTTAGACTAGGGATTTTTCCTCTTTTTGTTCTTTATACATTACTTCTGAAAAAAGAGAAGTAGATGTTGTTCTACCCCCCCCCCCCATGTGTTATTTTCTGCTTAATTATATATATGCTTATAGCATGTAAATATTGATAGGGAACCTCCCCTTGATGAGAGGAGAGATTTACCTCATCTAGATCTGGTAAAGCCACACTCTTTGTGGTGTAAATCTCCCTTATGTTGTGGTTGATATCCCCATTTTGCCATCAGTTAGTTGATGACAAAATATTCACCCAACAGAATTGATATTTGTTGCCTTGTTTGTGTGGTGGATCAAGGAAATAATGGTATTCATGGTATCTATTACCCTATTACTATCCCTAGGTATGTGTTCAAACTATATACTATTGATCTATTATTTGAGAACATTAATCATGGTCTTATATGGTACCAGATTGTCATCTTTATTCTAAAAGTGGTATGTAACATGATTGATGATTAACTAAAAATCACCATAAATTATGAGATGTTGAATATTCCATTGTAATACCTAATAAAGTCT
This sequence comes from Torreya grandis, assembly GCA_037957365.1. NCBI lineage: Eukaryota > Viridiplantae > Streptophyta > Pinopsida > Cupressales > Taxaceae > Torreya > Torreya grandis. Next base: position 1,459,328 of record JARHVA010001722.1, on the reverse strand, counting down.
TATAATAAGTGATTCATATTCTTCTATGTTTTTATTACAATTAAATCTAGTACATAATGACTTAGGGATGATATCCCCCTGTGGTGTAATAAACAATAGGCCTACACCCAATCCATGAAATGTAAATGATCCATCAAAATATAACTTCTAATGTTGCTCCTCAAGAGGTTTTTCAATGATGGTCATGATCGACTCATTTGGGAATTTAAATGTTAGGGGTTTGGTATCTACAAGGGGAGCTTAAGTAAGCTGAGTCTACAAGAACTTATCCCTTTATGGCCTTCTAGTTGACATATAGTCATGTTCATACATGACTAGTGTATGGATTAGATAGTAAACAAAATGCTATTTTCCATTATCATCATGTTGAGCTAGAAGTGCCCCTAGGGATTTGTCTATGGTAGATAGATACATTAGAAATGTCTTTCTTGGCATTGATAATAACAAAATAAGTAGATTGGCAAGATATTCCTTTAGGCACTGAAAGGCTTTTTTGTATTCTTCATCCAAATTAAATGTGATACCCTTATTTAGTAAGTGTGTAAATGGATGGAATTTATTGGCCAATTTTTAAATGAAGAATCTAATAGATTGAATTTTTACCTAAAAATTATGAAGCTACTTCAAATTAGAAGCTGATAGCATCTTGGTAATTGCTTGTACTTTGATAGGGTCAAATTTAATGCCTTAGTGAGAGAAGATGAAGCCTAACACTTTTCTTGAAATAAAACTAAAAATAAATTTTTGGGATTGAGTCTAACCTTTCATTTATGAATCCTCTCAAATATCCTTCATAATGTAGTTGGATGATTAACATAGGTCTTGGATTTTCCCAATATGTCATTGACATAGTCTTCAATAATGTCATGTAGCATATCATGAAATATGATGGTCATGGATCTTTGGTATGTGGCCCCAACATTATTGAGACCAAATTGCATAACTTGATAACAAAAAATTCCCCAGGGTGTGGTGAATGTTATCTTGTGTTTGTCCTTTGGCATGATCTGGTTCTAGTCATATCCCAAAAAGTATAGCCATAAGTGAAAGAATTTCATACCCCATTTTGGATTTAACTATCATATTAGTAGTTGGCATAGGAAAGTCATCCTTATGGTAGGCCTTATTTATATTTTATAAATTAGCACATATTTTGATTCCTTCTAGATTTTTACTAATAGGAAAAACATTTAAGATCTACTCTAAATAGTCGATTGGTCAAATGCATCTCACTTCAAAGACTTTTTCCAACCTTTTATTTACTAATACAATAATATGAGGATGAATCTTAAGCAATTTATGTTTCACCAATTTGGCATTAGGATGTACAACAAGGTGGTGTACAACTAAGGCAAGGTCCAAACCTGGCATGTCTAAATAGGCCCAAACAAATATGTCAAAAGATTCCCTCAAAATGGTTTTAAATATTACATGTTCCTCCTCAATGAGGGATGCACCTAATTTAATCCATTTTGGGTCATTAGGAGTCTTGATATTGACTTTCATAGAATCCTCTACAAGGAGAGTCTATCCATCCTCTAAAATGGTTTGAAATGATTTCAATTAAACTACAACTATAAAATCTTCTAGCTAGACAGGTTCTTAAATCTTGCTAGACAAGATGAATCTAAATCACCCAGTGGTAGGGATGGCCATATCATAAATACCATTGGAAATTACTCAGAAATTAGATCAAAAGAATGTTGCTCTGTATAATTGAAATTAGACCTAATGGTAAGTTCATCATTAGTGGTTTCCTAGATTTCATTTAAATAAAAGTGAATATCCCAATTTAATGGCACTTGAAATAGGTTTTCACTAAAACACTGACTTTTATCTTTACTTTTACCCTAGTCTAAAAGTGTCTCAATGAGATTTTAAATTTGGGACATCAATATTTTAATCTTTTGTTTTTGGCTAAAGGTGTTCCCCCACTCTCCAAAATAATCTATAGGATATTATTCAATATAAAACCCTTATTTATGGTCTCCCAATTGAACATTATCTTTTAGGCTTAGAAAATCACAAAAGGCCTCATCATTCTCAAACTCATCTATAGGCACCATAGATTCATTTTGGTCCCAGAATATAAATTGAGGGTGATAAAGAGGAAATGGGTTATGCTAGATTATTGGGGTAATGATACAAATGGTATGTGGGTTTAAAAAATTAATATTAGAAAGGTCTTCATAGTTTTTTTGACTGGACTCTACTTCATTGTCGACATCATAATCACTAGACATTGGTATTGGAACATGAATAAGATATGTGGGTTCACCCCCAACTAATGCAAACTTAAGACCATAAGTTCTTTTGTACCAAGTTATATAAATTGGATAAAGATTTCCTTGTTGATGTGGCTTGAGGCCTCCTCTTTGATATGATTGGTGTTCCATGATCCTATTATAAATAGGATATTTAGCATATTTGTAGCAATTAGCCAATTTATCTTGATGCAACCATGATTCATTATTAGTAAGTGGGTCCTCTTATTAGATAGTGGCCAGTGTGAAAATTGTAATAAGTGGTCTATGAATTTTACCTTTTCCTTTTCATTTCCATTCCATGTAACGTGACCTAGCTTTAAATATTCTATAGGACTTGGGGTTCTATGTAAGCTTGGAAATGTAAAATGTGCCATGAGTCAAATACTCTCCTAGTCCATTTTGAAAGATGATAAAATGATTAGACATTTCAAGAGGAGTTATATGTGAATATGAGTCAAGGCTATCTAGGTATATATAATTCGCCTTTATCAATTTAACAAGTATTTCTTTGTCTTTGTACTTTTTTGGGAACTAGATCTTGGCCAAAGTGGTATTTTTAAGTTTCATACTCAGCCTCTAAATATTTTCAATGATCATAAGGCTATAAATCTCCATTTATGGTGACATTCATGCCTAAGTGGGAGAACTTGAGATACTAGTGCAATGTTGATAGGATTCCATGAGTCTCATGTATCTAAGGTCTACCTAAGGGCAAACTATAATATAGGTCTATGTCCATCACATGGTAGAGGGTATCATGGGTCAAAGGCCCAATGATAACTATTAAGATTATGGTACCTTATGATTATTTCTCTTCATTATCATAGGTCTTGTTAGTAATTATTTCTAGTTACTAATTGACTATTGTATATCCAATATGTTTGATGAGTTTTGGAGACACAATATTCAGGCTTAGTCCATTATCTATGAGGATACATTTGACTTTGTGCCATATGATGAAAACTTCAATATACAAGGGATTATTATGGAGATGGCCAAGGGATGACATATCACTTTGGTCAAAGGTTAACTATTGGCCTAGGGATAGATGTCTAACTAGAGCTTGGAATTTGTCCAGGGTTATGTCAGTAGGAACTTGGGATTGGTCTAGGAACTTTATGAAGATGTTATTATGGATAATACATGTACACAATAAATATAGCATGGATATTTGTGTGGGTTTCTTCTAGAGTTTTTCCACAATGTCATATGGTCTTTATTTAATAGTGGTATATATATTATTCCTAGACATTATAGTGGGTTGGATGGGTTAATTGGTAGGAGGTTATGGGATAGGAATGCTAATCTTTGACTATCAAGTTGTGATTGCATAATCAAGACTATATTTAGAACTATTGTTGATAGAAAATTATGATGGAGATGGGATATATAGGATAAATCTTGATTGATGATGCACTTAGTTTTGGTCATGGGGAATTGTTGAGTTATTAGTATATAGTCCCAGAATATTAAAATCCCTAGTTATTGGTGTGCTTGTTTGTGGTCCTAGGTCAAGGAAAGATTACTAGCATAGGTTGGTTGCTTTGGATTATTTGGAAATGATCTTGGTTTGTTAGCACCTGGTTTAGGATTAATAGTGATGTTTGAAATGTGACCTCTTGCAATATGACCTACAACTTTGGTGTAGTCATGTGTAACTTCATGGTAATTCTATTGGTTGTTGGAATCATTATATCCTTGGTTCCTCTCATTTGGTTGATGTTTTTTTGTTTTAATTTCTGTTACTGATGTTGTGGTTTCAACTATTGATACTTTTATTTTTGGTAGTCTATCCTTCATTATTATTATTGGTGATTATTGGTATTATGTTGTGGAAAATGGTTTTAGTAGACACCTAGGTTTTGATTAGATGTTAATGCTCTATTATCCAATGTTATGTCCCCATTTTATAACATATTATTGATGAGGTGTTTTATCTATAAAAAATGGCATACATTATGTCCATGAATATGATAGTATTCACATCACTCATTTTATTTATACCAGTATGAATATGAAATACATTCAAGATAATGTTTTGGAATTAAAAAAATAATAATATTAGATATCACTATCTTGTGAAACATTTCTTCTATAGGTTCACCAAGGTCATTGAATACTCAAGGAATAGATCTTCTTCTTAGAGGAAGGGTTTGCAAATGTGGTGGTTATTGTGTTTGTGGAGTTGGTCTAGGTTATTATGAAGAATGTGCTTTTTTAATAGGCTACTAATGAGGTGTACGATATATTTTTGATGTTGATTAAATAGATGGTGTTTACACCATTTAGACATGAAATGACTCAATTACTTGATTTCTAACAAAATTCTTGTTATATTTGTATTTATTATATTTCTCATAGTTATTATCCTAGGATGGTGGTGATGCTTGCACTTGAACTTAGTTATAGTTATAATTTTGGCTTGTTCCTTGATTTTTATTCTAATTTTGGTTCAAAGAAGCTAACTTGATAATCCCTTTGTTAATAAGGGTTTTTTCAATTATCAAACCTTTATCAATGATATCTTTAAAAGTATGCACACTAAAGTTCTAGATGATAGGATATCTCATTGTGAAAAATTTTAGTAAACACAATGGGCATTTGTTTTTCTGGTAAGTTGTGGGTGAAGTAACTAGTAAGTGCTCTCCATATTTGTAGATAGACCACTAAACTTTTTCTTGGCTTGACTAAAATCTACCAATGAGATATCATGTTTGATATTATAGGAGAAATGTCACACAAATTTATTCTAGAGATCATCAAAATTAGATACAAAATTCTTTGGAAATTTGAGGAATCACTCCAAAGCCTATCCTAAATGAAAGGAGTAGTTAGATGTCACTTTAAGCGACTAGTTGGAAAATAAAAAATAATTATATCAAGTAAGCATTAAGATATCCTTTACCCTTGAAATTATCAAATTTAAGTGGTTCATATCTTGGAGGAAATGGTATCTACAGATACTCCATGTTTAATGTGTATGAACACACATCATCTAACTTGAATTTCTTGGTCTACTTCCCTCCTTGAATGGTGGAAATTACATCCCTAATTTGCTTCAATTCTTATGCCCAAAAGCTAGATGGTACATTTCTCTAAGGTGGAGGTTAAGAAGTCAAAGGTGGATTACCTTGACTTGGGTATATGGAGGAATGTTTTATTATGTAATTTTGATTTTATGAGTGAACTAACTAGGAATATGCATCTATGAATCAGGATACAGTTGTTGAAATTGCATGCTTGTTGTGTAATATTATTTTTTGGATTTAATATATAGCCTGGCTTAGATTAAATTATGGTTGTGATGGAAGGATATGGATTGGGGTAAACTATTGTGCCTACTGAGGTTGAGTAGGGACTTTCTATTGACTAGTCAAGTTTGGATAAATAAGGGAAACTTATTATGGACTAAGGCCTCATCTTTAGATGTATGGTATGTGTTGATAAAAAGAAAATTTATGCTTAATTGGTACTTATTAGATAGTAGTACATCTTTATTGTTTAAACACCTATTGTGAATTACATGTTTATTGGTCATTTGACAGTTGTGTTTGACTAATGGACACACATTGATTATACAATTTTTGTGATTGTAAAGGTATATTGGTCTGCAACTGTAGAGGTATATTTTCCATTACTTATTGAGGTGGAACATTTATTACCCCATATTGAGGTGGCATAGTGTTATACCTCTATTATAGTGGTAAATTAGACTATGCTTGTTATTTTGGAATTTTATTCATCACCCGCTGAGTTGGAGTAGCATTCATCACTTATTTTTGAGTCTAGGCACTAGTTGGTGTGTGTACTTAATCCCTATGGTTTCATGCTTGAAGAAGTAGCTAGTTGGGGATTAGAAGTAGCCTTTTGGTGGTTGGGACATTGGAGTTCCTACCTCCTATTATTGTAAACCATTTATGGTATTAACTAAAGGCACTTGTTGTTGTAGACTATTTGTTGGTGTAGTTAAACCATTTTGGCCTAGATTGGAAGACACTTTTGTGTTATCCATTGTATTTGGCACATTATTTTGTGTAGAAGTTACAGTCACCTCTTTAATAGATGTGACATTGTACATGTCACTAAATGAATTTATTTACACAAATGGGTCTATACATAAAGTATTTTGATGAATCAACTCAATTAATACTCCTGTTGAAGGATCTAGCTCTATAAGTGGAGCATTTGACATGGTCATAGCATTATAATAATGCATTAGGTTCAAATAGGTTTGATACGCTCATTTCATTTATATTAAGTGGTATTTCATGAGTCCCTTTCCTTTTATAATCATATTTAGGTCTTGATACAACATCACCATGAGTGCTTGAGGATGGATAGTAGAGGCTTTTTTGATGGTTTGGGTATAAGGCATGTGGAGAGGCACTTTAACTAGACTAAGTAAATTTTCATGGGGGAAGTCTACTAGAAACTTTGCCCCTACCTGTTCAGCTCCAACTAAAACCTCATCCTTGTTTTCAATCAAGTGATGTTCAAATAAATAAGGATCATATGTTGATAGCATAATAATGTAATACAATTGTTGTTGAGCTTGTTTTACAACCAATGGTACACTAGCAAGATACTACATGGTTTTCTCTTGATCCTACTCTAAATATAGAGGCATATAAGTAAATAATGGGATAGTAGATCTTGAATTTATTCCCCAAATTAGGCCATATAAGGAGGATAAGGATATGTATCATAAACCACATCATCACTATAGGGGTCTTGAATAAATTCATCAGTTGTGACTACATTATCATAACCTAGACTATACATGTCTCTATTATGAGTGTAATAAGACATATCCAAATTAATGACTAAAATTATATGAAGAAGGCCTAGAGTTATATAAACTCTTAAAAACAAGGTATAAAATATAAATGGTTTAAAATTGGTTTAACTTGGTCGAAAAACTTGGTTTAGGAATGGATTTGTGTCTCCAAAAATTAGCAATGATAAACTTGGTGTAAATGGTCTAACATCAAATGTCAAAAATCAAATGCCTTACACAAAGGGTAAAGTGGATGGATAAATTTGAATGCCAAAATTTAAGTAAAAAGTGTTTCAAACAATATTAAACCAAGTCTAAAAATGAAAAATGTTACTAGGTCTTTGGGAACAAGGCACAAAGTTAGACTTGAAACAACTAGGTCTAAAATAAAGAGGTAAGATTCTAGGACTCTTGGAAACATGACACAAGAGCTAGACTTGAAATAAAACAAAAGGGAAATTATTAGGTCTTTTAGGAAAGACACAAAATCTAGAATTTGAAATAATACTAGGTCTAAGACAAATAAGAATTTGTTGGGTCTTTTGGGAATAAGGAACAAAATCTAGACCTAAAATAAAACTAGGTCTAAAAGAGATAAGATGAGTAATCTAACAAATTTGAAACACTTTGACTCAAACTAGGCATTCAAATTCAAACATAAACCTGATTTTTTGTAAAATACATTAAAAGTTAGGCATATGGAATATATACCACTTCCACAAATCTAGGCATAAAAATAGTCTTTAAAATTAAGCAATGAATTAGTCTAAGTTGCAAAACCCAAACAAAAGGGATAAATTTCTAAGAAAAAATTATGTAAGGCATAGGCATAAATCAATCAATGTTTGAATATAAAATTATCAAGATGAATTGATAACTTGATTTAAAAGGCTAGGTACCTCAAATATACAACACAATAGACAAAAATTAATGGCATAATGGTACTAGGAATAGACCAAGAAGGTACATGTGGTCTCAAAAGTATAATTAGATATAAGTAAACAAGTTTTTAAAATGATGTGACCAGTGTAACAATACTATATCAATTTAAAGGTATAAAAAATGGTTTGTTTTACTCTTAAGACACATGACTTGGAATGAAATGGGTAGCATAACAATGCCTTTTTCAAATGAGTGACACACACATACACAAAATTTTTATAAATGACTAAGGAAAATGTGTGATGTCAAATAGATGGGATAATGCCTCTTTAAACAACTAAGTGATACACAAAAATGACTCATTTTATTCTAGGACATGGTATGATAGACAAATATTTTTTACTCAATACCATGCAAGTAAAAATGAAAAATAACATAAAAACTCAAGTGTAATATTCTAAATCCTAAAAATGACAAGGTACCTTCACACTACCAAATTCCATCTATATACTTGATATTGAGAGGAATTTCAAGTTGTTAATCCAAAATGTAAAAGTGAATGAAATTAGGGTTTTTAGGTCCCCTCTTCTCTCAAGAGTTTTTAAAATTACATGGAACTTTAGTAAACTCCCCTTACATTGATAGTATGTTTGTGGCAAGTGGGGTTGTCTAAATTATCAATTTTCATACATTTATAAATAGTCCCATATGTATGGCTAAAAATAGGGTACATCATGTCATTTGGATCAATGTTAACAAACTTTTTATGAAAATGTCTTATCATTTTAAAATCCACTACATCCATCAATTACGTATTATAGTGTGATGTTTGAGTGAAACATATGTTCCAAGGTAGTCTCTTACTAACAGATCTTGTTTAACTGATCAAACAAGTATCCTAGTAATTTGACCTCAATTTGTATACCCCTACCATGGAGTGGGGTTGAATTAATTCTAGGAGATGAATTATTAGGTCAACACTTCCCTAGAGAACCATGGGGAGGAAATGAACTCCCACCAATAGGCTATAATACATGAAATAAAAATTGAGTATAAGGATTTTAGGGTTATTTTGGGGTCACCCAAATCACCCAAAATTTGGGGAGGGCCTTAGAGTCTTTTCTTTTTATGTTTTTAGAAAAAATTAGGAATACAATAATTGAGCATTTTTATCACCCAATTTCTCTAAAGGGGATGAAGGGTGTTCATACACATGAAACTCACCTTGTAAAACAAACACTCAATCAAGAAACATAAAATGGAAACTCTTATGAGTATTTGACTAAAGTGTGATTTTATATTTATAACACCAAAAAAAAAATGTCATAAAGTTTATTCCATTGGAATTATTTTGTGTTTTAAACTTTAAAAATAAAAAAATAAAGAAAGTACCAGATTTTTAAACACCAAATTCAAATGTGACATTAATGAATTAAAGTGCTAAAAAAGTCTTTCCTTAGCCTTTGGCTCCTGCAAAAGATGTTAGTGTGGTTACTTGTTTCTTAAAAAAAGTGATGTCCTAGAAAATTAGCTCAACAAAGCATAACATAAACCCTCTAGAATGATTTCATAGTTACACTATAAATTGTGAACTGTAAAATTGTTCTTTCATAAAAACATAGTCAAAACATAATGCTTAAAAACTCATAGTGAATGATTTCATGGGTTTTCAATGATTTCACAACTCTGTTTGATGATTTATCTACTCAGGAAGATGAATTCATAGTTCAAGAAATGATTTTGATACTCTAGTAGATGAATTCATAGTTCAAGAAATGATTTTGATACTCTAGTAGATTAATTCATAGTTCAGGTGGATGATTTCACACTTATTGGAAATGTACAACAAAACATAAAACACAAAACACATAGAAATGATTTCACTATTTTACAACAATATTTATATTAGTAAAAATGATTTCACTATTATACAAGATGAATTAATTAATAATTATAAGGAATTCATATCTTTAAAATATTATTTCACTCCCCTTAAAGATGATTTCACTGCTGTTAATTATGATTTCACTACTAAAAATAACAAATTCACTACTCTCTAACAATTTCATAGTTAGCTAAATGAGTGAAAAGGGATTTTTCTTTTAGGATCATTTTATAGTTTTGATCAATGATCTCACCATTTTTGAGATATAATTCATAGTTTCATAGAGTCAAGGATAAACTAGAGTCATTTCACTATTTTTTTAAACAAATTCATAGATTGGGTTGATGATTTTGTGGTTTTCTATGCTTATTTTATAGTTACATAGTTACAAATTCATGAATATATAGTCACAAGGAAAACATATAAATGTTAGAAATAAATCATGAAATTAAGATATATAATGAAGTATTATTGGCATAATAAATATCTTAATAGAATCCATTAATTATATTGTGGTGCGTGGTCCCACAAAGCATTCCATCATGTGAACAAGGAATACGTAGAGGGAAGGTTAGTCTAGTATTAGTATAATAAAACAAAATCAAAATAACACACTAAATACTTAACAACTCTTGTTTAAATAGTAGGGAGAGTATAGGTAACAAGAATACAAATGGAAACATAACTAGAATAAAAAATAAATCATTATTTTACCATATTTTGAGTTCCAAATGGATTATTGAAGTTGTTTGCTCAGTCTTGTGTATCAATAAATCTTCATCAATGGAGATTCATTTGCTTCACCTTCCCTTAGAACCTTGTCTTGGTTGATTGGCTTATGAATTTTAGCATGGTAAAATAACACTAGTGAATCTTTTGGGAAATCCTTCATAATAAAAATACACTATCAGAGCTTATATATCAATAAGTATGACCTTATATTTATAGCCTCCAAAATTAACTGTTACCCAAGGTGAGTTAAGGTTGACTTTAAACATGAAAGGAGTTAAAACTAACCCTAGGTGAGTTGAGGATAACTATATTTGAGTTAAAATTTGTCATGTAATTATTATTTTCAATTAATAGTCATGGATCTCAAGTTATATATTTTGAGATATTTTAGAAGAGTTTGACAAATCATAAAGGCAATGATGAAAAGGCTTGATATTTTGAATTTTAGAATTTCTATTTTTATATATTTTTAATTTCAAATGGATAATTTATCTAAGAATTTAATATGGTTTAATTATATTATTAATTATGATTATCATTTTATCTCTTTTAATATTTGATTAAGTTCCCTAGTTAATGGGTCCATAGGCCAAACTACCAGTTGTTTGTCACAAGATGATTGACGATGAAACCATGAGACATTATTATGTATGGGTGAGTATAAAAGAATAGGGATGTCTCAATATGATTATAAGAATTGATGAATAATGTGTGGACAAAATTATATTGTTTAGTTATTCTTAGGATCAATTTACAATGCTTGGTAGAAATTAGTCTGAAGATCGGTTGGAAGCCAGTTGTGTCTACAACTTGTGCATGCATAAGAAAACTACATTTAATGATCTAAGATGTTTTTTGGGATGACCTTTACCTTTTTATGATAGTAAATTGGGATATATATATATTTTTTATAAATGGTATGCTTTTACCTTAGGATATAATGGTTATGGATCAGGGCGTGTGAATCCATCGCATGTATAGCTCTCAATGCACCTTGATCTAATTTCAACACCTTGGTATGTATATTTTTAATAAATTTATCAATGGAGTTTACATTAGGATAGGTTTAAAATTTAATTTGGGAATATATTATGGTAGGGATGAAGGTTTACATCATATGGATAAGCAATGGAATCTATTTATGGCCTCATGTTTCCCCATATTTTTTCAGTGGATGTCATATAGGTCACTAAAGTTTTAGTAACATGAGTAATATCAATATTATTGGTTTGAATACATAATGTATATATATTGGCTCAAAATAATTGGTTATTAATGGTGAATGGATATTGTTAATGTACTTCAGATGATTTCAAGCTTATCTTTGTGTGTTATCTTAGATGTTATGATTAATTAGAAAACATTACCCATTTGTTGAGGACATTGAAAAACTCATTCACCAAAATTGATTAAAAATTTAACTTGGCTAAGATATACCCTATTAAGTTCATTAGGAACAATTATATATAGGCCCTCATAAGTTTTTTGATTATTATGTTCATATTTATTATCTTGATTATCATTTTATAATGGAGGCATATCAATATAGTAATTTGTTTGCACATATTCACGAATAATTACATCATAAAAAGACAAAAATATCTATTGTATTCATTTTATCTAAAGTAATATAAATTTGATTATTCTCTATATGGGTCCCACTTAATTTACCACTTCATCTTAGAGGTATAAGGGAACTAGCCTTCGTAGATGGCATAATATGGGATCAAGAAAGAATGTAGAAGACTAGGGAAAAAATTATTTTTTGTATAGATAAAAATTAGAAATAGATTTTAAACCCTAAGGTGAAAAATATAAAACCCTATAAGGATGAAACCCTGAGGGAAAAACTAGGGTTGTTTAGTATTTGATGTGTATGGGTTCACCAATATGTTTTACCCTAATTTGGATTGTTGAGTTAGATTAAACTAATTAAAATAGGACTTTGAAATATAATTTAAATGATTAAATATGGAATTAAATCATACATATGAATGTAAAAAAATGATATTGATTCCTACAGTTTGATAAGGTATTTTGTTAAATATGAAAAGTATTAAATAGATCATGATACTTAACTTTTATGGTTGCCTATCTAATTGTGACTATATTATAAAAGTGAGAATAACTATAATCATTATTTTGCTTCATTCAGTTATAGAATTTATCTAATGTCCATGTGAGGTCAATTTCATAGGATCAAAATGGTATCATCAATTGATACTGACCTACTAGTTTACACTGACCTACAATAAATTATAGCATAATGATAGTATGCTCACTTGTGACTATCTTTTCTTACTTTTTATTTTTAATACTAAACCCTAATAATTTCCATAAATCTATAAATTAATGTCTTTTGCAAAAAAACCATAGATGTGTTTATGAAGACTATAAACCTACAAAAAATGGGGGAAGTTTAGTGGGATGAGTTAAATCCAATCACCCCCACCTAATTATCCAATACTCCAAGGAGGGAAATCAATACATGCATAGTTATTCCACCTAATTTGATTATGCAATTGTTATCCTTCACTATGTGTATGTAGTTAATGATTGCCTTTATTACTTGATAATTCTTACTTTGAATTAGATTTTGAGTGCTTCAAATAAGGATTGTGGCTACTCCTAGTGATTGGTATACAAAATGTTAAGTATAAATAAATGTTTCTCAATGTGGAATATTGTATAGACATATCTCAAATAAGTGTCCTATCCATTTTGAATGAGACCTTAATTTATTTATATATAAATAAATTGGAATAATCCCTCATGTTATTAATATTATAGACTTATGGGTTGAACCTAAGGATGGGTTTGATTTTATAAAATAGTATTTATTGGGAGCGAGCTAGTTATAATAAATGTAGGTCATTATCTACTAGTGATAACAATAGTAACTAGTAAAACTGATTAGTGTACATGTAGACTAATTTGAGAGTCTATATATGTTTGTGTAAGATTTTTATTAGGTTTAAAATAGACATTGAGTCTTTTATCTGTGTATACCAGTAGAACTAAAATATTTAATCACAAGATATCATGAAATGTGAAAGGATGATAACATAGGATCCTATTTGAGTACTCAACTCATGAATGGTAAATGTGTGCCAATTTTTTATTATTAAGTATTGAAGATCATATTTTAATATCTATAAGAGCCATGAAAAATTTAATTCTTTTTGGATGATGCCTTCCAATATTCACCATTTATGCTGTGAAAACAAATATTAACTATCGTACCATGATGGAACTCACCTTCCATTTCCATTTAGTGGGAAATATGATAAACATTTAAATTAGAAAATGTAGGTTATAACATACTATGAATGTAGTTGATTTAGTGTTTTGGTGTGTCTTCCTTTACATTGTGTGAGTTCCATTTATGTATCTTACATTTTATATGTTTCCTTTCTTGTTTTCTCAGTTTAAGATATTTTAATATTATTAATCTAACCCCATAAATAAATGGATAAGGAATTATTATTGATAAATTTAAAAATTATAAAGTTCACCCTATGTGCTTTCATAATTTCATGTCCCCAGCCAAAGCTAATTGTTGTCACTAAAATTTTACTTTGTCAAAATTTACAAATTTTAGTACTAACATGAAACATTACTTCCAAAGTGAAAATTTGCATAAATAATTAGTTTCCCATATTTATTTCTCAAATAATAAAATTGTGTTTTTAGAATATTGAAGACCTAAAAAGCTAGGTTAGCCCAACCCCTAGGCATGCCAGATGTGAAATCACATCTAAATTATGCTTAGGTATAGTTTCACACTCATTGTACCTCAAGGCCATGACTACTCATCCTCACAAGTTTGATATATATGAAGGTGCACCCTATTATAATTAAATATTTCCTTCATGTATATACTCATGGGGATAGCCTATCTAAGTCTAGGGATGCATCTTTTGAGCACATGGAAAAAGGTCAATGAGCCTAAATTATGCCAAAAATTAAAAAATAATATATTAAAGTTAAGCTTATTAGAAAGTAATAAAGTTTTAGATAAGAACAATTATTTCACCTTAAGTACCTATATGATCTAAAAAATCTATCCATCCACCATTTTAGTTTGAAAATGAAAAAATTATTCAAATGATAGTAAAAAAAATGGGATTACTTCTCATATATACCCTTCTCAATGGATTTTGGGCATTTTTAAGCAATTTTTAGGATAAAAAAATATTAACATACCTAAGGTACGTTATAATTATGCCCTACTCCTACAATCTCATATATGGAAATTATATGGTAAGAGGCACATTCTCATGATCACCATCACATGCTCTTGATAGTCACATAAGAAATTTATACCTCCAAACACTTTTAAAAAATTTCAATGTCTCATTGAAGTCACATTTTGTTCCACTAAAGAGGTAAGCATGAAGTTCAAATACATGGATTTAAATCCCATGTCTATTATTAAAACTAATATACTAGAGATTGATGATTTAGAAATTAGGCACATTCATTTAGGATAACTTCATAGTAAATTCAATGTGTAATACCATACTACATTAGATACACGCATATCGATGAGTGGTTTTCTAGAAGTTGTCAGTTTCCCCATCTCAAAATAATGCACGTACATGATGTTCACCTACGCACAACACTATGATCTAGATAGTAATGAATATTCTCAATAGATGGTGTGGTGATGGCTAACCTTGACAAAAAATCATTGATAATAAATTTATAATACTACTAAGATCCACCTATGTAAATATGATTGAGAATTTGGGACAAGATATATAGGATAAAAAACCATAAAAAGCATCTCTTGACCATAAATGTTAGGGTTTTTAAATCATAAGAGGATATGCCTACCAAATCTTACCAAGAAATTTTTCAGATCAAACTTCAAAACATAATTAGTATATATGGTTACCATCATTACTAGGGTGGTGAGAAAAAATGCTACAATAGAATTTCACCCTTGGATGTTCTTGGATATGAGCATAATTTATAATGGTAAATAGTTTATTGTTTTTAGGAACATCATTAGTGATCTATTACATCAACAAATCACTATCATAAATGTCAATAGGACATTTAACATGACTTTATATATAGTATACTCCTTGGAAGCTCTAACAATATACACTGGCCTTGGACAACAAGGAAAATTTTGGCCCAAATCTAAAGTACATGATTTATACCCATTGTTAGTCCTAAATGAGGGAAATAAATATTTCAAGCATATCAATTACACCTTTATTATGAGGTTTATTTAGGAACTTCAATAAGAATAGGGAATAAGGATATTTAATTAAGGGGAAAATATTATTACATTGTATAAAAGTTAATTCATTCAATTCCAAAAGTTCACCCAAATTAGAGTAGGATGGTTCTAAGGCTACCCTTTCAAACTTCCAATTCTTGAGAGTGATAAAATACTATTGATAAAATTATTTTAGAATCTTGCTAAAGTAAAAAAAGGTGTAGATTGATGCATGTGGTGGGTGTAGTTTTCCTAATCACACTGGGACATTATACCTATGAAATTTCTATAGAAGCTCAAAATATCAATACTTCGATTGTTCATTTCCCCTTTCATCATCACACTAGTAGGTCCTCATTTGACAAAAAGGTTATGTCAAATCTCACCTTGGGATAGGTGCCACATACATGCATGTGCCTCATTTTGAATATTATTCAATAGACTATGTTAAATACTATGATATGTGTATTACGATCATTTGATATTGTATCATATTAAATCGTTTACCACTATGTAGGTTTTTAAGGGAATTGTGGATGATATAAAATATTTTTTTGAGTCCATGTACACAATAATAGTCATGTTAGCACCATTATCCCCATTGAATTTCTCCTTCTATGAGATAAATTTCCTATGGTTTTGAAGCCTTTAAATACTCATTAAGTCAGTTAAATGGTTTATAAAGATAGTCATATATTTCATAGGAGTTAGCATCTCAATAAAATCCAAGTCCTTACTTCCCCACAGTAAAATTCCTACACCAACATCAAGGGTAGACAGTCTTAGTAGCTCTAGTATTATATCTCTTTCAATAGCTAATTATAGTAGAGATAGAAATGAATATGACCCAAATAAATTGAAGTTACCCAGAACCTATGGGTTAGGTTATTCCAATATTATTTAATTTATAGATAAATATATCAACACACCAATACTCAATTTTTCCTCCAAGTGGCATGGGATTTATTATATAGGAAGGTAATGCTTCTTAATTGATTTATAACACATAATAACAATACATTACCTATATTCAACGAATATTTCAATCTAATATTTTTAGAACAATATAGAATATTTCTCAACCAATTTTTATAGCTTCCTTCATCCCATTATCTCCATAGGTACCACTTCCTCTGATTCCAAAACACTATAGATACTAAAACTTGGTATTAATTACTTGACAATGATAATATTTAAATACATTTACCATGCATGATTTTAGTGCATAAGAATGGTGATAATACACCATTCTCTTACACCTATATGTTATCTAATTATTTTGAACCTTTAATTGTAATATTACACACCTAAAGTAATGTCAGTATTTATTTCAAACCTACATAATATCTTTCACAAATATCTCCAGGCCTTCATTTCAAATCTCTGATACATATGTTGGTATCATCAATTTTTTTTAATATAATTAGTTAATAGTGACCTAAAATGGTTAGTAATTACCATTTCCTAGTGAAAAATACTTTTTAAAATCAAAAAATTCATTAGGGTTAGCCCATCCATCTATCATGTTTGTGGCCTAAGAAATTACCTAATTAGACTCATATGTATACAAAGGAAAGTCTCATTTTAATTGGACTTTGAAATTATTGGGCACACATCTATACCTTATTTCACATTGAGAAAATATGACCTATTCTCTCCAAATTATGAATATATCACTAGGAGTAGTCATAAGAAAAGTTTGTAGTATTCCAAATCCAAGTCAACTTAAGCATTGTTAAGTATCAAATCCATATGATTAGTTATATACATATAATGAAGGATAAAAATAATGTAATACCACTATATGGGAGAATTATGTCTGCCTTGATGTATCAAATAGGTAGGTATTAGTCAATCATAAAATGAGGGTGATTGAGTTAAACTCAACCCATTACACTTTCCTAATTTTTATAGGTTGTTATCCCTCATAAGCACAACTAGGGTTTCAAGGTGAAGGATACTAATTTATAGAGTTAAACAAATCATCAACATTTAACATCACATATACATCACTTAATGAGATAGGAAAAGGTGATCGTATAGTCATAATCCCTCATTTCCATAGAGGTTAATACCAAAAAACAAAGGTCAGTATTAATAATCAATACTAACCAAAATATGATAAAACCAACGCTATGTAGATAGAAACACAATTCTTAAACTAGATGAATCATAGGATTGTTTTAGTCTATTTCCACTACCTAAATATCATCACATTTAGACAATTAAGAGAAAAATCAAATTAATCATCCCTTTTTTATACTTAATATATTTAGCATATTCCACCTATCAAAATAATTACAATTAGTTATGGTATTTTACATTTAGATGTATGTTTGAATTCCATACTTATCAATCTATATTATTCTTTTAGTTTCTATCCTATTAGGGTTTCTAAACCAAATTAGGGTAAAACATATTGGTGAACCTATATACATATTGGACCCTATCAAACCCTAAGTTTTCCTTAGGGTTTTATCGTTCTAGGGTTTGAGATATAATTCTCAAGGTTTTATTTTCATAAATGATTTATGATTATTCCATAATAATAAAATTATTCATGGTCATAATTAATGAATAATTTTTGTTAATAGAAGGAAAGAAGGTACTCTTTTCATATTATTCTACATGGATAGATTACATTATTTAGATCAATTTTATAATAAAATGAGTCAAAAGAATCAAATCTAAAAAAATTAATAAGGATTAATTTAACAATGAACAATCCCAAACCTTCTTCCAATCCTATTATTACAATATCCAATCCATGTTACCTTATATTACCCATAGATACTAGAATACATGCATCACTCCTTTTGTTCCACATACCCTTAGACATCAAGGTTATACTTGCTACCATCTCACTCCAATTATTATCACATGGATTATTTTAGATTATGTGATCATGTTATCAACACTAGATGAGGTAGTGCATCATCATACATGGAAAAATTAAGGTATTAAATAATTTCATCTTTAAATCCCTCCACCTCCCATGAAATAAATTAATTAACACAAAAAATATGCCAACATAAATCAAATAAATAAAACCAATGCTAAAATTTATATATTGAAGTTAATCAAGAGATCAATGGTTTACAAAGACATATTATATAGGTCATTACAAAAAGAATCTCCCTATTGATACAAAACATGCATCATTTTACTCTATTATTAATATATTAAAGGATAAATAAAAATTCATCAACTTAAAAATTAATACTTACCTACACAACACATAATAAAGAAAAAATGTCATTATTCATTCAAGTTCAAGTGTAAAGTAACTTGTTCAAATGTGTGTTGGTAGATAAAGGTTCTGGACCTAATATATGTAAAAATATCTTCTTACAACTATTTATAATTAACCTAGACACTTCTATAAAATAAAACTAAAGCATCTAATGATTTGAAAACACTCCACATCAAATAATTAGAACCATATCATTGGATCTAAAACTAGGTCCCAAGATGGTACCTACTACCTTTCATATTATACCTAATCATTTACATTACAAATTGATTATAGGTAACCTTGTATATATGCCATGGAATTAGTAATATCAAAATTACACATATTTATTGAATTTATGCATGAAGGTTATTCTTAAACATAACCAGTAGATGATGACCCTTTCAAATATTGAAATATTAACCAATCTACTAATGATGATTAATCACAATCACATTTAAAAAATCAAATTATTATTCCTCCATTGCAAACCATTATAATATCTCAAATGAATACATATGATATGGGTGAATCAAGTACTAAAAGGACAAGGAACCAATCATAACATAAAAAATAACTATATAACATGAACTACAAGATAATATAGAGTATCCAAACCCTATTCTCATCCTCCCTATATTAATAAATTTATAATATAAATATGTCATAGTCACATATTATTACTATAGTGATGATAAATATATTCACATTGAAGATATGAAAAATGGTCAACTACACAATTTAAACTTCACTACTTTAGAGTAATATTCATCTCATACTCTATTCACACATATTGGAGTTGGATAATATTGATATGATTCATATACAATAAAAAGGGACAAATAAAAAATATACTATTTAGATACAAACATCAAGTGGAAAAGGAAATGTAAAAATAATAGATCATTAGTACATTCAAAATGTAAAAAATGGTTGCAATACTATCTCACACCATGTGCATACAATACTAAATTAAAACATGACTTGGAAAAATAAGTAATCACACATTTCAATTAATAACTTTAAACTAGTAGATAATAAGGTTCCAACATCATTTCAAGTAATGAGACTTCAAGATAAACCACAAACAATATTGTAATTACTAATTAACCATAATATCATCACATTACCATCTACTTGACATCAAGCATGGGATGACTTTCACATCAATAAGGCAAATCATATTTTTGTTATTATATAATCATAGGACATAACACAAACCATTATGATTTATTAAAAATTTGATTCAAATATATAATACAGAAGGCATTATCAAGGTAATACATGGATGACATAAACCACTCAGATAAAACTTGGCAAAGACACCATACGTAACTACAATAAGAAAAAAAAATCCTTGATAATATGCATTAACCATCATAATATACTTTTGTACAATAGATAATGCTTCTTATATTTATGAATAAAATAATTATAATAGATATGACTATGATTATGAAAATCTAGATGATTGGTATAATAGTGAAGAGGAAAATCATAATATTAATTCAAAATTTGACAATCAATTTCATATATTCCTCCCTTATATTCTTCTTCCCATAAAATAGAATGAAAATTTAATACTTATAATGAATATATTCTCTCTTAATCTCTCATAAGGATCAAAATGTGAAAAAATATAGTTAGTGCACCTTATTTACCCTTTCAATTTTCAACTGCATAACATCACATTAATCAATATAAGTTATAAAAGTATATTCCTTGTATATAAATATAAAATGATATAAATGAATGTGTTAGTCCTCTATAAAATATAGATGTTTTAAATACATACGATATCCCACACTATCCTCTAGACATGGATAATTATATACAAGATTATGATAATCTCTCTCCTCCCTTACAAATAATAACTTTAACTCACTTTATTGACACTTTAAAAGCTATAAATGCACATGAATTACAAACACAAAGTCACATTATTGCTTTAGATTTTGGAAATGATGATAATTAAATATTATGCAATGATTCTTAATATATTCATCCTCTACTAGTTTAATGAAAATCTCATGATAATACTCATTATGATGACACATTGCTTCTACTAAGTTAATAAAACAAAATAATATAAATATGATACCTCTATTCCCACATAAATTAAATATATAAAAATAAGCAAATATTTTCAAGTTTAAACTGATTCTAATTTAAAATGCAATATTCAACCATGAAATGACATTCATATTGATCCTTCCATACGAAATTTTACAATAGATGGTCAAATACAACCCATGAGTGAGTCTTTTAAAAAAAAATATATTCAAACTGGTCATATTTTATCCATGATGCATGATATTGGTGACCTCCAAAAACAAGTTCTTGATCTCACTTTACAAACTAGATCATGTTATGCAAATATCAAAGATAATGTTATCATAGGTCAACATCTTACACTAATTTTATATGAACATATTGATAGGACCTAAGTTATCCAAAGCTCTGACACAACTTGTCAGATTTAAGAGCACACATGATTACCTTTGTATAAGCAACTTAAAATTGCGGAAATAACCAGAAGAATAAATAACTATCAATGAGAAAACACACAGAATATGAGAGGAAACACATAATTGTATTCAACTCATTACAAAGGAAATTACAATAAAGAAATCACACTCTTCTTCCACCTATATGAGGCTTCCTCCTCAAGGGCTCTAAGTAATCTTCCCACCTAAGTAATCTTCTCTCAATAGGTCACAACACACAACTAACACAAGCTGTTGTTCACCTCATTGTACATCCAGTACAATCGAGTATGAATCAGTACTCCATGTAGATTTCACCATGATCCTGCTCCTAATGTATTGCTGTCACCTTGATCTTGCTCCCCCGCCAATGTCCTTTTGACCCTTGCATACACACACCCCTACAGACTAACCTAATCTTACTTATCACATGTGGATCTCCACCATGATCCTGCAACAACCTGCATATCAAACCTGATCTTACATACATGAGGAATCCTACTTGATTCCACCATGGGAAGAACTCTCCAAGTTCTACACTTGGGTTCTATAAGTTCTACACTTAACAATACAGCCCATGAGTCTATTATATAGATCTCATGCATACACTAATTTAGACAAGCGGCTCAAAGACTCGAACTAGTCTTTAT
The DNA here is from genome assembly GCA_037957365.1 of Torreya grandis. Classification (NCBI taxonomy): domain Eukaryota; kingdom Viridiplantae; phylum Streptophyta; class Pinopsida; order Cupressales; family Taxaceae; genus Torreya; species Torreya grandis. The sequence goes on along the minus strand of JARHVA010001722.1, from coordinate 1,437,184 downwards.
CATGCAAACTCTCCATTCACTTAACTAACTATTCGTCAACAGTAGTTCTAACCACCACAGGTGACCAACATCAGTCCCTGCCTGACTGGAGGTGACTGACACTGGCCAATCCCTATTGATGTTAGTTTCCTTTTGCACTTCCCCTAACTGACGTTAGTTGTGGCCTACCAACACCAGTGACTGTCATGCTTAGAAACCTCCCAATTTGCATTAAGGTGAAGATTTTAGCTCCACACCCTAACAATCTCCCACTTGGAGATAAATAGCTATACCTATACCCATACCAGTACTCTATCTAATCTACATCCTAGCTTGTATTCCTCTTCAAGCTCCCACTTGAAGACTACCCACCACACTCCTTGTGGTGTTAATCCTGTGCCTGAATTTCATCATTCTCAACTTACCTTCTTCTATCGTTGCTATACTCCCACTCAATCAGAAACCCTTGTGAGTAACCTGTAATCAACAAACCACTAACCAGATCTGGCCATCTATTAGTCAAACTCGCTCTGAGAACATCCAACCTCACTCTAATTTGAGAATTAAGAGCACACATGATTACCATTGTATAAGCAACTTAAGATTGCAGAAATAACCAGAAGAACAAATAACTATCAATGAGAAAACACACAGAATATGAGAGGCAACACACAATTGTATTCAACTCATTACAAAGGAAATTACAATAAAGAGATCACACTCTTCTTCCACCTCTGTGAGGCTTCCTCCTCAAGGGCTCCAAGTAATCTTCCCACCTGAGTAATCTTCTCTCAATAGGTCACAACACACAGCTAACACAAGTTGTTCTTCACCTCATTGTATGTCTAGTACAACTGAGTATGAATCGGTACTCCAAGTAGATCTCACCATGATCCTGCTCCTGATGTATTATTGTCACCTTGATCTTGCTCCCCTGTTGATCTCCTTTTGACCCTCGCATACACACACCCCTGCAGACCAACCTGATCTTACTTATCACATGTAGATCTCCACCATGATCCTGCAACAACCTGTATATCAAACCTGATCTTACATACATGAGGAATCCTACTTGATTCCACCATGGGAAGAACTCTCCAAGTTCTACACTTGGGTTCTACAAGTTCTACACTTAAAAATACAACCCATGAGTCTATTATATAGATCTCATGCATACACTAATTTAGACAAGTTGCTCAAAGACTTGAACTAGTCTTTATCATGCAAACTCTCTGTTCACTTAACTGATTGTTTCGTCAATAGTAGTTCTAACTGCCACATTTGACCGACATGGGTCCCTACCTGATTGGAGGTGACGAACGTCGGTTGATCCCTATTGATGTCAGTTTCCTTCTACACTTCCCCTGACTAACGTCAGTTGTGGCCTGCCGGTGCTGGCAACTGTCATACTCAGAAACCTCCCAGTTTGCATTAAGGTGAAGCTTTTAGCTCCACACCCTAACAATCTCCCACTTGGAGATAAATAGCTACACCTATACCCATACCAGTACTCTGTCTAATTTGCATCCTGGTTTGTATTCCTTTTCAAGCTCCCACTTGAAGACTACCCACCACACTCCTTGTGGTGTTAATCCTATGCCTAAATTTCTTCATTCTTAGCTTACCTTCTTCTGCCATTGCTATACTCTCACTCAATCAAAAACCCCTGTGAGTAACTTGTAATCAACAAACCACTAACCAGATTTGGCCATCTATTAGTCAAAGTCACTTTGAGAACATCCAACCTCGCTCTGATTTGAGAATTAAGAGCACACGTGATTACCATTGTATAAGCAACTTAAGATTGCAGAAATAACTAGAAAAACAAATAACTATCAATGAGAAAACACACAGAATATGAGAGGCAACACACAATTGTATTCAACTCATTACAAAGGAAATTACAATAAAGAGATCACACTCTTCTTCCACCTCTATGAGGCTTCTTCCTCAAGGGCTCCAAGTAATCTTCCCACCTGTGTAATCTTCTCTCAATAGGTCACAACATAGCTAACACAAGCTGTTGTTCACCTCATTTTACGTCTAGTACAACCAAGTATGAACCGGTACTCTAAGTAGATCTCACCATGATCCTACTACTAATGTATTGCTGTCACCTTGATCTTGCTCCCCCACCGATCTCCTTTTGACCCTCACATACACACACCCCTGCAGACCAACTTGATCTTACTTATCACATGTAGATCTCCACCATGATCCTACAACAACCTATATATCAAACATGATCTTACATACATGAGGAATCCTACTTGATTCCACCATAGGAAGAACTCTCCAAGTTCTACACTTGGGTTCTACAAGTTCTACACTTAAGAATACAGCCCATGAGTCTATTATATAGATCTCATGCATACACTAATTTAGACAAGCGGCTCAAAGACTCAAACTAATCTTTATCATGCAAACTCTCCATTCACTTAGCTGACTATTTGTCAACAACAGTTCTGACCACCATAGGTGACCGACGTCGGTCCCTGCCTGACTGGAGGTGACCGACGCCAGCCGATCCCTGCCGATGTCAATTTCCTTCTGTGCTTCCCCTGACCAACGTCGGTTGTGGCCTATCGACACTAGCGACTGTCATGTTCAGAAACCTCCCAGTTTGCATTAAGGTGAAGCTTTTAGCTCCACACCCTAACAATCTCCCACTTGGAGATAAATAGTTGCACCTATACCCATACTAGTACTCTATCTAATCTGCATCTTGGCTTGTATTCCTCTTCAAGCTCCCACTTGAAGACTACCCACCACACTCCTTGTGGTGTTAATCCTGTGCCTAAATTTCTTCATTCTCAGCTTACCTTCTTCTGTCATTGCTATACTCCCACTCAATCAAAAACCCCTATGAGTAACCTGTAATCAACAAACCACTAACTAGATCTGGCCATCCGTTAGTCAAACTCACTCTGAGAACATCCAACCTCGCTCTGATACCATTTGATAGGACCTAAGTTCTCCAAAGCTCTGACACAACTTGTCAGATTTAAGAGCACACATGATTACCTTTGTATAAGCAACTTAAGATTGTGGAAATAACCAGAAGAACAAATAACTATCAATGAGAAAACACACAGAATATGAGAGGTAACACATAATTGTATTCAACTCATTACAAAGGAAATTAAAATAAAGAGATCACACTCTTCTTCCACCTCTGTGAGGCTTCCTCCTTAAGGGCTCTAAGTAATCTTCCCACCTGAGTAATCTTCTCTCAATAGGTCACAACACACAGCTAACACAAGATGTTATTCACCTCATTATACGTCCAGTACAACCGAGTATGAACTGGTACTCCAAGTAGATCTCACCATGATCCTACTTCTGATGTATTACTGTCACCTTGATCTTGCTCCCCCACCAATCTCCTTTTGACCCTCGCATACTCACACTCCTACAGACCAACCTGATGTTGCTTATCACATGTAGATCTCCACCATGATCCTGCAACAACTTGCATATCAAACCTGATCTTACATACATGAGGAATCCTACTTGATTCCACCATGGGAAGAACTCTCTAAGTTCTACACTTGGGTTCTAAAAGTTCTACACTTAACAATATAACCCATGAGTCTATTATATAGATCTCATGCATACACTAATTTAGACAAGTGGCTCAAAGACTCGAACTAGTCTTTATCATGCAAACTCTCCATTCACTTAACTGATTATTTGTCAATAGTAGTTTTGACCGCCATAGGTGACCAACATCAGTCCCTGCCTGATTGGAGGTGACCCATGCCAGCCGATCCCTACCAATGTTTGTTTCCTTCTGTGCTTCCCCTGACTGACGTCAATTGTGGCCTGTCGATGTCGATGACTGTCATGTTCAAAAACCTCCTAGTTTGCATTAAGGTGAAGCTTTTAGCTCCACACCCTAACACATATCCAAAAAAATTTGATATGCCTATACTACACTTGTTTAGTGGTTGTGGATATATTTGTACTCATCTCACTTAATATACACTTTCTTATATAAAATGGGGTAGTGATGGACATATTCTACTAAAAATTTTCCCTATAAGTTTCACAAGATCTGCTTCATAATGTTTTTATTGTTTACTTAGTGGCTTCTTATCCAACTTAAAATTTTTATAAGATGCCTTCTTGTCAATTATCACAAACACATGATACCTAAGTTAAGATTACAACATCTACAAGGTTTTAAATAATAAGGTCATGGTGAAGTTATCAAAGATTACATATTATGATTCAATGATACTTTGAATTAATTAACTTATCAACCCTAATATTTGGAAAAGTCTTTTATATTTAGTATGGGTCTCTTGTCTTCTCAAAGAAAGATCCATTCATAAATTTTACATCTATTTTGAGAAATTATAAATGGTTTTTTTAAAATATTCATGTGATCTAAATTTTGTAACATAAAAGATTATTAACTCATAATCATATTCACATAATTAAGTAGTTATCAATAAATAGATGAATTTGAATTTAATAACTAAAATAAATAATCCATTTCTATTCATTCATCCAATATATGAGGCATGAAATATGACATATGAATGAATATAAAGTAAAGATATTCCATAAAATAAAGAACGAAATTACAAAGCACCACCTTAAGTAAATAAATCTAATTTTAAGTGGCTTTTCATATTTAAAGAATTCTCTTATAAATGGTCAAGATGCTAATATGTCAAAATAATGAAAAATTCAACCAATATTTAATTAGAAAACACTAAATCATGAAAATGTATTGTAAAACATTACAGACATATAAATTTAATCAATAAATGATTGAAAATGTTTACTATTGACATCCTTACCTTGGTGTTTTCACCATATCAGTAACTAAATAATTATAGAAGCCTTCGTTATCTTTCAAATACTGAGAAAATAGAATGCAAGTATCCCTATTTCATTCATATGCATCCCTATTATTGACAATTTTGACCTCACAAGTCAAATTATCACCCCTATAACTTGAAACTTTACTTTCCATGTTATTTTACTTGTTGGTTGTTATTTTTTTATTTTAATTTATTTGAAATGGTCATACAAAACCTTGATTTGTAGAGTTTAAGGTAAATTTGATGAATTTAAGGTTTTGATCATCATGGCTATGTGTTTGTCTAGCCACCTCTTGAACCATTCTAGGTTATTTAAAGATATTAAAGGAGTATAGAACATATTAATAGGCCTCATGGATTATTTCAAGTTCAGGTCCTACTTTACAATTGATCAAACCAGTTAGTGATATGTTTGACTAACTTCATAACCTAGTTCATGGTATTTTAGATTACTTTGTGGATTCTAGAGTAGGTTTTGCCTAATAATGGTAGTATAATATCATAATAAGGTCATGGTTTACATGTTAATGCATGAGAATATCTAATAAATACTTTTTAGTAGTTTCATCAAGTTTATAAAGTGGTTATGGTAGTTTTAGTGCCAAAAAAGCCTAGTTTGAGGTTGTTCATATAGTTATTCAAGGTAAAATTGATCTTTAGTCATCTTCAACACCTTATTTATTTATTTATTTCAAGGTTAAATCCATGGTTTTTAAATATTTTTAGGTGTCAAAAATTAGAAAACTAGTTTCTCTCTCTTATCAACTTCCTTGGTAGCTCAAAGAATGCCATCAGTTTTTGCTCAGTATGATCAAGAGAAAGAGAGAGAGGGAGAGAAAGTTTCAAGTAAAAAGCTATTGGAAATTATAGGAACAATAATTTAATTAAATTTAGTGTCATTTTTTTTTCATATTCATCTCCCCATATTTATTAACAATCACGAAGAGTGTAAGGGGGTCATTATGTCCTAGTCATCCAGACAGGTCCATATTTGTATCTATTTATTCACTTCAAAACTCGATGGATAAAAATGGGTATAGTTGGATGAATTTAAGATTACATAGCATATTTTACATGTTGGATTCATTAATTAATTTTTCTTAATAAGGAGTCTTTTGGTAGGAAATTGTTTTCATGTCTTAATTGTTAAGGTTGGTAGTTTTCAAACATGTTTGATATATTAGCTAAGTGTGTTCATATTTAGGGTTTATTAGTTTCATGTTTCATTTATGATACACATATATCATTAAAATAAAAGGTTTAGGTAACTTCATATTGAATAGGGTCTTCCTTGAGGTATCATGAGTGAGATAGGGCCTTTCATAATGAATAGTTGTAGGTTTAAGGAGCTTTTAACGTCTAAGAGTATCTATATGAGATTAACATGATCATAGAAGATGATTAATGAAGAAATAATTTTGATTCATCTCAAGTAGGTAGTTCATGTGATGTATTAGAAACCATACTCTCTTAGGACTTATGATATCTCTCATAAAATTGATTGTTTAAGATTTTTCCCATGTACTTTAATGAGTAGATAGAGGTCAAAATGGAAAATGACATGAGATTAAGAGTTATGAGGAAAATGAAAGAAAATTGGAATAATATGAAATATCTCAAAGTATTATATATGGTTCTTGAATTTTATAATTCAACTATGAGATAAAGAGGTCCATTTCTAGACCTATTTATGCCTAAATTACATAAAAAGATTGTGTATTGTTGTATTACCAACTTGAGGGACCTATTAAAGACTATGTGCTCTTAAAAATGTGTTATGGAGGTGTTAATATGAATTTTTAGGGTGAAATAATCCCATTAAACGGATTATAGTGATCTAAAGGTCACCCAAGTATGTTAGAATCATAAAATAAAACCTCTCTAAACCCTATTTAGTAGAGATTAAGGTACTTTAGCTGGTTTTAAGGTAAGTTCATGTTTTGGTTTCCATGTTTATAAAACCTTTTGTATGATTCACTAAGATTATGAAATATAAGTTAGATTAATTAATTATTTTTGGCATCATGTTTTTCATACTATCAACCATGTCATATGTCCTTCTTCTATCCATATAATGAGATGAATCCACACCTATAATATTAATAATTAGGCTATTCCAAGAAAAATCATGTTGAATCATGGAAGTTGGTGGCTTTGAAATTTAAGGTTATAAATGATATAAATTATATTTGGTAATATTATTAGCATTATATAAGTACCATGACATTTTTCAATCTAGTCCATACAAACACTAAATGTGCATTTACAGCCATATATTTTAGGCACACTCAAGCTTTTTGTGTAATGTGGACTTATGTCAATCAAGAAGATGTAATGTGATCTTGTGAGATGGATGATTTGATAATAATAATGAATTGAATATTCTCTATTAGAGACCAAAAATATGATAATTGGAGAGATAAAGGTAAATTTACTATTGAAGTCTATAGTCATAGTCAATTAGGTTGTCCTACATGTGATTACATAAGGACATGGGTAGATAAGAAGAAGAAGATGAAGTGTCACACTTTAATAAGGTGTCATGTGATAAAATAATTTTGTGTAGACATATTAAATGGTATTAATTTTATTCACCTTCTCCTTTTAATCCTAATAACTCCAAAATTTACACCTATAACTCATCCTAACTGAGCTTGAGGGATAATAATATGAAAGAGTACAATGGTGGAGTTGAAATTTTAATCAACAGGTAATTTAATAGGAGTTTTTAGAGTTAAACATAAGATAAAAAAGAGTATTATTAATAAATTAGTCCTCTCAAAAGGTTATTCATATCCCTAGTGATCCTATAGTTAAGCAAATAAAGTTACAACTAGTAAGGTGAAGACATAGTCATCTATGTACTACAATGCATGAGGAAGTTTGTGTGAGTATGGATATTTGAGGATTTTAGTGATTTTAAAAAGTTAATAGGGACTCTTGGGAATATTATATACCTATTAAAGGTCTAATTTTAATATATTTCTCTAGATAATCCAAGGAAATAATAAATATGCACCTACAACCAAAGTGCACCTATAGGTAGTCTTTGTAAAGAGTGAGAATGTTGACAGAGGTTATAGTTACACTTGTGATTATAGGAAAGTATTGGAGAGTTAAATTTTAATGATATATAGGAGAAAATATTTAAGGTATCCATTTACATTATATGTGTTTAAGAAGATCAAATGTAGTAGGATAATGTTCAACCCAAACTAACATAGTCTTTTAGAGACCTACAGGCCCACTCATAAACAAAGTGAAGAAAATATGTTTATCACTAGAATCAAATATATAATATTAATAAAGAGTGTATATGACCTATTCGAATACCTTCAACAATTTTTGATCTAGTGAAGATAAAAATGTAAGGAATAGACCTTTAGGGTCAACAAATAAAGTTTTCATACAAATCCTTAGGTAGAGAAGATTAAGGTTTCAAACGTTTTAGAAGGTTAGGATTATGGAATATAATGATGAATAATTTCATGAATCATATAAAACATTTTAAAATAATTATATTATATGACAGTGGATTTTGAGTACTTATGACCCAAAATGACCTTTCTCATCCTTTTTATACATGGTCACTAGCTCAAGAGGTAAGTTTGTAAAGGATAGATCTTATTTCAAGAGATGCATGGTAGATCATGGTTTATTGAGGTGTTTTTTTGGTTCCTATGATTTAAATATATGACATTTGTTCATCCCTTTGGTCTCATAATAGTATGAACAATCAAGAAGAGGATATAGAACCATGTTTTGCTTAAAAAGGAGATTGAAGAGGTCAGACGTTTTCGCAAAACTTGTATAATATTTTACATGGGAACTCAAGCCCATAGGGGATGTTATAAGGCTCCCATAATAAAAATTATTGGCATTGGTTTTTGTAATGGACCCCTACCCTTTATGAACCTCTGCTAAGACCATAAACCTCTTAAAACCCTTCTTAAATCCTACAACTAACTTGATAAATAATATATGTTTCTTGATGCCTTAATATTCCATGATTTTACATCTAATTGATCATAATATAACTCAAAACTATTTTAAGCTCCACTTCAAGGTGTTTTTTCACATGTGTAGGTAAAATACCATATAATACATGGTAAAATATATAGTTTTAAGCTTGTTTATGAGGGTATAAACTATGGAGAGATATATAAACCATTTAAAAATACTTATGTGGGATTTATAGAGGATGAAAATGCATTAAAACTCTTCTAAAATTCTATCAAAGTGTTATACCATACCTACAAGTTGGGCACTAGGTCCAAAGGTGAGAAAAACTCAGTTTTACAAGCTAAGAATCAATAATGAAGGCTTATGAGTGCAATAAGAGACTAAACCTCAATTAATTAGTTTTTAATGGTTATTTAGGTCACATAAAGTCATTTTTAGTTACCAAAACTTGAAATTTTTATGAAAAACATCTCAAACTACCCCCCAAGAATACATAAGCATCTAAGCTTGCCAATGACCATTTCATGGTTTGCCCATCTACATAAGAATACAAGAAATTTAAATTTATCATGGAGGATGGTATTATTATATGTAAAGTGAAAAAAATATTTTTTTTAGGTTTCACGCATGTGGTTGGCCATTTGGGCCAAATTTCTATTTATAATCCTAAGAGCCTAATTAGGCCTAATTGGAGAGAGAAATAGCATAAAATAGATACTTTCACTTGGATTTGGATCCTAAAAATTGGTATGGAAATATAAGGGGATATAGGGTCATAAAAATGTGTTTAGTTTTTAGGTACATTCCATAAACTCTTTTGTACAAGGAGATTTACCTATTTTTAGGGTTACAAAGAATGAGTGAAAAAATAAACTAATGGAACAAAATTGTAGTTTTAGATGGGTTTATGGTTCAAAATTCCTTGTTTTAGATATGAATTTATTTTTATAATCCATCCATGAAGTGTATTTTCTTGATTCAAATTAAAACCCAATGTTATCTTTCCTATGCTACTTTGCATAAGGAAGAGTTTAAGTGAATAATTAACTAAGCCAATGCATAAAAGTTATTAAGGAGGTTACATAAGGTTTATTATATCTTAAAAACCAATTTAAGATCATTAATAATTAAATTAAATTTTTAAATGGCATTCAATGGGTTGAAAGAGTATCCAACACTCCTAACAAGACCTTCCTTCTTTCTTATGCCTAACAAAGAGATAAAGTTAAACAAGCATCAATAAGTCTTATAATATCCCAAATAAAGTGGATAAACCTCATAAATTTATTATTAGAATATTTTAATGGAGAATTAAAGAATAATTAAAGACCTATTTTTAATGAGGAAGACTCCATCAAAAAGGATATGTGAGCTAGTATATAGGGTATGTAAGAAAGGATATATGCACCTTAAAAGAGGTCAAAATTTACCTATCGATGATGAATACATTTTTAAGTTTCCAAAATAAACACTAATCTACCTCTATTCCACTCTAAGTACATAATTGAAAATATATATTGAAATAAAAACTACATAGTAACTTGTGGGGTTTAAAGACCTAGTTTGACATCCCTATTTTGGGGATCCTTTGTCTCCCCATCCTATGATTTTATATTTGTACTCTATTTTCAAAAATTTAATTGTAACTCTTTTTATTTGGATATTTTTAAAGCCTATCAAAAAAATTTACTCACCTCTTAAATAAATAAGAAGCTCTTTTCCTCCATTTTCAGGTTTTGTGTGAAGTGTATGGTGATTGCCATTGAAATAACATTGTGAATCAATTGTTTTCCTATGTTATTATTAGCTTTTATACCTTAATTATATATATATATATATGAGTTTATATAGGTCACACTAAGTGTGAAGATCAATCTTAGTCTAAGTTTGGATGTGAATTTTATCCCTTTTCATTCTTTCCATGCAAAGAGTGAGTTTGTCAAGTCCTTTATGTGAAATACTATTATAGAGATCATATAATTAAAGTGAATAGAATGTGTGAAAGATTATTAAATTACTAAGAGTGTAATTTTAAATAATAATTGGTCATATACATTGGTTCATCACCTTTAGTCCAATTTTTCATTTTGATTCTAGTACAAGTACTATCCCTTTCACCCTTTTCATAATTACAAATCAGTAGTTAGTAGGAATAAGACAAAGTTTAATGATTGCATCAAGGGAATAAACCCCTTATCTATATATTCTATCCCTTCCTAAATCATCCACACCTAGGAGATATTACATTGTTTTAGTAGGAGTGGGAAGTATCACACATTCTCATCAGGGTAGCACTCCTGATTGATAATAGTTTTTGGCATTCTCGATAGGACACGTACTTCTTGGCATATCTAAAGTTTAGAGCTGGAGAAAATAGTTTATCATAATAGAGGACACTTATCATCATTTGAACTATATGATTCCTTGAATTTTTAGGATTATTATCAATAGTCTTTCACAAGTCTCATGCCAAAGATTACCACAAGATCATCAATCAAAGGAATACTATCCCTTTCACCCTTTTCATAATTAGAAATCAGTAGTTAGTAGTAATACAACCAGGTTTAATGAGTGAATAAAGGGAATCATCCCCTTATCTAGATATTCTCTCCCTTCCTAAATCACCCACATTGAGGAGAGATTAAATTATTTTAATATGAGTGGGAAGTATCACACATTCTCATGAGGGTAGAACTCCTGATTGATAATAGTTTTTGGCACACTCAATAGGACACGTACTTCTTGGCATATATAAATTATGGATCTGGAGAAAATAATTTATAGTAATATAAGACACTCATCATCATTTGAACTAGAGGATTCCTTAAAGCTATAGGATTATTAGCAACAATCTTTCACAAGTTTCATGCTAAAGATTACCACAAGATCATCAATCAAAGGTATTCCTTTTGAATTCATTGAGTTTCCTTCTCATTATTATAAAATTAAAATATTTATAAATACAAACTCCTATCCTATAATTTTTTTTCAATCTCCTCAACAACCTATTATACTAGTTAGTACAATTCCCAATATCTAAATGGTTGTGCCTAGAAACCATGTGTTTATCTCATTAAAAAAAGGAATCCCATTTAATATTTCACAATATGATGATATACCAACATAATATCTTAGTATCATTCACTTAGTCTCAAGGGAAGACCAAAATATGCCTATTGAGCACATAAAATATGTATCCAACCTATTCTCTATCCATAATATTATCTAAGAGAATGTAGTTATTAGACTGATTATTACATCCTTCAAATGAAAATAACTAAAGTAGTATAAAAACATTCCTATGAATTCTATTTCTTCCTAGGATGACTTAGGTACATCCTTTTGTAGGTAGTTTAAATACAAATCTGATCACATATCCCTATTTAAACAACTCACCACCATAAAGAGGGATCCTCATGAGTTCATGATAGAATTTAAATTCAGATTCCAAAAAACATGGACTAGGATACTTCTAATGATCAGGGCCTCTCTAAATTATGCCTTTTTATATTATCTAAGAGATCTTAATTCATACATTAGTGTCATGATTTAGTCTATGGGTGGCATTACACTACCAGATCCTAGTGAAGTGGATATTATAGCAAAGAATAATTTGATTCAAGATGGAAAATTGGAACCTGGACCACTTATGTATTTTTTCCTAGAAACATATCCAATACCATCCCCTCAAGATCTTATTATGGCTCCCATTCCATCCCCCTAGGCATAAGTTTTAACACTTCCTAGACAATCAACTAAGATTGGATAACTCAAGGGAATGTTCCAATCATTTGGGAATGATATTATTTAACTAAAAAGGTCATAGTATCAATATAATATTCCTTAATAAGTACCTAATCAACCAACCTATTATCCTATCATAGATAATAAACCTCCTTATCAAGGCTTCAGATAATAAACATTATCATATCAAACACAAGGAGATATCACACAGGCCAATCCTTATGCATCAATTGATCCTAATATTCTTTCTTCATTTAAAGATATTTTTCCTATGCCAACTCAAAATGATATGATGCTAGATTCAGGTTGTTATCCATCTAATTTGAATGAGATGTAGAATCAGGATTTAGTCACCTAATCTATGGCGATGCCTCAAATGACTCGAGAAGAGGCTTCTCTTTAAAAAGGTCAACATAGTGAGGGTATGCCACAATAAGATAAGGTGCATCATGAATAAGGGTATCTATATTCAACCTTTTTAAATTGGAAACTTAATGACCATGTAGCCTTGAATTAGGTTGGTAACTTTGGTTCTTCAAACAATGTGGTTATAGATGTAACTAGAGTAAAGAAAAAATCAATTAAAGAGACTAAAGAGGTGGGTAATGTTTCAAAAATACCTATTATTTTTATAAAAATTTTCAATAATAATTTTTATACCTAAACATCATATAAAAATAATAACATAAAGGTTAGAAAGTCTCATCAAGTACCATAATTTCAAGATCAATCAGTTGTGTAAGGAATGAAACCAAAGGTGAATACAAATCCATTTAGTATTACTGATGATATGAATAGGTATAATATTATCATGATAATTTTGAATTCATTATCAATCCTAAGAAAAAATTACATGCTAATTTAAAAGATTTCAACCCTAAATTTGTCACCAAAACTAGCTGATAAAGAGAGCATAGTTTTGACAAATTCAAAACAGCTAATGGGATAACAAGTGCAAAACGTACATAAGGAGGTAAAATTGGGTAGATATGAGTTAAAATATAATAAAAAAACCTTTATTTTATCTCCATTTAATTATTTTCATTACATTAGTTCATAATTGTGTGGTAGACAGTGGAGTCAATAATATTGGCATGCCTAAGAAAATTATAGATAGGATTAGTTTGGTGTATGAACCAAATACCAAATGGGTATTGTATATATATGTATATCTAAAAAATAAAATTATCATGATAAAGGACCTGAAATTATCATTTCATTCTTTCCCAGATTTAACTATTCAACAAGATGTAATGATGGTGGACTTGTCTCCCTATTTTTCCATGTGCTTGTCTAGAGATTTCACATAAAAGATTGGTGGTTACTTATTAGATGATTAGATGTATTTTATGTTAAAAAAATTTACTGTACCAAGTTAAATATTCATTATAATCATATTTCACACTTTAAATTAGATCCTTACATCCAAATGTTGTTAACACAAACTATGTAATTTCAAATGAGGTGGAACAAGCTAGTGAAGTAGAAGCCAATTCACCTCTTTAAGGAGTTCCTAATATATTACTTGATGAATTGGAATTAAACTTGAATTAAAACTATACATATAAAGTTATTAAATATTATGGTCTTGGTTTCTATTTCCTTCATTGAAATGATGCACAAATTCCAACCATGGTGAAGGAAGATGATTCAAAAGATGGTCTTTAGCAACTCTGCTTTGATGGGTCAAGGAACAAGAATGGTAATAGGGATAAGATGATGCTTATATGACCTAAAAATAAAATGTATTTTTTATATTAAATTTAAATTTTTATTTTATAATAATGTATCAAAATATGAGATTTTAGTCTATGTTTTGTAGTGGGATAGGAAGATGGGAATCAATGTTTTATAGGGTTTTGGTGATAGTGAAATTGTAGTTAACCAAGTGAGAGGGTTGAATATATGAAATAATTACTTAATTAGATATTAAAAATATATATTTTTGGACCTCTTTGAATATTTTTATTCTTTTTATATTTGGGTAGTGCTAAGATAAAGTAATAAACATGTAGATATATTAGTTACCATAAGAGCTCAGTTTAGTATTCCAACTGATGTGAGGAGTGATAAAAATTAGTCACATATAAAAATTATGGTGAGGAATTATTGTTGGGCCCCTATTTAATGAAGTATGGGATTTGATCCATCATTAAAAACACTTTGAAATGAGGCACAATTTTGAATGATGACATTTTTGGCATCTTAGCACCAGTTAGAGGAATCAACACTTATCTTGTGCCAACTAGCAAGGAGATAACCATTTACATGAATAGGATGTCATATTCCTAGTTCAATGATACATGGTGATTGTAGTATAAAATGTACAAGGTGATGTAGCTAGTAGAATTATTAATAAAGTCTCTATCTCAACACCTGACATGCATAGCTCCACCTTGGAAAGACATGTTCCTTAAGAAAAAGAGCTCAAACTAGTGAGCTAAAGAAATGAAAATTGAATGTAGTGAGGTTATAGATAATTGGTTATGCATTGTGATGGCCTCCATTGGTCAATATATATATATATATATATATATATATATATATATATATATATATATATATATATAATGAATTCCACAAATGTAGAATAAATTCCATAACACTTAAAAAATAGAATATAAGTTTACTCAAAGTACTTAATGACCTAGAGGCTCACAGACAAGCTTGGTCATTACAAGTAAATCCTTAATGGAATTGATTATATATATATATATATATATATATATATATATATAATGAATTCCATTAAGGATTTACTTCTAATGAACAAGCTTTTTTGTGAGCCTCTAGGTCATTAAGTACTTTGAGTTAAACTTATATTCTATTTTTTAAGTGTTATCGAAATTATTCTACATTTGAATTATGATTAATGAACAAGGTTGTTGCATATAACACAATGTCTCTTGTTTATATTTCTTTGATGTGGATATCTGAATGGACAATATATGTAATAAAGAGTATGTTATAGCCTAAATTCATGTATTCTAAGGAAATTTCAAGCAAGCTTATGGTTTATGTCGTTAATGGCATCCCTATGTTAATTGATGACATTATTATATCTTGTAGATTGACTAAGTGTATATATGGTCATGCACTAAAGGTTCTTTCCTATTCTAAGGATCATGAGCCTAGCATGATCAATTAAATCAAAATCATCTGCTTGACTCATCTAGCACCTATATGATATTATCCTTAGTTAATCCAAGGCTCACACCATTAAGATTATAGAATTACCCCTACATAGGTTTTCACCTATAGACCATTAAGAACCTAGAAAAGCCTTGAAAAAATGAATCTACAAAAATACTTCTTCCAAATGACTAAGTCCCATAATTTATGGCTTGCACCACAACAAAACTAGCCCAATTTAGGCCTTGACCCCTTCTCAATTGTGCTTTGGGTGAGCACATAAGGCCTGTGCATTATGAAAATTGATGTTGACATAGCTAAGTGTTAAATATTGACTGTTATAGGAATACCCCATACTTGTTCTTGGATTTAATGAGTCTAGAATTGAATTAGAAAGCCTTACACCCCTTGATAAGGAATTTTATACAACATTTTAATTCCATTATCTGGACCCTATTGAATTTTATTTCAATGGTTTGATAGAATGATGCTCTAAGTCTTCCTCAAAGTCATTGATCACTAGTTACAATAGGTGGAAGATAGATTTTCAATAAAGCATCCAACCTATAGAGGACAAAGGGGGAGAAGGGGATGTGTAGGTGAAACATAATAGAAGGAGATGAGTAGATTGACACCTGAGAGCTCAAGAGATAGATTTATAATAAGAGATTATGTAGATTGATGCAAGATCTATAATTTATAAGTGTTAAGAGAAATTTTAGTGAGTAGGAAGGTCACGGGGAAGGATATCTTGAAATAAAATTACACAAGGAGAGAAATAATGAAGTGATAGATTGAGCTCAATAGTTGATGGGTGTAGAATGTGTTGGGTTCCTATAGGATTTGGTGATTAAATATATGCTTGATGATCCTACCCCCTTTGAACCTATGGTGCAATCTCATGTGCCATATCCCAACTTGAAGAAAGAACAAGAGTGATAATTGAGCTTATTGTCAAAATAGGTTTTTGATGATTTACAAACTTGTAGTATAATTTTATGATTGAATAAGTTACTCCCTATAAGGAGTTGAGTGAAACCAGATCTAGACTAATAGGTGCTAGCTTGTAACCACATAACTTGAGTGCAAGCATGCCAACTCATCTAATGTTAGTTATGCAGTGTGGGAAATATCTTGAAATAAGTGGTTTAGTAACACTAGTACAATTGTATCAACATCTATAGCACCAATAATAACTACTTGACTAGTGCCTAACCCAGTGGCTAGAGGTATTGGAGGACCACCATCAAGACAGATGCCAAGGGGATAAGTGCCTTAGATGTCAGCTTCCCAACATATCAAATACATTATAAAATGGCCATTAACTTTAAAAAGTATCAAAGAATATAAAATTCCATGGAGCATGTGCTAAAATTTGAATTATAATGGTGCACTCAAGGAATAACCTAGTCCTCTAATGTGAAAGGCAACCTAATTAGTGACCACACTGCTTGATCACACCCATACCTAGTTTAATAAATTTTACCCTAAGTAGGTGAAGGTAGATTATGACACCCTAAAGAAGGCATTCCTTATATAATTTGACATTCCAATGTTTGAACAATAAAGCATCACCATGCTAAAAGAAATAACATAAAGACTCTAAAAAACTATGCACCTATACGATGTAAGGTTCAAGTCTTTCCTTTCAACGCTACTTTATGAAACATACCCTTCTTAATATGCTTAATGGTTTATTGGAATATTTATAGTATGATTATAAAGATCACTTTTCATGAAGACCTTCATAGATCCTCATGAAGCGCTTGAATCCATGCTCAGAGCCAAGGTAGTCAAAAGCACTGATACTAGGATTAGCCCATTCATAGAGGCTCAGATTGCTTCCATGGCCTCTTAACTCCAAAATATTACCACTATCTCATCATAGGATGCTTGAAGTAGATTATGGTACACTGAATATAAAGTGAAAGTCCATAATAGGAATAATTTCCCTTAAAGGAATGTAGCACACATTGCTTATAAGCTATAAAGTTTGTAAAGAGGCACATGATGTTCACAACTGCCCTTTATTGTAATGTTCTAGTTGGGTCAACACAACCATATATTATCATATGTGTGATGGTTACACCCATATCACAACTGATTTTAGGGTGATTGATGAGATGTGTGAGAAAATGGAAAGAGTTGTAAGATAGGCCACTATAGTAGTCATAAGGCAAGTTAAGGAAATGAAGGCTATGGCCAAAAGAATATAGGATTTGGGATGCAATTAGGCACTAGAGGGTGGGGTAGAGGATGTCGTGGTAGAATGTTTCCACCTTGATCATGTTACAAGTGTGGCTTGATAGAGCACTATCAATATGACTTTCCTATACATCTAACATGTGGGTATTGTTAAGGGGCCCATAAGGTTTAAGAATGCCCTAAATTGTACAAGAATTTAGCCCAAGGTAGGCCTAGCATAGATAAGGGCATAATAATGATTATGAAAGAGCTAAAGATAGATAAATGGACTCTGAAGGTGAAACCAACTTACTTAGATATATTTAAGGTGCAATAGACAACTTACAATAGATTCACCACTTAATCACCAATTACACCAACATTTGAGTTGCATTTAGAATATGGGGAGAAGAGTCACATTAAGTGCATATCATGACTTGAAACCAAAGATATGCCTTACCAAAACCCATCATGTTATAAAGATGTATTTCAATAGGCCATGAGTATAATTCAAAACTAGTAAGGAGAGCTCCAACTAGTGTGGGATCTAGAAGTGTAAGATATTGCTTCCGAAAAGAAGTAAGATAGATATGAAGTTGAGATATAAGAATTAATATATATATATATATATATATATATATATATATATATATATATATATATATATATATATATATATATATATATATATATATGTGCCTCATATAGATATAAGTAATGTTTCCCTTGTTGAAAAACTTACTCTTGGAGCATGCAGGGCAAAAGCTAGTTGAATTCATTATGCTACACATGGAGCAAGAATGAGAAGTTTGGCATATACAAAATGTAGAGTATGATGAATAACTCCTTATAAATTAAATTATTAATGGATTTTATATATATGAGGTCCTCATAGACACAGGCGCTGAGGTTAATATCCTGACCAAGAATGCATGGGATAATATGGGTAGGCTAGCCTTGAGGTCTTCCCCTCATGTACTTTTCATGGATAATAAGACCTGAGTGCAAAAAATCATAATTCTAAATATCATAGTTGTAGATATCATGGGTTTTTAGTTCCACATTGACTTCAAGGTGATTGAGTTAGTAGAATAAGACAATTATAAAGTGCTTCTAGGAAGGCTATGGTTATATGCAAATAACACAAACATGCACTTCAAGAGGTGCTACATGACTTTAAGAATGGAAAATTTAGGGTTGTTATCCCCCTTTAAAGTGACCAAGGACCCCGCTATGTAGAAATTATAGACCTCAAGGATGAGATCAACCACATATATAACATCATGGCACAATGTGCTAAGAATCTCAACCCTAATGACCAAGGAGTGCTTTTTTGGGAAGATGGATAATAAACCTCCAACACCATGGACATTACTTGTAATTTATGGGTTAAGGAAGAATATGAGACCACTAGTAGAATGTTCCACTTGGTGCATGCAAAGGAATAAAAACTAGTAAGGATAGGCTGAGTCTAGATTGATCACACTTCAAAAATATGGGTCCCTTGCACCATGAAAAAAGGAAAGAGAGTGTTTCACCTAAGTAAAGGTGAAATTTTATCACTCCTAAGATATGAGGGGATTAATATATTTTAATATTATTTCCATGACCTTCAATCATGTATCCACATAGAAGTAGATAAGATGGGCACACTAGTGTATACACTATGGATCACTACCACTCATTGTTGGGTAGCTCAAATTCCTAGCTTGCTAACTTGGAAATATGTCAAAGAAACCATCTACACTATATTCAAGAAGAGTAATGAGGACCTAGACATCTTATCATACTTTGGTAACTCTGACCCTATAGTATATATGTGCTTATACGAAGAAACATGGACTGTATATGGTGAGAATGTCATAGGGAACCTATGGGTGCATGCCTTCTATATAATATTTACAATGTTGGCATGATAATGATACATTTTCAATGAGAATTGTTGTGAGATATCCAACTATGATTCAATTAAATAATACCTTTGTTCACTAACCTTCAAGTTAAATATTTTCATCTTCCCTTCTTTGTAATCAAGCCACTATAAGTAATTTGAAGTTTAGTGTTTAAGGACACTTTCATATTATAGGAGTGACTAAAAGACATTTTTGGTGAAAAGGGGTTGGTTATCCTTAACTTATTTTAATAATTATCACTCAACATTGATTTGGATGGTGTTGCAAGCTACAAAATATACACTTTCACTAATGGATTTTTAGGATACCATCAGTGATGAGGATGATGAAACATAGAAGGCATGTAACTAGACAAACCTTCAATAGGCAAAAAGAAGCTAGTTATGACAATTTTTGCCCAAAACCTTAATGAGTGATAGTGTTCTATGATACCATTTGGAAGGGCACAACCAAGGATGGTCTACCCAAAGATCACCATCATCCTTCAACTCTATAATGTAAAACTAACCAAGAGATATGAAAATATTAAGCTGCCAGTAGTAGGCATGTCCCAGTTAAATATTTTCATCAAGAGAAGAATAATCCCTATCCATTCACTATGTAAAACTACCAAGGTATCCATCAACTAGAGAAGGGGAAGGTAAAGATTATTACTTTGAGAAACATAAATACCTAGTGACAATCCCATTATCAATAGGTGTATTTGTAGATGGATAGTTCTATTTCAATAATCATAGTTCTCGTTTGTAGTAAAACCTAGAAAATAGAACTCAAGATTATCTTGTCTCTGATGTAAAGTTGGCATGCATTATAGATCTCTTAAAGGAATTCCTAGACTTTTTCCCTTATAATTATCATGATATGAAGGTCACATTAGCACCCACCAATCCTTTTTAAATATGAGCATCAATTCCTATTCTTTCTTATGTTACATTTAAAAAATGGGCCATTGAATAGGCCAATTACTCATGCACAGGCACATGATACATTTTGGCAACCATAAATTACTTTACCAAGTGGGAAAAGATACTACTAACAAAACATTTATGAGAACTATTAATAATTGACCTTACAAGATGAATCCCAATCTTATCACCAAGATCGAAATAAGATAGAGTAAGCATAACTTTGAACTAGATGACCAAGAGTCCTTGAATGCATAACTAGAAGACTTAGTGCCCTCAATATGCATCAAACTTGACCAAGAGTCCTTGAATGCATGAGACAGATTAATTGGATGAGACATGTACCCAAGTAA
This sequence comes from Torreya grandis, assembly GCA_037957365.1. Taxonomy (NCBI): domain Eukaryota; kingdom Viridiplantae; phylum Streptophyta; class Pinopsida; order Cupressales; family Taxaceae; genus Torreya; species Torreya grandis. The sequence goes on along the minus strand of JARHVA010001722.1, from coordinate 1,416,176 downwards.
GATAGAGTAAGCAAGTAGAGAAGGTGCATTATAAGCTATGGTATTACAAGAACATTAAGTGAAAGGTACTTGTTGAAGGATAAATAGTCTTGATCTATGACTCCAAGTACCTCAAGCACCTAAGCAAGCTATAAATTAGATGGATGGGCCCTTATATCATTCACAACATTTTGGAGATTGGAGCATATAAGTTGTTCATGTTGATGGGTGAAATGCTCCCTAGGCATTTCAATGTCAATTTATTGAATCCTTATAGATAATAGGATGGTGCTTCCACCATCATAGATCAACTTCCTAGTCACAAGTTGGTTATGTTGTGTTAACCAGATTAAAATTTGGTATAAACTAAATCTTTGATAATATTTTGTGTTGTTTGTATTGAGTGAATAAGTGAGGTGACTCAAGCCCATAGGAGAACTCTTTTGGTGTTTCCATGCATAACTCTAGTCAGATGAGTCAAGCATGATTGATTTCTAAGAACCTAAGGTTAGACACCTAAGTTTTTGGGTGCATAAAGTTTACCAGACTTATAAGGATATAAATACAAATTGACAAAGAAAGGCAAATAATATACTAGTGTGAAAGAAAATTAGAGAATGAACCACTGGAGGACTAGCATATGAATTTGTATGGGGTAGGGTAGGCCAAGTCAAAATATAAAAATCATAGATAAATCAACCAAGGAATGGAAGTGTGATTGAAAGGAAGCACATATAGAAGAGGAGATGAAACTAAGGAGGATGAAATGTGTACATATTAATAACTACACCTAGGTTACCATAAAAATGGTGAAGGTTACACCAAGGTGAATGAAATTTAGGAGGAACATCATCAGGCATCCACCGAATGTTATGTGGGAAGTGACCATTTAAATCATTCGTCACTTCACTGAATACACCATTAAGATAAGTTAATATGGTGATGGTGGAGGAACAAATATCCATAATAAATGTGAATTTGGTGGCATAACTTTGTGTATTTTGTGGGTTTAGTATATATAAATAAATCTATGTACCACCATGCCATTAATCACCTATAATTAATAAGGTATCTTAAATAAGGTGTAAAGGATTGAATGAATGATTGTATTATGTTACAAACCTTATGCAAATGTAAACCCAAAACTAGAGTTGAACTAGAGAAAAAGCTATAAAATACTACCAAGTGAAAACCTAAGCACCCATAGGTACCAAATGAGAATGGTTGAAAAGAGAAAGAGATTACATTCTATTTGATATTGGAAAGGAGGCATGTGGAGATATAATTGTAAGAGAAATAGGTAGTAAGAATTCTATAGGATGCTGAGGTTACCATTAATGGTGAAAAAATATCAAAGATTTGAATTCATAGTCATACACCCCATGACTGTGAGGAAGAAAAAAGCAAGATTAAGAGATTTATAAAGATGAATAGACCATGTTTCAATAGTAGCTAGTTTAGAATGGGAAAACAATGTCTAAGTTCTAGTCCACCATAGGCATAAATAGATGCCAAAATGGCATGGATATTAGAAGAAAGAATCATTATGAATAAAAAGGCATAGTTGGTGGAAGGTGTTAACATCATGGCGGTTGACCCAAAATTAAGTGCAAAGATTTTTTATAGAGAAGTGCAGTTTCCCCTTGAGGTCATAATGGGGGAGACTTGGGTATCATTCATGAATACATGTAGGTTGAAAAAATTACAACCATCACATATTGAGAAATGTTAAAGAGTTCAACCAAGACTAGATGGTTTACATAGGAAAGAATATGAAGGTGGGTATGGTTATATTTGACATATCTATCCAAGATAGGATAGTGATCACTAGTGTGATCTAGCTATATGAGCTACCAAGTTTTGGAAAGCTAGAGGAATTAGTGTAATTCTTCCTCTCATGCATCTGTGGTAAACACTTTTACTTAACAAAAAGGAACATGTGGATCTTATTGTACCTCATTAGTAGGATCACAAGGATCCTAGGCATATGGATGGACATCTACTAAATGATGAAGGATGATGTAGAGGTGGGGAGGGTTAAAAAAATCCTAGGTTACTATAAGGCAGGGTTTACATTCTTGATCAAAGACATACAAGACCCTATCATGAGGAAAGCATCATGCCTTGTAGGTTCCAAGATTTTCCCTATTAGATGGTGGACTAACATAATTAAGACATACTTATGTATTTCCCACCACATGGTGCATGGATTCAAGTTTAATATTGTAAAACTTATTACTAAGGAGATGTTGAAGAATGTTGTAGAATTCCACATGGTGCATGATACCTTATTTTTGGGATCCATGCTAATTTTAATTTTGATGGATGAGATCATCATGCCCAATGGTGATTAGTAAAATATTTAGGTCTTCTTGAAGTAAAAGGAATCCTCAGTGCCAAAGTACCAAGAGTTTAGATGCCCACCTAGTTTCTCCCAAAAGTATAAGACAAGAGTATTGGGGTTATATGGCTAATACATAGAGACATTTAGGATTGAATGGTGTATCCTATATGATATCTCTCAACACATGTTAGGCATGGAGACTTTCATTGTCATGAAACACTTCTATGTAGTGAAGTTTATGCTCATAGATAGAAACCTCTCTATTTGGTTGAAGTTACCTTATGAATTTTCCACTAATTTTTTATAGTAACACTTAGAATAATTCTAAATACTTAGTAATTAGAGATCCTGGTGAAGGTTGTGGATTGAGAAAGGAGTATTCTGAGGTGCTAGTATGTGTAATTATGAGAAAAATCCACAAAGTATGAGGAGGATGACTCTAATTGAATGGACCTCCATCCCCTCCAAAGGGTGATTATAATAGGGCACATCTTCAATATCTTCTATGAGATGAATCCATGGAATAAGGCCACCAACCTTGGAAAACATGATGATCATGCACTCTTGATTGGCAAAGAAGTAAATTTAGTGTTAACAACACAATAGAAGTATCCCTAGAAGAAGAAGGGAGAAACATTTGATATTCTAGAGTGCATCAGTTTGAGGGTCACCTCTAATGAACAAGAAACTCCTCTAGCTCCCCATAAGTTCATGACCTTTGTTCTAGAGACTACTTCCTCCATCAAGAAGTATAAAAATAAGTTTAAGGGACACGTTATACTCCCTACAATAACTTTGGTGGAAATGGAGGTGGAAGAGTCCCTTGCATAAGGAAAAGAGGAAGAGATCAAGGAAGAAAGAGAAACAAAGATGTACATCATGCATGTCAAAGAAGAGGAAGAGACTAACATCAAGGATGTTCAAAAGGCCCTCCAAGGTGGCACAACTTTTATGCTTGAAGAAGCTAAGAAGTCAGTGAATGCCTCATCTAAAGAAAAACCCTCCACACAACCTTTGTAAATAGACAAGGAAAAGAGAATGTTGTTAAAGAAAATGTACCATAATGAGGAAGAGATTGAGATGACACTAGTATTGGAGAAGAATATGAAGTATTGGAAGAAAATGGGCCTAATTCAAGTAGAGATTGAGAAGGCCAAGAAAGAGAAGAAGATGAATAAGGTTCCTACAAGTGTAAGACTAGCCATTAATAAATCTAAGAAATCACCTATCAACCCCACCAAGAAAGAAAATTAAGATGCACAATAGGCATGCCCAATTAGTGAAGGGGTACCTAAAGAAATGGAAGGTGATACTAGCACCTTGGAAAAGAAAGAAGAGACTGAAAAGGAAACATAACAAGAAGAGTCACAAGGTGAAGCTAGCATTGAAGGAATACACATAGAGGTAAGCATTAAGAAAACCCAAGAAGAAGAAGTAGACAAAGGGGAAAAGTCCAAGGAAGAACCCCTTATAGAAAAAAAAGACAAGTCCTCAAAGGAAAGTAGCAAAGAAATTAATGGCACTAGTAAGGAGGAGGAAGAGCAAATAGAGTTGGACATAGTTAAGGAAGAAGGTGAAAATTTGAGCATTAGAGAGAAGGTGTATAATGGGTGGATGGATGAAGACATATATGTTTAACTTCATTTCCCCTAAAGCTACCACAACCAAGATTTGAAAATAACATGCATTTGTGTTTGATATCTACATGGATGAGCCTCACTTTAAGGTGCCTTGAAAGGCCATTTTGGGTATAGATAAACCTGAAGAAGGGCATGAATCCCTCATCATCAACCCTCATTCCATGAACCCATATTGGTCTAGGAATGTGATTATCTAGATGGACATTAAAGTTATGTGAAAAAATATCATTAATTATGGTAGGGCAAAGAAATGGAAGAAACTTTGCAAGGATGCTAAAGATGAAGTGAAAGCCATCAAATTAAGCTTTAGAATCTATGAAAGTGCATAGAGATTGTCAAACCTTCCCTCTTGGTTAGTGTTTATATATCCAACCTTTCTAAGATTGATAATATCTATGTGTTATTAGATCAAATTCTCCCAAGGATTAAACTAGAGCTAGTGTAAGAAGAAGAATATCTATGGACTATGCTATAAAAGTAGCTTTTTACTAAGCTCAAAGAGGTGGAGGAACTCTTTTTAAAAATTCAATAAGGTGCATATTTAGTTGATGACATATTACTGATATTTTCCAACAAAGCATCAGTCATAGATACACACCTCAAGAAGGTAAAGGATGAAAATGAGAAGCTGATGGTGTAGGTGTACTCTACAAGCATGTTAGAGTGGATGCAAATAATGGGAAAGGTTAATGTAATAAGATCCTAGATAAATGATGAATAATATATCATGAAAGCACTCTTTTACACCTTGTATACTAAGGCATACAATCAAGGAACAATCCTAGATGGGGGAGTGACAAAATATAAGGCAATTTTAGAGGCTTTTAGAAAGAAATTAGACATGACTGATGTGCTAAAAACACTTAGCACCACCTCCATGGAAATAGATAACACCATTGAAGATATCAAGCTCACTATCAAGGGATTTGAATAATTTAATGTAAAACTTAAGGAGAGAAAACTTGAGTTATATATGTTGAAGACTTTGATAGCCTAGTCGAAGGGTAGACTATCAATTTTGTATGGAGTAGTGTTGGGCCCTTATTTTGTTAAGTATGGGATTTACAATAGCTAGAGGAATTGGTGCTTACCTTAAAATAGACAGTGGGAAACTAACCATTTCCAAGAATACAAGGGAATCTTCCTAGTTTAATGATACATGGTGATCATAGTGAAAAAGGTGTAAGGTGATGCAGCTAGTAGAATGATCAACAAAGGCTTCAGCTCAGCACCCAACATGCTTAGATCCACCCTAGCAAGATATGTTCCTATAGGCTATAAAAAGAGCTCAAACTAGTGATCAAAAGAGATGCAAATTAAATTTATCAAAGATAGAGAATTGGTTCTCCATTATGATGGATACCATTAACATAGATATACAATGAATACCATTAAGGCTCCACTTATAGTACCCAATCCCACTTATGAGCCTCTATGTCATTAATTACTTTGATTTAAGATTATACTCTATTTTTAAGTGCTATATATTTTTTTATACATTTGAAATTTGATTAATGAAGAATATTTTTACATATAACACAATGTATCTAGTTTATATTTCCTTGATGTGGATATCTAAATTCATAATGTATGTAATGGAGATTATGTTATAGTCTAAATTCATGTATGCTAAGGAAAGTTCAATCAAGCTTCTAGTTTTCATCATTGATGGCATCCTTGTGCTAATTGATGATGTCAATGTATCTTTTAGATTGACTAAGTGTAAAGAGGTCCATGTATTGAAGGTTCCTACCTTTGCTAAGGAGCACAAACCTAGCATGAGAAATTAGACCAAAAGTAGCCCCTTGACCTGTCTAGCACCTATATGACACTAGGCTTAGTCAAGCCAAGGTTAATGCCATTAAGACTATAAAATCACCCCTACATAGGCTTACACCTATAGACCATAATGCTCCACCCAAAAAGGATTTATGCTAATGAATCTACCAAAATCCTTCTTCCAAATGACCAAGCCCCATAATTGAATCCTTAAACCACAACATAACTATCCCAAAATGATCCATGATCCCTTCTTAGCTATGATTTGGGTGAGTGCATATGGTTTATTCCTTATGTAAATTAATTTTGGCATAGTCAAGTGCTAAATGTTGAGTGTTATGGGAATGCCCCATGCTTGTTCCTAGTTGTAATGAGTCCAAAATTAACTTATAAAATCCTGTACCCCTTGATAAGTACCTTTTTACAACACTTTTATTCCTAATAATCATGAGAACTAGTTAGTTTTTGAAGATGACAATTAGATTATTTACTTAATGTAAGAGAAGGTTAAATTAACTTCTATAAATAAAGTCAAAGATCTCACAATAGTATGGGGATCATATTGTTTAATTGAATTCAAATAAGTTTCCCAAAGGATTGGTTACTCTTGAAAATATCTTTAGTAGAGATGATGAGGTGAGGAGAGATAAATGATCATTGTCGACCAAAGAAGAACATTATTCTAATTTTGAGATAATAGCCAAAAAAAGTCTTAAACTAGGTAAAGTATGTAATCCATCATAAAAATAATAATTTATTAATTTATGTGTGGAGTTTTTTATGACATTTCATGGCAATATAGTGACTTGAAAGGATTTGATCAAAGTTTAGCTCAACACACTATTCAAATAGAGGATGAAATAAAACTAGTTAGACAAAGGCAAAGATGAATTAATAAAAAACATGAGCCTTTGATGAGAACTAATATTCATAAACTCATTAGATAATCCATAATTTTCTCAATCAAGCATTCTACTTGGGTGGCAAACCTTGTTCCAATAAGGAATAAAATGGTGAAATCAAGAATTATGTATATTTTCATGGTTTGAATAAGACTTCTCTTAGAAATCATTACCAATTGCCATCCATAGAGCACAAATTATAGATGGTATCTAATTAAGAGAGGTTCTCATTATTGTATGGGTATAGTATCTATAACCAGATTCTTGTTAAGGAGGAAGATCAGTTTAAGATAACCTTCACTACCAAGTGGGGGACTTTTGCCTATATGAAAATGCTATTTGGTTTGTCTAATGCTAGAGCAACCTTTCAAAGAGCCATGAATATGGAATTCCAAGGTCTAATCAACCAATTTGTTCTTATTTACTTATATGACATTACTTCATTTTTTAAGAGTGCAATGAAACACATGGTTTATCTCAAGGAAGTGTTTAAAAGATGTATACAATTTGGGGTATCTCTTAACCCCAAGAATTGTGTCTTGTCATTACATGAAGGTAATATTATTAGACATGTGGTTTCTAAGCATGGTTTAAGCATTGATCCTAAAAGGATAGACTTCATACTTACTTTATCTTTTCTTAAACATAAGAAGGAATTACAAAGCTTTCTAGGCAATATCAATTTTATAAGGAGATATATTTATGATTTTGTAACTTTAGAAAAGCCACTTACAACCATGATTAATAATAATAAAAGTTTCAATTAGAATAAAGAGGGAATGAGGAGTTTTGAAGAGATAAAATGAGCAATAGCTAGTTCTCTTACCCTTATAAATCCTAATTTTTTGAAAGACTTCATCTTTTATACATATGTTCATGTGGACATAATTTTAGGTATAATCATGAAATAAAATCAAGAGCCTTTGGAGCATCCAATAAATTTATTCATTCAAATTTTTGATGAATATGAGACAAATTATACTTATGTATAGAATCATGTTATTTAAATAATTAAGTCTCTTAAGAAGTTTAAACACTTGTTATCTAACAACATGATATATTTAATGGTTTCTCATCCAAGTATCAAAGAGTTCTTATTAAACAACATAAATGAGAAGATGGAAGGTTGAATAAAAAGAGTGATGTAGTTTTATGTTGAAATAAAGGTCAATAAACTAATTAGAGGTAAATAATTATGTGAAAACCTAGCCTAATACTTGCAAGAAACTAGGGATATGATTTTAGTGTTAAATGATGAAGAAGTTGTAGTTGATCATACATCATCTTCAAGATGGTTTCACAACTTGGTATGGTATCTCTAAGATGGTTTATATCCTCTTAAATTAATTGAATCAAGGAGAATATATTTTAGATTGTTTTCCACTCCTTTTCTCCTTGTTGATGGCATGATTTTCAAGAAAGACATCACTGATATGTTATTGGTGTATAGAACCAATCCAAATAGAAAGGTTTGTTGAAGAGTTTCATAATGGACATGGTGGGTGACACTTATTAGAAATAAGTATATCCCTTAATATCATGAGAGGTGGGTACTATTGGACAAGTTTATTTAAATATGGCCATGCTTGGTTTAAAAATGTATGTTATGTTTATAAGAAAGAAAAAACTTGTAGCCTTACAAATCTAATCAATTTCAGTGGATTAACCTTTTGTATAATGGGTTTTAGACTTCATTAGCCTCATTAACCCACCTTTAAGCTTAGGTAATTAGTGGATTCTTACTACCATGGATTACTTCACCAGATGAATAGAGGTAGTAGCTTTGAAGGAAGAAAATGAATCCAATGTGTTAGAATTTTATGAAGGTTTGCTTACAATATTTGGAATTCCCTCCACCATCATGTTAGATATTTATATGGATTTTTTGGGATATAATATTAGTCAATGGGATATTAAACATGGTGTATACCTTAGCACTACATAAACCTATAACCCTTATCACTACATAAAACTATATCCCAAAAGGCAATGGCCTTGTTGAGTCCACCAACAAGAACTTGTTGACTATCATAATAAGAATTATTGAAGATAATCACATATCATGACATTTAAAGTTTAAGTCAACTCTATGGGATAATAGGATCACCTAAAAATTTTCTATATCTAATTCAACATATACTCTGGTTTATGTAAAGGAAGTAATATTACCAATTTCACTTGAGTTTCTTGCTTTATAACTAAAGCACCAGCTGGAGTTATTATAGAATGAACCAATGGAGGTAAGGTATGCTAAGATTATGGAGTTGAAATAGATTAGAAATAAATCCATGTTATCCATGGAAATTGATCAAGCATAATTTAATATAACCTTTGACAAAGAATCTTCTTAAAGGAGTTTTAAATAGGGATACTTGGATCTTAAGTGGGATAAAGATCATTTTAGACTAGGAAGGCACACCAAGTTTGACTCTATTTAGAGTGGTGCTTACACAATCTCCATTTGTAAATCCCACAATTATTTTCAACTTAATAATATGTATGGTTAGGATATTCCAATCCAAATTAATGGGATACATATAAAACATTGTTATTGATAGATAGGTTCTTTTGTACATAGTTTATTTGTTTTCCTCCAAGTGTTGTCATAACACATTAGTTTTGGTGTCACCCAAAATTTTACACATGGAATTTTGGGATACCCTTATTAAAAAAATTTCCTTTTATCTTTTGTGAATCATTTATTCTGTTAAAACCTAGTCCTTTGAATAAGACTTAGTCTTTAGTATTTTTCCTTATGATTGCTTTCTTTCCTAATTGTTTCAAATTGTTCCATAAGGTTAGAAATGTTTGCTTGGGTCCTTCTCATAAAACCCATTTCATCCATATTTCTAAGAGATTAAAAAAATTGAAGTGTTGGGATTCATTTATAAGCCAATTTGGGTTCTCAAAGTTACTTTAATTATGCCCTTTGAAGTAAGTTATCTCAAAAAACCCGAATTACATCATCGTAGTCAAACCAAAATTGAGTAATGACTTTGATTCTAGTGAAATTTGAAGTAAAGTAGTTTCATAAACCTACAAAGGAAATAAATAATTATAATAAATTGGTGTTTCAAAGTTACCTCACTTGCCCAAAGTCATAAGTAAAAGTAGTCAGAGTTTACAAGTTTGAAGCCTTTACTAGCATAGACCAAACTGGGGTTTTGAAGGTACTTGACTTTAAAGACCAACTCAAGCAAAGTAATTCATGAAACCCAATAAACATAAAAAAAAAATCATGTATTTATTCCCATGTGTCATTTAGTTATCATAAATTCATGGACTAATATAAATATTGAAAAATCCACCTCATTTCCCACTTGTCTTTCAAGTTATTTAACCTAGCTACTACCCATCCAAATCTTGAGCGACTCCATTTGAACTTTTGGAGCAATTTTTGAGAAATTCCTTCATGACCCATTTATATTCATGGTATGTAGATCATTTCCCCTTTAATTTCATGTCTCTTTTTTGTGTGTTCATCTCACTTATTCCTATTAAGTTTTCATTTGTTGCTTTGAAATTTTCTCTATTATTTCTTTTTTTTTTTGCAATTGCTTGTCTTTTATTTAAATTCATGGATGTTTTAAAGATTTTAAAATAATTAAAGACATTTTTCATGATAAAAAACTAGGAAAAATCCTCAAAACATTGATTTTTACTATAATATGCCCTAAAATATATTGCCCAAGCTTTTCATGATTGTTTGTTTTTTGGAGTCTCAAACCCAAGTAGCTAGTCCCTAGAAACTTGAAGGTCTTAAATAACATATTACTTAGATATTCAATAACCACTTACTTCATTAGGGTTTTGATTACACACTACTACTTTATTGGGGTTTTGAACCCAAGTAACATATCCACTAGAACATAATTAATTTATCCACTAAAACTTGAGTAACTTGTCTATAGAAACCCACAGTTATAAATTATTATTACTTACATAGAGTTTCTAACACTAAAGACTTTAAAAATATCTAGACCTTCCTAAGGTTTAAATACCTTGTTACTTGTCATGACTTTCCTAGAGTTTCCAAAGCTTTCTACTATTGGGAGTTCCTTATATCTGAAGCTTGCTTAGAAATGTTACTCAAGACAATAACTTGACTCAATTGCTCAAACTTTTCTAAATCATCAAGATAATTTATTGATTTTTCAAAAGAATTCAAAAATTCTTCCTAATATCAATTGTAACAAATGTCAGGGCCAAAAAAAGAAACAAGTACAACTAGAGTAGAAGAACAAACAACTCTAATTAAAGAAGTTCCTAAGTTAGCACTTGAAGAGGTTCTAAGACTAAGTAGGAGAGTGAAGACTAAGGAAAAGAGAGTTTAGAAATCAAAGTAAGAAAAGATGAAATATGAATATAAAGGATATCCCATTGATTCATGTATTGCTTTGAAGTTGTCTGAGATAAGTGTTACTAACATGGGACATATTTATGTAATCGATTTATTGGAAAGGTCAAAATCCATAATCAAGACACCACTTATGCAATCAATGACCAATAGTGGGATCCTGTAAGCTACATCATTCCCAAGTTATGCACTACTTCTTGAGTTTGTCCTAGAGTGTGATAAGTAATATGATTCTCTTACTAAGATAATAAAACATACTGTTGGTAATGCAGTGATAAGGTTATATGTTCAATATTTTGACTGTTATCTAAAGATTTAAATAATATCTAAAGTGCTTTATGTATCAATGGATAAATATAAAATCTAATAGGATAATAAGACATTAGATTGCATCAAGATAATAAATACCAATTATCTGAGGAAACCAAAACAACCTTCAAGATTTCCAAAGCAAATAGTCATATCTTATTTGGTTTAAGAAGTGGATGATATCATATAGTTATTATATATAATAAATGGAGAAAATAATGATAAGTTATTTTCAACATGAATGTATGCATACATTAGGGATATTGATGTTAATAGGAGTTATAAAATGATTGAATGGTCAAGATTGATAATTGATAACATTGATCACTAGCTGAATAATGTATTATAGACTCTTGAATTTAAGATGAGTCTGATATAGTATATGAAATATCATAAATGGAACTTTTGATAGGATAAATACAAAAGGGAGTTGGAAATAGAGCCTATTTATTAGTACTACCCTTAGATAAATTTGTTTGAATACTTTAATTACTACAAGAGGGTAAATTATGGATTCTTTTATGAAATCATTTATAAGTTGAATATTGATTTAAAGACCAAAAGAATATTAGATGTAGCTTGGGAAGAAATTTACTATTTTGGGTGTATATTCATTCAATTATTGAATTTCACATATTTTAGAGTTGGTGGTTTCATAGGGACATTGGTCAAATTACCAAGGTATCTTATTGATAAATAGATTCTTATGGAGCTATGAAGGTAGTTGGTAGAGTTGCATGATTTACAGTTAAAAGTTCACCATTCCTCTTTTGGTTTTCCCCTTGTTATTGGCCATTATCACTATGCAAGAATTTATAGGGCAAATAATTTGTAAATATAAATATATCAAAACTACAATCAATCACATGTTAAAGCTAGAGAAAATTTTGATTGTATAGGTGTAGCTCAAAACATAGTTTCTCTTGAGTTTATGCACATTCTTGTACTTGAAGACTTTTGGATTGCTTGTAGAGATGAATTTTAATTGAGAAGAAGAGACAACATTAGGATTAATTTTTAACAAATTCATTCAATTAATTTAGATACCATTCCTAAAGATATTCAAAATGATGGGCAAGTGATTCATGATTATTATCATGTAATGGGAGGGGATAATGCTCCTCTTTTAGAGATTGACTTCAAGAAGAATCAAGTCAAGACTATTGCTTAAATAAATGTGATAGTATTGATATGACTTTAAAATGGCTTCTTAGTAAGGGATTATATATGAAAAAACCAATAATGATAGAAATGGGTCAAGTTAGTCATAAGAGGAAAGTGATATAGGGAAAAAGTAGTCAAGAGCCAAAGAAAAAGTTGAAATTGAAGAATAATGTTGATTATACATACTCCATGATGAAAGAAAAGGAATTAGTCTAGCCAATTACTCTTCCATCTCCTCTAGTCTTTTCCACTATTCCTAATTCAACCAATCTCACTTATACCACTCCCATCACATCTTTATCTTCATTACCTATGAAAAACATTCAACTAGTAATGAAAGATGTGAATCCTTCCACACTCATGCCAATCCCAAAATCTCCAATTTTCAAGTCTTCTAACAAACCTATTTATAAGGATACTAATGTTCCTCCACCTCCATCTTAATCCACTCCACATGTTACTCCTTATCCACCTCCTTGTGAGGATCACCCCACCATTCCTTCTAGACAAACCCAAAAAGAACTAGAGTATGTAATTGCATCTTAGGAGGTATCTCAAAAATAAGTAATAGATGAACTTGTAGAGAAAGAAAAAGAGAAGGAGAAAGAACTTGAGAAATAGCTAGATGTAGAGAAAGATAAGGATAAGGGTAAAGACCCTAAGAAAGTGAAAAAAATAAAATGTGAATGGATAGTTTCTAATGTTGTTTAAAATATTCTAGATACATAAGAAGTTCTTTCTCAAGAGATAGTGGTAAGAAATAATCAGTAGCAAATGGTATTACATTCATTTACTTCTACTAGTATGGATTTCTCTTTGTGGTTGGCTTTACAAACTACTTCTGAGTGTAAATAAGAAATGAACTTGGAGGAGATAGACTTATATCTTCTGAGAAGTCTTGATCATAAGGGTAAAAATCCCAGAAGTGCCAAAGTGACTTCTAAGATAATAATTGAACCTTTAGGATAAAAATTTGTAGAGATATCAGTTCTTTATAGGGAAAAAATAAAGTTGAAGTCACTGAAGAAGACTTAATATTTACAAAGGTGCCCTTTGGAGAAGTTACTATAAAAGGTTTGAAATAGGATACTTGGACCCTGATCAATAATTTGTTCTAAAAGGTTGATGAAGAGAAAGATGATAAAGCTAAGTTGAAGGAAAAAATTGCTAAGTTGTGTGAAATAATTGTTAAGGTTGCAAGATTTACTCCACAACAATCATTACTTTTAGGAGGTGCATTTAATCAACAAATAATAATAGAGGTAGATGAAACTAAGGATAAGGCCAAATAAATTGATTAATAAATATAAAAGATGTTGCAAACTACTCATAAATGGTTTCTTAAGGTCCCAAGCACTTTTACTGACATTAAAAATAGATTAGCATAGATAAAGGTAGTGATGTAGGAGATAGAAAACAAGAATGGAATCTCTTAATTGTAGCAAGAAAGCCTTCAGTGAATAAATTATTTAAGTGAGAAGGTTTTGATTGAAGAATAGATTATTCTAAAGGGGTCACTAAATAAAGTAAAGCAATAAAATCAGCTTATATCTTTTTGCATATGCATTTTGGGAACAATGCTTGAGGAAATGAAGAATTTAGAAGAAGATGATCATAACATAAAAGTGGATCTAGAATATTTCATCTTTTATCTCATTAATTTTTGGTCTCAAAAAATGCCAAAGACATATGAATAATTACATTAATAATTAAGCAAGTAATTTAAAATTCCTCATTTGATTTCACAACAAAATTTATAAAGGAGATAATCAAAATTCGATAAGAAGTCAAGAGGCTGGAACCAGGGCTTGAGAAGATGAAAGATTATTGCAAAAAGATGGAAAGGGAACTGCTAAGATATGAAATTTAAAGGCAATCAGTTGCCAAATTAGATGACACAAAAATCTAGTTCATGATGTCTCAACATATCAAATTTAGGGAAAAATGCAAATCAGATGTTCACAGCTTAGAATGACTGTTATTACTTCTTTTCTTGATAACTTATTCTATCTTCTTTTATTTTATTTATAAATTTATTTGAAGTAATTACTTTGTAATTAATATCATTTAGTTAATTTAACTGTAAAATTAGGTTACTTTTTAAAATTTAAGACTAAAAGTAACTAGGCCAAATGCCATTACTTGAATTCATTTTGTAAAAATAAATTACTAAAGAAATTTTTTTGTGTTGCATGCAAAGAGATTGTTTTTTATTCAAACAATAAAATTGATAAGTGCTACATGTCATTGGCCATTGCATGCCACATAGGATAAATTCTAGGAGGATGTCTCTCAATGGTTTTTTAGTTTTTAGTGTAACACATGGAAATTCAAAGAGTTTTCTCCTAATTGATAATGACATCTAAATCAGTAGTAAGTAATAGTGAAGGCCTGCATGCCGAAGGATGGTAATTTTTGGAAAGAAATTATAACTAAAGCAAAAAATTTGAGACAATCTAAAAATTTGTTTTTATATTTTTGAATTTTTATTTTGTATGAAATTGGTTCAAAGTGAATAAGAAGAAAGTTGATTTCTATGGAACTTTGCATCTAAGGAGATCATTTGGTGCATTGTGTGAAGATTAAAATGGTAAACTTTGTGTTTTATTTAAATTTTTATATGAATTCAATTTTTTATTACTCATTTTCTGAAAGAATTATCATTTCTTAAACATTTATATACTTTTACAAATATAATAAGCTCTATGAAAGTACTTGTTGTGAAGTAAAACCTATTTCTTATCACATATTATAGTCATTTCATTCTATATTTCTTAAAACTTATTTACACATTCTCTAAAATAGCTGATTACTTGCTAAAAAATCACTCTATTATGGTTCATGAGCTTTTTGATTAAATTAATACCTAAAATTATGATAAATTATGCATATCTTGTGAATAATTTGTATAAATTATGAATAACTAAAAGTTTTAAATAGTTAAAAGTAGATAGACATAAAACATATGGGAGCTTCACCATTAAATGAAGGGGATTTAATCACATGACTAACTAGGTAATTTTGATAGCCTACAAAATATATAGCCAGTAGTTTTTGATGACTCCTTTGGGGACCATGAACTTAACTGGAGATAAAATTAAATTATCCACCCTAAGGTAAGATAGACACAATAAATTTTTAGTTCTCAACAATTACATGTTTTCTACACTACCATATAACAAGTTACATGAAAAATTTAAGGTACGTTTATGATTTGAAATGCATTTCATGTTAGGTAATCACTTTATTTGTCTTGAGTTTCTTTACTTGTCAAAATTAATCACTTTGTTGAGTCACTACATGTCAAGAAGATGCTTTGCTTGAGTTGTTGCATGTTAAACAAAACATGTTTATTTTAAATCATTTCATATGAAAGGGAGACACTTCATGAGTCTTTGCTTATAAATCTAAAGTATTTAGAAAAACTTAGGCATTTCAATCTAGTAAATCGACCTTTCACTAGAGCAAAAAGATCTCAAAGCCAAACAGATGATTTATTTTAGCTACAAGAATAGCTTAATTTCACCTTTCCTCCTCAAAATAGAATGAAAAGAGTGAGTATTTCACCTATGAGACAAGTGTGAACTCCTATGAATTAGTTGTAACACAATTCTTTGAGAATAATCCAACTTATTAATCCTCAATTCCTTATTCTCAAAAGAATGGAATAAAAACTCTTATTCCTTGGGGGGAAAAGATTGGTCCATTAAATTTAACTCCTCCTCTCCATGACTTACCTAAGTGGTTAAGAAATAAATCTCTTAAGTTCATAGGGGATGGAACATATAGTCCAAATGAGCATTTATCTTTCTTCTCTGTAGCTTGTGGAGTAATTGGTGTTGAGCATCAGTATGTCTTAGTCAGATTCTTTATTCAAACCTTACATGACTTAGATATAGAATTTTTTTTATCATTTGTCACCTAGTATGATAGCTAATTATGCCACTATGCATGAGAAATTCAAAAAAATATTTAAAGCTATAGAATATTTACACATACTGCTCACCCAATTGACCTAGCTCAAAAAAGAGCCATATGAACACATGAAATATTTCATTTCTAAGTTTAATATATTTCTCTAAAAAATACCTTAGGCTACTCAACCCATTGGTGATAACCAAAATTGATTTTTCATCAATTCTCAATTACCAAAGGTTAGCTACTAGTTGTATAGAGCACGTTCTATAGATTTAACAACTACTCAGAACTTTGATACAGAGGTTAAAGATGACCTTATCATGGATGGAAAGATCAATAAGATAAATTCTAAGGTGGAAAATTATTTTTTTAATACATTTCAAACCATTATGTATCCCCTATTGTATAAATTGGTAAATGACTTGCTATAAGTTAAAAGGCAAATTGCTCAAGGTGATCATGTTGCTCCTATCAAGAATGCACTTGCACATAATTTCAATAACCAAAATTATAATCATATTACTATAAATCTACAAAGATTAGCATTTTAAGATGCTCCAAATAATCATGTTGAGATGAATGAATAATACCATATGGCTATTGACCTTGATCAAGGATTTGTTGATGAAGATGACTTCATAGATCATGCTAGTGACTCCAACATAGGCTACATTGAATATCAATCAAAAATTGATTATGAATAAATGATTTGAAGAAGATCATAGTCATTCTTTTGTAGTGTTTACAAGGTCATATAATTATTAAGGTAATGAAAGACCTTTCAAAGGATAAGGGAAAGATACAGAAGACTCTAGGCTAGATGTTAGCATTCTTAAAAGAGGTAACCCTTTACCCACTTCTCTTGCTCCAAAAGATAAAAATGTAACATACTCTTCTTCACAACCTCATAATTCAGTCACTCACACATCTAAAGCTAATCCTAATTTTTCCACATCCATCCCTTCTTTTGACATTATTGACCACATCAAAAAAACCAATATTCAAATGTCAGATGCTAAATACTTGAGGTCTTATTCAGATCAAATGAATAGACTACTCAAGTATGTTCAAAGTAAAGGAACAAAAAATATAACCAATGCTTCAAAATGTATCTTTCCTAATCATAAACAAGTTTTTTCCCATAACAATGTTACAATTGCTTCTCCCACATCTTCTTCCACATCCAAAAGAATTGAGCCATTCTATGTATCCCTATTAATCAACGAGTTCAATTTGAGCAATTGTATCTTAGATTATGGATATTATGATAATGTTATGCTAGATAAATTAGTTTATTCGATTGGCCTCACTTTGACTAAGTAAAAAGGGAGATGTTACTCAATAGAAAGATAAGTCTCCCTAATTGGAAAAATCAAGGATGCTCAAGCTATTCTAGCAGTGTTTATAGATAAAAAGGCTTAAAATGATAATTTTTATAGCAGATATTCTTGTTTCTCATTCCAATCAAGGATTCTCAAGCTATTCAAGCAGTGTTTATAGATAAGAGGCTTAAATGATAAATTTTGTAGTAGATATTCTTGTTTCTCATATAATGTTGATAAGTATAAACTTATGCAAAGATATAGGTGGAGAAGTCAATATGAATTGGTCATGTGCTCACATTCCAATCAAAGAAGTAAATCAAAAACTTAATCTTGAGAAGAATTCCAAGTACATAATTTCCAAGTCTAATGACCCAAGATCTCATATTATTTTTAAAGAATCAAATAATGGATTCTATTACCTTTAATTGGGTAAGGAAACACAAGAACCATAGATATAAGAAGAGAAAATATGGACATTAAAATTTGATGGCATCTACTATTTTCTTGGTTCAAGCACTAGAGTTGTATTGATATCACTAGATGGTAAGGTATATCCTTAATCATACAAACTCATGTTTGAAAATATTAATAACATAGTATATTGTGAAGCATTATTATTAGGACTATAATAATTAAAAGAAAATTTAGTGAGACTTTTTAAATCACAAGGAGATGTTGAGTTGATAGTGAGGCAAATTTGTAAACAATACCAAGAGAAGAAGGATAAGTTGATGGACTATCATGATCAAGTTATGGGTGCAACACTTGATTTTCCAACCTTCTCAATCATTTCCATTCCTCATTGATCATAATTCTAGAGTTGATTCTTTTGTGGTTATTTTAGCTTTGCTCAGGCCTAATCAACCACCCACACTTTTTCAAGAAGGTGACTACAGAGTATAGATGGTTTTCTATTCAAAAATTCTAGATAATGTCAATCAGAGGCAAGTCTTAAATGATGAAAATTAGATATATTATTTCCTTGATAAATAAGATAATTTTAAAGAATTATATTTTTAAGTAAGTAGTTCACTTTCACGCTAGAAAATAAAAGGTAATATTGACCTTGAACATGATGATAATGAAAAAGTAATTCAATTTAAGGGAAATAAAATCCCTAAAGAGTTTATTTAGAAGAAATTTTTGATAAGCATGATCAATTTCTAAAGAATTAGAAAGAATATGGTGAGATTTCTTCTCTAAAAGTCCAACAGGTTAATTTAGGTATTAAAGAAGAACCTAGGATGGTCAACATTGGAAAATGTTAATCTAAAGAAGAAAAAGAAGCATTCATTAATATTTTTAGGAAATACATGGATGTGTTTTGATTAGTCCTAAAAATACCTAAATACCTTTTAGCTAAAATAATTTTGGAATTACATTCCTCTTCAACTATAAGTAAAACCTTTCAAGTAAAAGCTTTGCCATTATAATCCAAAAATCTTAGGTACTATCTTTGCTGAAATTAAAGAAGCTAATCGATGCCAAAATAATTTATCCTATTCATCATTCATAATGATTATCTAACATTATTCTAGTAATAAATAAAAATGGAGAAATATGTTGGTGTGTTGATTTCTAGAATCTCAACCAGACTTCTTTAAAATATAACTATTCATTGCCTATTATGGATCATACCTTGCAATTAGTTATAGGATCAGAGATGTTATCCATGTTAGATATATTTTTAGGATATAATAAATTAAAAGTGTCTAAATAAGATCAATACAAGATGGCTTTCATAGAACCATGGGGGACATTTACTTATTAGAAGATTCTCTTTGGGATGATTAATGCTAGAGTGACTTTTCAACAAGCAATGGACCTAGCATTTGCACATATTAAAAACAAGATTATTATTGTATACCTTGATGACTTGATAGT
Organism: Torreya grandis; assembly: GCA_037957365.1. Classification (NCBI taxonomy): domain Eukaryota; kingdom Viridiplantae; phylum Streptophyta; class Pinopsida; order Cupressales; family Taxaceae; genus Torreya; species Torreya grandis. The sequence continues at coordinate 1,396,575 of JARHVA010001722.1, read as the reverse complement.
ATTCTCCAAGAAGAGAGGTAATCACTTGGTTTTTTTATAAGAAGTACTCATCTAGTGAAGCAAACATGGGATTTCATTGAATCCCAAGAAATCAATATTTGTTGTGATTGAAGGGAAGCTTCTTGGTCACATTATCTCAAAGGAAAGGATGAATATTGATCTATAAAGGGTGAAATCTATTCAAATTTTACTTATGCCCACATCCAAGAAAGGGGTACATTCATTCTTTGGTAACATTACCTTCCTCAAAAGATTCATTCCTAGCTTTTTTCAGTTGACTCACCACATTTTTGACATGATGAAAAAGAAGCAAGACTTTAAGTAGAATATTTAAGGTAAGTTGGCATTTGAAAGGATTAAACCAGCCATAGCTCAATCTTCAGTGTTGGTTTCTCCTAATTTTAGTAAGGAATTCATTCTCTATTGTTATTATTCTAAGCATACCATGTCACCCATACTTCTACAAAATAATGATGAAGATATTGGATCTCCTATAGCTTTCATGAGCCATGTATTGAAAAGTTATGAGCTAAAGTATATATAAATAGAGATACATGCATTTGCTATAGTCAAAGCATGCAAATATTTTAGGTACTACATTTTATCTTCACATACTAAAGTATATGTATCTAAAACTATAGTAAAATAAAACTATTGGGATAATGGTTTATATAAAATAAGAATTGATGGTGTTTTCTTTCGTTGTGTGGCCAAAGAATAACAACAAAGACTACTAGAATAATTTCATGTTAAATCCTATGGAGGTCACTTTTTAGCATAAGTTACATCACATAAGATTATATGAGTAAGGTAATATTAGCCTATTCTTTTTCCAGGATCCTTTGGATTGAGTTTCCAAATGTCAAGCATGTCAACAATTTTGGGAATGCCCAAAGTTGCTAGCATTGCCTCTAAAACCAATCATTATTAATGAACCATTCTACCAATGGGGCATATATTTTATTGGTATGTTGAATCCCACTTCAAGTTTTATCCATTGTTATGTCTTAACCACCACCACTGACTACTTCAGTAAGTGGGTAGAATTCATTCCTATCAAGCATGCCACTTTTGATGTTGTATGTGATTTTATCAAGGAAAACATTATAGTAAGGTTTGGTGTTCCTCAAAAGATAGTAATAGATAATGCAACTAATTTTTATTCAAATGAACTAAATCATTTCTTTTACTTACATGAAATAGAATTAGTTCACCCTTCAAATTACTACCTCAAGGGAATGGCTAAGCCGAGTCAAGTAATAAGAACTTGATGACAATCATTTGCAAGCTAGTGGATGATAATCAATGTACCTACAACACGAATTTATTTGATGCATTGTGAGCTGACTAAATCAATCTAAAGAAAGCCATTAGCATGTCACCTTTTTAATTGGTGTATGGAATAGATGCTAAAATACCCATCATAATAGAGTTATTTGCATTACAACTATCTAAGGCCATTGAAGATGCAACCTATCAAGATTCACTAGATAAGAGAATTAGTTTTTTATCTAAATTGTAATAAGTATGTACTCAAGTTGGTAACCATTTAACTGATCATTAGATTGAAGTGAAAAGGATTTAAAATAAGTCTAAAGAAAGGAATTTTGAAGTTGGTGACCTAGTCCTACTATGGGATAAGTGACATGAACCAAAAGGGATGCATGATAAATTTGATTCACTGTAAAAAGGGCATTTCATAATAAATAAACTTATTAGAAAAGATACCTTCATCCTAACTTATCAGAATGGAATTAAACTACTACTACCTTAAAATGGGTATCATTTGAGGCTCTACAAGAATTGAGCAGTAGGGTAATACCTGTATGTATATAAATAACACCTCAATCTTTCTTTTGTTTAGTTGTTTTAATTTTTCTATTTGTTTTTTGTTTTGTAGTATTTCATGATTGAGTTTTTACATGACTTTGTACTCAATAGACAAGACTCAAAACTAGAGATACTAGGATATCATCTTTGTTTCTTTCTTTTTGATAGAAACAAAGATGTCCCCAATTAGAGCCAGTTGGTGTCACCCAAAATTTTACACATGGAATTTTGGGATATTGATATTAAAATTGTTGCCTTTTATCTTTTGTGAGTCAATTGTTCTTGTTAAAAACTTAGTCCCCTGAATAAGACTTAGTCTTTAATATTTTTCCTTATGATTGGTTTCTTTCCTAATTATTTCAAATAAACCTCAGTTCCCACATGGATTTCAAGATGTTTAACCTAGCTGCCACCCCTACAAATCCTAAGTGACACCATATGAACTTTTAGAGTGATTTTTGAGAAATTCTCTCATGACCCATTTACAGTTGAGCTATGTATATCATTTCCCCTTTGCTTTCACATCTCATTTTTGGGTATTCATCTCGTTTTTACCCTAGTTTGTTTTCATTTGCCACTTTGAATGTTTCTCTTTTATTTCTTATTTTTCTTACAATTATTTGTTTTTCTTTGCATGCATGGATGTTGTAAAGCTTGTAAAATCTGTAGAGACATTTTGCATGAGAAAACCCTAAGAAAAATCCCTTATAACATTGATTTATCGTATAAAATGCCCTATAATTTGACCTAGAATTTATTTCTTGAGCTTTTCACAACTACTTGCTTCACATTGTCTTGAACCCAAGTAGCTAGTCCCTAGAAACTTGAAGCTCTCAAATAACGTATTACTCAAATTTTCAATAACTGCTTACTTCCTTAGGGTTTTGATTACACACTACTTCTACTTCATCATTTTTTCAAACCCAAGTAGCTTATCCATTGAAACTTGAGTAACATGTCTACAGAAACCCATAGTTATAAAATCTTATCACTTCCTTAGAGTTTTTAAAACTAAAAACTTGCATAATATCCATACCTTCCTAGGGTTTTGACACCCTATTACTTAGCATGAGTTTTCTAGAGTTTTTAAAGATTTCCACTACTAGGAATTCCTTATATCAAAATCTTGCTTAGAATTGTTACTCAAGACAATAACTTGACTCTATTTCTCAACCTTCTTTAAATCAACATAAGCATTTACTAAGTTTTTAAGAGAATTCACAAAGTCTTCCTAGTATCAATCAAACAAATGTTAGGATTAGAAGAAGAAACAACTGCAACTAGAGTAGAAGAACAAATGACTATGCTTGAAGAAGTTCCTAAGTTAGTACTTAAATAAATTCTAAGACCAAGTAAGAGAGGGAAGACTAAGGCAAAGATAGTTGATAAATAAAAGGAAGTAAAGATGAAGTATGAATACAAAGGATATCCCATTGAGTCTTGTATTTCTTCTAAGTTATCTGAGATAAGTGATATTAACATTGAACATATTTCCATAATTAAGCTATTGGAAAGGTTTAAATTGATAATCAAGATACCACTTATGTAAGAAATGACCAATAGTGGGATCTTCAAAGCTGTAGCATTCCCAAGTTATGCACAACTTCCTAATTTTATCCTAGAGTGTGCTAAGTAATATGATTCTCTTACTAGGACAATAAAAGATACTACTAGAAAATTGGTGATAAGGGTAGATGTTCAATATTTTGACTATTGTTTCAAGATTCTAGCAAGATCTAAAGTGTTTGATGTATCAATGGAGAAAGATAAAATCTAATGAGATAATAAGACATAATATTGTATCAAGATAATGAATACTAATTATTTAAAGAAACTAAAGTAGCCTTTAAGATTTCCAATGTAATTAGTAAGATCTAATTTGGTTCAAGAAGTGGATGATATTACCCAATTGTTAGGCAAAATAAATGGAGAGAATAATTCTAAGTGTTTTTCAACTTGGATGTATGCATACATTAGAGCTATTGATGTTAATAGGAGTTATGCAATGACTAAGTGGTCAAGATTGATAAGTGATAACATTGATCACTAGCTGAGTAATGTATTACAAACTCTTGACTTTAAGATGACTTTATATCTAGTTTATGTAACATCATCAAATGGAAAATTTTCTAGGTTAACTACAAAAGGGATGTTGGAAACATAGCCTATTTATGAGTACTACCCATAATTGAATTTTTCAAAATACTTCAAGCACTATAAGAGGGTAAATGATGGATTCTTTTATGAAATCATCTACAAATTAAATATTGGAATAAAGGCCAAAAGAGTATCAAATACAACTTGGGAAGTAGTTTCCCCATTTGGGTACATTTTCATTCAATTATTAAATTTCACATCTCTCGAAGTTGGTAGTTTCATAGGGACACTGATCAAATCACCAAGGTATCCTCCTAACAAATGGATTCTTATGGAGCTATGTAGGTAGTTGGTAGAGTTACATGATTTATAGTCAAAATTTCACCATTCATCTATTGGTTTCCCAATATTATTGGTTATTATCATTGTTCAAGAATTTACAAGGAAAATAATGTGCAAACAAAAATGTATCATAGCTATAATCAATCGCATTTTGAAGTTGTAGAAAATTTTGATTATAGAGGCATAGATAAAAACATAGTTTATCTTGAGTATATGTAAATTCTTACACTTGAAGACTTTTGGATTGATTGTAGAGAGGAATTTGAAGTGATAAAATGAGACAACTATAGGATGGATACTAAACAAATTTGTTCATTTGATTTAGCTACCATTCCTAAAGATATGCAAGATGAAGGGCAAGTGATTCATGATCCTTATCATGTAATGAGAGGGGATAATGCTCCACTTATAAGGATTGACTTCAAGAAGAATAAATTTAAGACTATTGTTGAGAGAACTTCAGTAGTTCTTACTATGACTTTAACATGGCTTCTTAGGAAGATATTTTGTATGAAAGAGCTAGTAATAATAGAAATGGGTTAAGTTAGTCATAAAGGAAAATCAGTGTAGGGAGAAAGTAGTCTAGAGCCAAATAAGACATTGAAATTGAATAATAACATTGATGATACATGCTCTATGGTGAAAGAAAAGGAACCAATCTGACCAGTCACTCCTACATCTCCTCTGGTCTCTTTTATTATTCCTACTTCAGATAGCCCCCCTTTTACCACTTCCATCACATATTTATTTTCATTACTAGTGAAAAACATTCATCTAGTAATGAAAGATGTGAATCCTTCCACACTCATGTCACCCCTAAAATATTTAATTTTCAAGTCTTCTGACAAACCTATTTAGAAAGAGACTAACGTTCCTCCTCCACCTCCTTCTAATGATCACTCCACCATTCATTCTATACAAACCCAAAAAGAGCTAGAACAGAAAACTATTAGAGAGGTGACTACATCTTAGAAGGTACCTCAACAATAAGTAATAATAGAACCTATGGAGAAAGAACCTAAGAAAAAGGTGAGATAGAAAAGGATAAAGAGAAGGATAAATAACCTAAGATAGTGTAAAAAAAATAAAAAATTAAATGAATAGTTTTTTATGTTGTTCAAAATATTTTAGATGCACAAGAAGTTCCTTATCAAGAGATAGTGGTAAGAAATAATAAACAAAAAATGGTATTACATTCATCCTTTTCTACTCATATGGATTTCTCTTTATGGTTGGATTTACAAACTAATCTAGGGTTTAAAGAAGAAATCAACTTTGAGAAGATAGACTTACATGTTATAAAAAGTCTTGATCATAAAGGTAAAAGGTTTAAAAGTTCCAAAGTGACTTCTAAGATGGAAATTAAACATTTATGCCGTAAATTTCTAGAGATTTAAGTTCCTTTATAGGGAAAAAATAAAGGTGAAGTCATTGAAGAAGACTTAATACTTATAAAGGTACCCATTCGATAAATTATTATAAAAGGTTTGAAATAGGATACTTAGACCCTGATCAATACTCTATTCTAAAATCTTGATGAAGATAAATATGATAAAGCTAAGTTAAAGGAAAAAATTTCTAAGTTGTGTGAAATAATTACCAAGGTGGCAAGATCTGCTCCATAATAATCATTACTTTCAGGAGGTGTATTTGATGAACAAATAATAACAGAGGTGGAAGAAATTAGAGACAAGGCTAAAGCAATTGAAAAATGGATATAAAAGATGTTAAAAACTACTCAAAAATAGTTTCTTAAGGTCCCAAGGACTTTATTGACATTGAAAATAGATTAGAATAGATAAAGGTAGTGATGAAGGATACATAATATGAAAATGGAATCTCTGAATTACAACAAAAAAGCCTTTAACAAATAAATTCTTTAAGTGAGAAGGATTTTATTAAATAAAATATTGTTCAAGAGGGGTCACTAAATAAATCAAATCAATAAGAGAACCTTATAACTTTTTCCATTTGTATTTTGGGAACAATGATTGATGAAATCAAGACTTTAGAAGAAGATGCTTGTAACATAAAATTGGATCTAGATGGATATATCTTCTATCTCACAAATGTTTGGTCTGATAAAATGCCAAGGACCCTTAAATAGTTGCATCATAAATCTAAAAAAGTAATTAAAAAGGCCTCAAATCCTTTCACAATAAAATTTATAAAGGAGTTAATCAAAAGTCAACAAGAATTCAAGAGGCTAGAACCTAGGCTTTAGAAGGTGAAAGCTTATGATTAAAATTTGGAAAGGGAACCATTAAGATATGAAACTAAAAGGAAATCAATTTCTAAATCAAATGATGCATCATCTAGTTCATGATGTCTCAACATATCAAATACAAGGAAAAATATAGATCAGATGTTCACAACTTGGAATGACCGTTATTGCTTATCTTCTAGACAACTTCTTATATCTTCTTCTATTTTCTTTATAAATTTATTTTAAGTGAATTTTTTAAGTAATTACTTTTTAAGTAATGGAATTTAGTGAAGTTACTTTTAAAATTAAGATAATTAGTAAAATTTAAGACTCAAAGTAATTGGGCTAGATGCCATTACTTGAAGTCATTGTGTAAAAATAAATTACTTAAGCAAGTTTTTTTTTACATGTAAAGAGATTATTTTGATCCATATACTGAAACCAACAAGTTTTACATGTCATCAACCATTGCATGCCACATAGGAAAATTTTTAGGAGGATGCTCTCAATGGTTTTTCATTTTTTATCATAGCACATAGGAATTCAAGGCATTGTTTCCTAATTGATTTTTACATCTAAATTAGTATAAGTAATAGTGAATGCCTACATGCCAAAGGATGGTAATTTTTGGAAAATAGTTGTAACTGAAGCAAGAAAGTTGAGACAATATAAAACTTTACATTTAGATTTCTGATTTTTTCTTTTGTATGAAATTAGTTCAAAGTGAATAAGAAGAAAGTTGATCTCTATGGAACTTTGCATCTAAGGAGATCATTTGGTGCATTCTGTGAAGATTAAAATGGTAAAATTTGTGTTATATTTAAATATAAATATGAATTCAAGTTTTTCTTACTCATTTTATAAAATAATTATCATCTCTTAAATGTTTATTTACTTGTACAGGTACAATAAGATTTGTAAAACTACTTGTTGTGAAGTATAGCTTCTTTCTTCTCACATATTCTATTCATTCCATTATATATGTCTCATTACTTCTCTACACATTCTCTAAAACAAATACTTACTTGCTAAAAAATCACTCTATTGTGGCTCATGAACTTTGTGATTAAAGTAATACCCCAATATATGATAAATTATGCATATCCTATGAATAATTTGTATAAATTGTGAATAACTAAAAGTTGTGAATAGTTAGAAGTAGATGGACATAAAACATATGGGAGCTTCATCATTAAATGATGGGGATTTAATCCCATGACTACTTAGGTACTTTTGATAGCCTAAAAAATACCTATCCAATAAGTTTTCTTATGTTTTATTCCAAATAAGTGCTTTGTTTGCACATGTGGATTATTAGTTTATTTCCCTTGTTTTATGTTTCTTCTTTCTTTATTTTAGAGGAGAAACAATTGTCTTATTTCAAGTCAAAAGTCTTGTAGTCATTGATAAGATTTTTAATTATTCATTTTAGAATGCAAGAGTGATATCATGAGTCTAAAAGAGCTGTCAATGGTTTAGTTCATAAGCATAATAGGCATGATTCCTAGCTAAGTCACGAAAATACTGATAGTTTTGACCTCACAAGTCAAATTATCACCCCTATAACTTGAAACTTTTCTTTTTATGTTATTTTATCTATTCATTGTTATGTTTTTATTTTAATGTCTTTGAAATGGTCATATAAAACCTTGATAAATAAGGTTTAAGGTAAATTTTATCAATTTAAGGTTTTGATCATCATGGCCATGTGCTTGTCTAGTCACCTCTTAAACTATTTTAGGTTGTTTCAAGAGATGAAATGAGTCTAAAATATATTAATATTCCTCATGTATTGTTTAAATTTTAGGTAATGCTTTACAATTGATCAAACATGTTGGTGATATGCTTGACTAACTTCATAACCCAGTTGATTACATTTTAGGTCACTTTATGCCTTTTAGAGCAAGTTTTACACAATAATGGAAGAAAAATATCATAATATGGTCATTTTATACCTATTCAAGAATTAAAATATCTAATTAGTACTTTTATATTAATTTTGTCAAGTTTTTAAAGTGGTTATGGTAGTTTTAGTGCTAAAAAGCCTATTTTGAGGTTGTCCATATAGTTATTCAAGGTACAATTGATCTTTAGTCATCTTGAAGACATTTTTTTTTAATTTAAAGGTCAAACCCATGGTTTGGAAGGATTTTTAGGTGTTAAATTATAAAAAACTAGTTTATCTCTCTTATCAACTTCCTTGGCATCTCAAAGAAGGCCATCAATTTTTGCTTAGTATGGTCAGGAGAGAAAGATTCAGGTCTAAGACTATTGAAAAATGATAAGGACCTTAATGAAATTAAATTTAGTGGAATTTTTTTTCATATTCATCCCCCCATATTTATGAATGATCACTAAAAGTGTAAGGGGGTCTTTATGTCCAATTCATCCAAACAGGGTCCAAGTCTGTCTTTGTTTCTTCACTTCAAAACTCAATGGAGAAAAATGGTTATAGTTGGATTATTTTAGGTTAAAATAAGATATTTTTAATTCTATAATCATCAATTCATTTTTCTTGTTAATGAGTATTTGAAATGAAATTGGTTTCTTGTCTTGATTATTAAGGTTGGTAGTTTTCAAACATGATTGATATATCAGTTGAGTGTGTTCATCTTAATGGGTTATTAAGTTAATGTTTCAGTTATTATACACATATTCTATGCAAGAAAAAGGTTTAGGTACCTTCATCTTGAAGAGGGTATTCCTTGAGGTGTCTTGAGTGAGATGGGGCCTTTCACAATGAGTAGTTGTAGGGTTAAGGATCTTCTAATGTGTAGGAGTATCTCAATGAGATAAAAATGATATTATAATATTATTAATGAATAAATAATTTTGATTAATATCAAGTAGGTATTTCATGTGGTGTCTTAGAAACCATACTCTCTTGTGACTTAAGAGATCACTCATAAGCTTGATTGTTTAAGATTTCTCCCATGGACTTCAATGAGTAGGTCGAGGTCAAAATGGAAAATGACATGAGATTAAGAGTCATGACAAAAATGAAATAAAATTTGAATAATATGAATTATATCAAATCATTCTCTATGGATCTTGAATTTGATAATTACACTATGAGATCAAGAGGTTCATTTCCAAACCTATTTATGTCTGAATTACATTGTTATGACTATGTATTACTATATTACCAACTTGAGGGACCTCTAAAAGACTCTGTGCTCTTTAAAATGTGTTATTAAGGTGTAAAGATTAATTTTAATGGTGATATAATCCCCTTAAATAGATGATAATGATATAAATTTCACCAACGTACATCAAAATCATAAAATAATACCTCTCTAAACCTTGTTTAATAGAGATTAATGTATTTTAGCAAGTTAGGTAAGTTCATGTTTTTGTTTCCATGTTTATCAATCCTTTTGGATGCTTCTCCAAGTTGATGCAAGGTAATTTAGACTAATTAAATATGTTTGGAATTATGTTTATCATACTACCAACCATGTCATACATCCTTCCTCTATCTATAAAGTGAGCTAAATACACACCTAAAACAATCATAATTAAGCTACTTCAAGAAGAATCATGTTGAATCATGGAGGTAGGTGGTTTTAAAGTTTAACGTTCTAAATTATATCAATGATATTTGGGCATATTTGGATCATAAGATAATTACCATGAATTTTTTTAATCTACATTCCATACAGACACTAAATGTGCATTTACAATCATATATTTTAACCAAAGTCAAGTTTTTTGTGCAATGTGGCCTTGTTTCAATCAAGAAGATGCAATGTGAAATTGTCATATGGATGAGTTAAGTATAAGATGAACTAGATGTTATATACTAAATTCCAAAAAGAGTATAATTAGAGAGAGAAATTCAAATTGACTATTGAAGTCTATAGTCACAGTCAATTAGTTTGTCCTACATGTGATTACATAAGGACATGGGTAGACAAGAAGAAGATGAAGTGTTACACTTTCATAAGGTGTCAAGGGATAAAATGGGTATGTGTAGACATAATAAATGGTATTAACATTATTCACCTTCTCCTTTAAAGACTAATAAATAAAAAATATACACCTACATCTCATCCTAATTGAGCCTAACTGAGCTTCAGGGACAATAATATGAAAGAGTATAATGGTGGAGTTAAACTTTCAATGAATATGTAATTGCATTGTAGTTTTTAGAGTTAAAAATAAGATCAAAAAGAGTATTATTAATAAATGAGTCCTCCCAAAGGGTAACTCACAAACCTAGTGAATCTATAGTTAAGCAAATAAAGTTATAGTTAGTAAGGTGAAGACACAGTCAGTTGTGTACTACAATGCATGAGGAATTTTGTGTGACAGAGGATATTTGAGGAGTTTAGTGATTTTCACAAGGTAATAATGAATCTTGGGAAATTTTATAAACCTATTCAAGGTATTATTTCATCTATTTCTCTAGATAAGTCAAGGAAATAGTGAATGTTTACCTACAACTAATGTGCACCTATAGGTTGTCTTTTCAAAGAGTGAGAATGTTGATAGAGGTTAAAGTTACATTTGTGATGATAGGAGAGTGTTGGAGAGTTGAATTTTAATGATCTATATGATAAATTTTTTAAGGGATACATTTCCATTATAGGCGTTTAAGAAGATCAAACTTAGTAGGATAATTCTCAGCCCAAACTAACATAATCTTTTAGAGACCTGTAATCCCAATCACAATCAAAGTGAGGATATAATATATCTCACTATAATTAAATGTATAATAGTAATAAAGAGTGTATATGACCTAAATTAATACCTTCATCAATTTTTGATCTAGTGAAGATAAAAATATAAGGAATAGACCTCTAAGGTCAACAAACACAACTTTCATACAAACCCTTAAGTAGAGAAGATCAAGGTTTTAGACCTTTTGGAAGGTCAATATTATGGATTATCATGATGAATCATTTCATGAATCATATCATCCATGTTTATTTATTTAATTAATATATAAGTGTTTTTTGAGGACTTATGACCCAAAATTACCTTTCTCATCCTTTTCATACATAATCACCAGCCTGAGAGGTAAGTTTATAGAGGATAGATATTTTTTTAGGAGATGAATGGTATCTCATGGTTTCTTGAGGTGTTTTAGGGGTTCACATGATTCAAATATATTATGTTGTTTCAGCTCTTTGATCTCATAGTAGTATGACCAATCAATAAGAGGATACAGAATCCTATTTTGCTTGAAAAGGAGCTTGAAGAGGTTAAAGGTTTGATTATAACTTACATGAGTTTTTTCATGGTGACTAAATCCCATAGGGGATGATATAGGTTTCCCCTTATACAAATTATTTTAATTTGTTTTTTTAATAGACCCATGTCTTTTATGAACCATTGTTAAAACCATAAACCTCTTAAATCCCTTGTTAAACCCTACAACTAACAAAATGGAGAATATATGTTTCTTTATGAATTTATATGAAATTATTTTACCTCAAAAATACCCTAATGACACTCATAACTATCATGAGCTCTAATTCAATGTGTTTTTTCACATGTGTAGGTACGATACTATATGGTACAAGGCAAAATATCTAGTTTTAAGCTTGTTTGTGATGGTATAAGCTATGGAGGATCTATAAACCATTTAAAAAGACTTATGGGGGATTTAAAAGGTTTAAAAATAATTTAAATTATTCTATATTTATTTAAAAAATTTACACCATCCTTACAAGTTGGTGACTAGGTCCAAAGCTGAGAAAAACTCCATTTTGCAAGCCAAGAATCAATGGTGAAGGCCTATGAGCACAATAAGAGACATAAAAATCAATTAATTAGTTTAATAAGTATTATAAAGGTCTCATAAATTCATTTTAAGTTACCAAATCCTTAAATTTTAATGAAAAATATCTCAAATTACCGCCCAAGCATACATAAAGCATCTAGGCTTGCCAATGGCCATTTCATGGTTTGCCCATCTACACAAGGACCCAAAACATGAAATTTGGCATGGATTATGGTATTAGTACAAGTAAATTGAATCAATTTTTTTTCAATTTTCACACATGTGGGTGAACATTTTGGCCAAATCTCTATTTTTAGGCCTATGAGGCCTAATTAGGTCTAATTAGAGGGAGAAATGGAAGAAAAGAGATACACCTTGATTTTGATCCTAAAATTTTTTATGTATTTTTAATTGGATATAGGGTCCTAAAAAATGTGTATATTTTTTAGTTATAATCTATACACTCTTTTGTATAAATACCTTTACCAGTTTTTAGGGATATAAGGAATGGGTGAAAAAATAAGCAAATGGAACAAATATATTATTTTGGAGGGGTTGATGGATCCAAGGGAATTTTTTAAGGTTCTAATTAATTTTGATAAGCCATACATGGAGGGTATTTTATTGATTTAAATTAAAACCAAATTTTCTCTTTACTATACCACTTTGCATAAAGAGGAGTTCAAGTGAATAGTTAACTACGTCAAGGAATATAAGCTATTAAGGAGGTTAAATAAAATTGATTATATTTTAAACTCCACTTTAATATCATGAATAAGTTAATTTCAGTTGTAAAGGAAATTCAATGGGTTGAAAGAGTCTCCAACACTCCTCGCAAGACCTTCCTTCCTATGCCTAAAAAAGAGACAAAGTTAAAAAGCATCAATAAGCCTTCAAACAACCCAAATAAGGTGTAAAAACATCATAAATGGATAAGGATAATATTGAAATGGAGCATTAATGAATAATTAAAGACATATTTATAAGGAGGAAGACTCGTTCATCAAAAAAGACATGTGAGCTAGTATATAGGGTGTGTAAGCAAGGATATAGGCACCTTCAAAGTGGTCAAGGTTGACCAATAAATGATGAAGGCCTTTTCAATTTTCCATAACACATGACACTCTACCTTTATGATACTTTATGGACATAAGTGAAAATAAATATTAAAAGAAACACTACATAAAAACTTGAGGGGTTTGAAGACCAAGTTTGGCATCCCTATTTTGGGGTTGGTTTATCTTCCCATCCTATGGTTTTCTATTCATAATATCTCTTTCTTAAATATATTATCACTCTTTTCTTTTGGCTATCTGAAAGGATACCAAAAATTTTTACTCGCCTCTTGAAGAAATAAGAACATATTTTCCTCTATTTTTAGGTTTTGTGTAAAGTGTATGGTGATTGCCATTGATATAGCATTGTTAATCAATTGTTTTTCTATGTTATTGTCTAGTTTTTATACCTTCATATAATATATTTGAGTTTTTACATGTCATACTAAGTTCCAATATCAACATTAGTCTATGTTTGGATGTGATTTCAATACCTTTTCATTCTTTCCATGTAAAGAGTGAGTTTTTCAAGTCCTTTATGTGAAACACTATTGTAGAAATCATACAATTGAAGTGAATATAATGTGTGAAATCTTCCTCCCTTCTTGAGAGTGTCATTTTTAATCATATTTGGTCATATATATTGGTGCATCACCTTTATTCCATGTTTCCATTTCAATTCTAGTACAATAAATATCCCTTTCACCCTTTTCATAGTCAGAGATTAGTAGTTAGTAGTAATAACATCATGTTTAATGAGTGCATCAAGGGAACCATCTCTTTATCTAGATATTCTCTCCCTTATAAATTCACCCACACTTAGGATATATTCCATTGATTTATTAAGAGTTGGAAGTAGCACACATTCTCACAAAGGTAGCACTCCTGATTGATAACACCTATTCTACTCACATATCATCCATAGTAAGTTTTAAAAGTTTTTGACATTATAAGACAAGACACATTAGGAAAATAGGACCACAGTGCATCCCTATCCATTAATGCACTCTTATAATCTTACCTCCAATAGACACTTTTAAAAATTAATATGTTTAATAAAACTATCATGTACTTTTATTAAGGTCAAATCATGAGAGTAATCAAAATATTACTCTATAAAATCACATTAAATCCACTCAATTCATGACGTATAAATTATCTAATAATCTAATTTAAAAATAATTCTACATTTATCAAAAGAGAGTTATTCCTTTCAAGTATAAATTTGTTATTTTCCTATAGTCATTGGTCAAGTTTAACAATATTTTATTACAGGTTAAAAGAATATATTGTCAGGCATTCTAATCAATATTATAGTTTCATTCATCACATATTTATTACTTTCCCAAAAAGGGAGAAGTATAATAGTTTGAGGCCCTTTGGGTTGTGTATACAACACTCATTCAACAAGATATTTTATTAAGATATATCAACCATTCCCACTTTCCCCTATTTCCCCATTGTGAATTCAGTATCTTTTATGTGTTTTTAAAAGACTAAGGCATATAATTTTTATTTATTTTCTGCATATATTCAACCCCCACACAAAATAAAAAAATAAACCCTTGTAGGAAATCACACACCCTCCAACTCTAAATTATTCCATATAGTCAATAGGGACAAAGTAGCGATACTGGATAGGCCACAGTATGGCCTTGTCTTCCTAGTGTACTCTTGTCCTTATATCCTCTAATATTCTAATTCATGTATAAAAGATATCTTGATTCTAATTCAATTGTTTCTAAATCATGGCATATCCTGTACATGTAACCAATAGTAATTTTTAAGCTAAGTACACATTTCTACTCTTGGAAGTCATTGTTTATAGCTAGTTACTAAATTTATACTTTACTATATTTTATTGTATACTCATGTACATAATTTTATATATTTTATTCCTATTTCATTTATAAATTCCAATTAAATATAGGGTAAACCTTTTGGTGAACCCACATATTGTTAAACATTGTCAAAACCCTAGCTCCTCACTAGGGGTTTTTTATGATATCTAGGATATTTCATCTTTATTTTTAAAACACTCATAGGTTTTAATTTTTAATATACAAATTAGGATAAAAATATTTTTTATGATAAAATAATTACTTAAATTTATAAAAAATAATGGTTTACTATTTTTAGTAAATACTTGTATAGGTGCAAGTAGACATATATATTCTACAATTAATTTTTAGGTCATGTAAACTCACTATCTTTTTACGAGTACCTCTTTTATATTTTATAAATAGATAACATATCTACTATAATTATATATATTCTAGGATTTCTTTGTAATTAGCCCAAAATCATAACTCTTTGTCTAATTCGTAACAAGTTCAAAACATTTCAAATTTCAAATTTTTTAGAGACTATTTTTTCCATTTAGAATAAATTAAAAAATTATTTATAATTTTAATTTTTTTAATAAATTACTGAGAAATTACACATTACTATTTTTAGTAAATGCCATATTAAGTAGCAAACAGTAACTTAATTTTCAAATTAATTTATGGGTTCTATAAATTGACTATTTTTATATAATAGCCTCTTTCAATTTTAAAAAATCTTGTAAATATATATTACAATTTTTATTAACTTATTATGTAATATATATTACTTTTGATTTGTTTATTTTTGTGCAATCTAGGGTTTTAATTAAAATTCTAATTTTTATAAAATCAAAAAATTATGATTCATACATAAAAATATTTTACTTTATTATATCTCTCTTTTTCATTGATTTTGTTTGTTTTATAAATTATGTTCTATGAATTTTAAAACTACTTATTTATTATCATGAAGGATACATAGTCTTCTATTCATAGACATTATGGTATGAGGAGTTTTACTCTAATACTCATAGCCATAATACAAATATAAACATGGATTTTAATTTCTGCATGCCTCACATTATCTTAAAACACCTAGGATCCCTTGTTTGAACCAATAGGAGTCATATTTTATTCATCTAATTTGTGGTACACCTAAGAGGAGTGTATCACCTAGGTAAGTTAATCTTAACTTGCCCTCAAAACTAGAGTTAGTGGGATATAAAGATGGTTATACCTCTATAGTTAGTGATTTAAAATATTAGGCTAAAACTAATCAATGAAAGAGAGTATATATAAGATCCTACAAATCATTCAAGACCCTTTCTTAGTTTACCCATTATACCTCAAATATTGCTTTCATTGTTTTCTCAATCATTAATTTCTTTATAAATACTATATTACTTTTTATTTTGTAGTATTTTTTTTATTTTTTTTTTGCTTATCTCATCTTTCATTTCATTATGGGTAGTTAAAATATTTTTTTTTCCA
>JARHVA010001722.1:1365000-1375000 GCA_037957365.1 Torreya grandis | reverse complement strand
CATATTTTCTCACTTATTTTGGTTCCCTATCTTATTATTTTAATTCTGATGAAGAGGGTGTAATAATAAATTTTATTTTTCTTATCCTTGAATACATAAAACTTTATTCTACTACATGTTTTATTGATGGTTCAATACCTCTTATCATTCCAATGTAGCTTCCTCTTCTGTAGCTATCTCTACTTCCTTTTCTTCTTCAAATTATTATGGTTATTCATCATATTCACTCCCTTCCTATACTTCCTCTTCTAATTTCATTTGTATAAAATCATCCCAAGCTAACTAGGTTGACTATCTGTTACAAACCATTGGACAATTAATTAAATCAGGCAAAGTGAGACAAAGATTTAGGTTTGCCATTTTGATATTTTTATACCATCCTTCTCCATAAATTCAATGAAAAACCTAGCACATTTACCCTTGTATCATGTATTATATGATTAAGTAATTTGAAATGAGTTTTATAGAGCATGGAGTGTCTACCCTCACAAGTTAAATATTTTACAATAAACATATCAACTTATACCCATATATGGGGTAAATAGGTACAAAGTGTGCCTTGATTTGAGTATGCTTATTTCTCATTTCCTACTTAGAATTTATCCCTTATTATATTATAATTAGGTTTTATCTCATATAAACCCTTTGTCCTTATAATACTAGTTACCTGACATATTAAGTATTTAGTGACTCTTATCCTTAACCCCTTGATATTAGCTTCCTAATTCACAAAGGTGATAGCAAATTATTCTATAATGTGGTCATTATACCCAATCAATATTTAAAAATATGTCATCCATATTATATTTTAGAAGATATTGGAAACATATTAATTAGCCTATAATGGTGTGAGGTCTAAAGGTTCTCTCTAAACAATGTATCCTCCCATGGTTACTATGTGCTTACTTGTAACAAAAACAACAAGAGGGGTTTTCATGGTTTATTGGATTAGCAATGCATTTTTATTAGTTAGTGACCATTATTATCTTGGCTTACCCTACTCACAAATGCATTAATTATTTCTTTTATTATGTGTACCTTAGGTCATGTAGCATATCAATGTAATCAAATCTCCCCCCAACTACCATGTCACTCATTTGTGAGTGGAAGAAAAGATATGTAAAACATGTAATAAAAAGCTAGGTCATGATGAAGGATGTTTTATGAAAATATATAGATTATGATGGGATAAATTTCAAAAAATGGAAATGAATTTCCATAAGATAGGCACATAGGAATTAAATAACACTCATAGATCTGTAGTCACCTTAAGAGAGTTCTATTAGCAATAGGACATGCAGGAAGCTAACGAAGTAATGATGAGATGGAAAGTGTATGGAAAACTAATGATGTTTTTTCTAGAGTGGTTGTGTTTTCCATTATTATAATCATGTTGATTAAAGGGTTGTTATGATGATATCCATGGATTTTTATTTATATTAGGATTGATAGTTACTTAGATAGGTAAGTTGTTTTAGGAAGAGTATGTTAAGATGTATTGAAATATTGAGAGGTGCCTTTTAGTACTTTCAATAAACTAGGGGAAAAAATAGTTCATATAACTATCCATCTCAAATGGCATCAAATATTTTATTTTTATTATGGTAATATGATAATTTTATAACAAATTCATATATATCTATATCAAAGGTGTCTAGCTATTATTGATCTTGTAGAGAATACATCACATCCTTTTGTTACTAGTGTCTATATTGTAACACCTTCTACTCTTTTTATCATGTATAATTTTCATTATGTATCATCTATCATTCATTATATTTAAATTTCCACCATTTTACATCATTTTAAAATTTTATGTAGTATTTAATACTCATTCTATATCATTCACTACTCAGATCATAGAAATTACTTTCGTCCTATAGAAACTAAAATTTGAACCTCTAGCAAGCAAGATGCAAGCTATAGTTGTTTAGGGGAGTTTTAGTAGCTTCTTAGGTATTAGGAAGAGGTGGTGAGAAAAGAAGAGAATGGACACTACAATTTTATTGCCTATTTTTCTACTTTTTATTTTTTAATCCCTTGGATAATAATCTAATTTTCCATCCAATCTTTTTATATAGACATTGGTAGGCCAATGACTAGTTTTCTAACCAATTCCATCAATAAAACCTAGAGATTTTAATAATTAATTTTTTTATTTTTTGATCTTAAAACATTAAAAAGGTATCTAATCAATCATAATGTTTATTTAGTCTATATCTATCCAAATGGATCTATGACTAGATCATACTGTGATAGAATCCCTTCTCTTTGTCCATGAAGAGGAATGGTGGGAAGCAATATCCTTTTCATGTTTTAAATAGTACAAGTCAAGTTATAAAGTTTTATATAAATTTTTATGCTCAAATTCTATGGTGAGGATAAGTTTCTTCGCATTAACCAATTCATATGGGTTAATCTAATTTTAGTCTTCCATGTGATATGATATGCCCATACTACTTTATAAAGATATGTTTCCCAATCCTTATGGTGCATATTTATTATTTTAATGAGAATGTTCTCCAATTCTCTATTTTTAACCTATGACTATATGTTTGATTGAGGATGATATTGGGTAGACTTCTTGGGTAGGATTTCCTACTCATGAACAAGGTCAGTTGTTAGATTGGACATGAATTGAGGCCCTTAATCTATAACGATCTCTTGTGGAACTTTGTATGTAGTGAATATTTACTCATACATAAATTCTACAATTTTTTTATCTTGTGCATGTGTTAAGGATTTCACCTCTACCCATTTGATCACATAATTTATGTAAACTAGTATGTACTCATTTTTATTGGATTTATGATCTATTGGTCCAACCAAATAAATTCCCCATTTTTTAAATGGTTCAAAACCATTTGAGGCTAAAGTTCCATCTCACTATAATGTGTGGGTTCCCCATATGTTGGTCTTGATAGAACTATTAAGTATAAACAACTGCATCTATATGCAAGGTAGTCCAGTAGTAACCTATAGCTAGGATATTGATGGAAGTTATATTTTCATCAAAATGACCCATAAAGGGTTAATTATGGCATTATCTAAGTATGTCAACAACCTCATCATCTCTTATACACTGGCACATAATTAAATCAATCGTAATGAAAAATAGGTACCTAGAGCTCCATGAATATGAACTTATTTTCTCCACCAAATTATGTTTCTCTTTTGGAGGGAAATTTTGTGGGAGTAATTATGGAACCAAGTAATTATCAATGTGTCCATACCAAGAAGTCTTAATGGAAAATTAAAAAACATGTTATTTAAGAAATGAATCATCTACTATGTGACCTTTTCATTAGATGTTAAATGTGATAGACAGTCCATAACTACATTATCATTACCTAGACTATATATAATATTAATATCAAACTCTTACATTAGAAGTAATAATCTAATTATCCTATTAGTGACTACTAGTTTATTCATTAAATACATGATTATCACATAACCGGTATGGATGAAAATTAGATAATATATAATGTAATGTCTAAATTTTTTAATGGTGTAAACTATGGAAATAAACTATTTATTCATTGTTGTGTAATTGAGTTCATCCCCCTAGAGGTTTTTATTGATAAAATATATGGCATAGCTTAAGTACTACTCCTTTTGACCGAGGATGACTCCCAATGTATTATGAAAGGCATCCTTGTGGATGTGAAAGGGTAATTTCCAATTAGGGACTATCAATACTAGAGTTTTTACTAATATATCTTTAATTTATTATAATGCTCTTTGAAATTCATCCATCAAAATAAAATCAACATCTTTAGAAAGTAAAACAAAAAGAGGTACTATATTTTTATTGAAAATTTTGATAAATTTCTAATAGTATCAAACATGTCTTAATTAAAATTTAAACATAATTTTGTTTTTATGGAATTTATTTTAGTAGGATATAATTCAATTCCTATAGGTGAGTTGTAGTATCCCAAAATAATTCCTTCGATCATCAACACATAACACTTTTCATGACTTAGGGATAGTTGGTTGTCTTGAAAATAATCAATGGAATTTCTCTAAGTTTTGTAGGGATTTATCATATGGTTACCAAGTTAATGTGAATTAATCTATCTATATCTCAACACAATCATGGGACATCAAAAAATATTCTCAAAGTAATCTTTTAAAAAGTGGTAAGAGCATTGCATAAACTAAATGGTGGTATGCTTTATGCACAAGTACCCTAAGGATATGTAAAAGTAATATTATCCTAATCATCAATAGCTATTATAATCTTATTATATCTTCTAAACCTATCAATAAAAGATAAATATTTCTTTATGTTCAATGTGTCAAGTACCTGGTCAATGAAATGAAGAGTAAAAGTGATCTTTCCTCATAGTTTTGTTTAAATACCTATAATCAACACATATACTCCATTTCCCCTCTTTTTAGGTACAATAATTGTTTTTTAAACCCATTTAATATTATAAATGGGATAGATAAACCCTACATCTAAGAGTTTGTATAACTTAGTATTGACTGTCTTTAACAACTAGGTTCATCCTACATTGTGGTTAGCAAATAGGTTTTAACTCATCCTTGATGTAAATGTGGTCAATACATAGATCATGTGGAATAACTCTTATGTCATGATATTCTAAAAAAAGAGATGTTTTATGGATTTATATCATGGTGACTATTTTATTTTCTTATCGAGGTTCCAATTTACTATTGGTATTAAGGGGTTGGCTAAAAAAGAAATCTACTTTTTTAGATAGGGACAACATGGATTCTACATTACCCAAAAATGGGGTATAGATAAAATGGTGTGGTAGTACCTTATAGAAGGTTATAATAAATATTAAGATATCAGAGGAACCTTCTCTAGGAATAATTTTTGTGAGAAGGCATGGTATACATTACAATATAATATTTATTTCTAAGTCAACTTGATAGGTATTTTTTAGGGCATTAGTAATGACTGTGTCTTCTCCTTAATATTTCAGGGATACATTATTGTCAATTATGAATAAAGTATGAAGATAAAGTTTTTATTCATCTTCATATTATACCCAAAAAAAAATTTATGTCTAATAGGAAGGCTTGGCTGGTGGGTACAACACTAATTTATTAGTTTTATTACCATTTAAAATCAACATGTTCTTAGATCTATAACCAATGTAAGCATCAATTATATCTAGCCATGGTATTTTTAGGCTAAGGGGATATCCTCCTAAGTCATATTTAGGTTATAATATGACAAAATAAGATGGGTATTCCCATGAATCCATGGTTGTGACTAAGTATTATATAATTGCCTATGGGTTTATTATGGATCTATCTACTAGTTATATAATGGTAGGTGTTTGGTGAAGACATCTAATACCAAGTTTATGAGTTTTTTCCATAGTAATGACATTGATGGCTACTCCTAATTAAATTAATTTATTTTTTATAAGCTTTCCATAAACATTAACATCAACTATAGGGTTACCTAGATTGAAATAAATAGGTAGAACTATATTACTTGGTATAATGTTCACAAGTTGTCCAAATACTTAGATGGTCTTGGTATCCTTCCTTTATTATATAGGATTATTTAATCATAGTTAATAGAAAGATTTAGAATATGTGGAAATGTATTTTATTACCTAAAATAGTGTAATTTTGACACATAGTTTTCATTGTCCTAGAAAATCAAATTTAGACTCTTGAGTTGAATGTTGGAGGTTCAATCTCTTTGGAAGAGGATGGTTGGTAAGCCCTTGTGTGTTTTTTGTACTTGGTTTAGGAATAGTGGTTATTAAAGTGGTTTTAGTTTAGTATGGGTGTTTGCAACTTATTCATGGGTTCTTATTATTATAGGTAAGGTGAGTTGTGGAAGAACACATCTTGAACATAAATTGACTTAATCAATGTCCATTATGTAAGTTGGACATTTAATTATTTTGGTGGATTATATCAGTTGTTCCAACTTATTGGTGGGGTTTGGTATAGTTTGCATGGGAAATTATTGTTTCCTAGGATTTGGTTGAGTGTTAGACATCAAGTTTGGTTTTTTTCATTATTGTAACTATGTTTTATCATCTAAAATGTCATTGTAATGTAGTGAGTTTCACTTGAGACCACCCCATCCATAGCTTAGACCTATACCTATCTTAAGTCCTCTTTTGATCCCTTTCTATCTTATATTCTCACTCTAACCAATTCCCTAATATACCAAAATCTAAATTAGGTGATCTCCTAGGCATTTAGGACCTTTTTTCACCCATTCCAACCACCTAGACAATAATGTGGCCCTTTGGTCTATATAACACTATGTTATTGTCAAAGGGGTGTCTCTATGGACACTCAACCTTATTTACCCATAAAAAATATATTTCTACTTCCTAAATAATTTTAGGGTCAACTTAGATTCATTGCATGTCTCAAAAATAACCATACCACTATATGAAGGCCACTCTCATTCATTTATCATCTAGATGGGAAATGGATGTAATTCTCATGAACAAACTTAGAAAAAATTGTGTAAATCAAGGTCATTAATCCCTATTCTACCTTAATTATACATATGCCCATGTATAATAGCCCAAATCTCTGATTAATTAGATTTTTAGTCTCAATACACACTCACATCATTAAAATTGGCATGCATACTAACATTCACTTGCACTTTCACTTTCACTTAGATTGGGATAACTTTATTAGGATTGATCCCATTTTAAGGTATTGGTATCTAGGCAAAGATCAACACATGGGGTGTTGAGGTCATGTTAAACATACCCTACTAACACCACTCTACTTCTATTTATGTTCATCAAAACTCTCTCAAGCATAGAGGATTATGATTTCATATTGAAATTAGTAAAAATCATAGAACAAACAACAATTTAGGACTTGCTCATATGGAGATAGGATAGTAGAAAAATATGAAAATCCTCCCCATAAATCACTATTTTATTTTATCAAGGTCATTAACACAACATAGGAGAACACTAGCATAGTGTGTTATTAGCAAAGGGACTGTTATATTATCTAAAGAGGATTTTGACACAAGTTTCTTGTTAACGCAACCCTCACTAATTTTTAGCTTGTCACTTGTCTATATCGGTAATTTTTATAATTATCTCCTTTATAATTCATTTTTATTTATAGGCTAAGAAAATGAATCAATTATTGTAAAAAATAGTGGTTTTTGATATTGTTATATTTATTTCCTAATTTATTACTCAAATCTTTTTTCTACTTAGGGTTTTTCATTCCATAATAACTAAAATAGTTAAATCATTTGGTGAAAGTGACTTAATTAGAATGGCATCCAAACCCTAGCCATAGATGCTCCTAGGGTTTGTATTCTTATTTTTTATTTCCATTTGTTGTATGAAGATTTTCAAATTTCATATATTCTAATTTAACAACACTATTTTTTGTATATGCCATCTAAAAGTTTTATATCTCTTCCTTTAATAAAAAGTGCTAGGCTTAGTGGTAATTTTATTTAAAATACCCAAATTCCTTCCATTTGAGCATATACTATAGATACACAACCATTTATAACCCCCTAATTGATCCTTCCCATCCTAATTATGTGGACTTTAATAATAATATATTGAAACATAAGAAATACAATCAAAATATTGATGATACACAAGAGGGGGCATAGGACAAACTCCCTCCCCCTCCATGATTACAATAACATAATCAATAAGTATGAGGTCCTACAAAGTTTTAGAGATAGACTTGGATAATAGCCCCATGATCATGCATAGGTTTTGCAAGATATATTGAAATAAATAACACATCACTTGGTTAATACTCTAACCCCATAGATGTTAATATCATTACACTTACTATAGGGGTAATGCATTTTATGTAAAAACATACTATAAATAATCAACCCTCTCTAGTGGAAAAAAATCCTATGGATCATACACATCCTTCCTCTCTAGATGTATAATATCTTAGGCAAGAGATCCATTATCTACAAGCGAAGGTGTTACATCTTTAGTAGGGTGACGTTAGACCATTTCATGCCTTAGACTCTCATGTGATCCTACATACACCTTTGGCACATAATATAGTGACAACCCCTTTTCCATCCATATTAATTGCACCCAAGCTTATTCTATATGATTTTAAGGGTGACCTAGACCACCATCTATGTGCTTTTTCATGTAGCATGTTTGGACTATGTGTCCAATGATTGGATCTTGACTAAGTTGTTCCCTCATATTTTAAATTACTATGCATTATAATGGTTTTATGATCTTCATAATCAATCCATTATAGAATTTGGTCTACTTATAGATGTATTTTTGGCACATTTTTTAATAAACATCAGTGACAAAGTTTCATATGCTCAAGTTTCCCAGCTAAAGTAAAAATCTAATGATCCAATAGTTGAATATGTCTTGTGATATAAAACCATATTATAAAATATTACTATCCCCATGGTATATAGAGATCTTTAGAATATATTCAATCAAATTTTACTATCAGCATTACATAAATATATATTATTCAAAAAATTTCCATCATTTACAGATTTATGCCATACAATGAAGGAATGGGAAGTCAAACTTCTCTCCATGGGAAAGTTAAAATTAAAAAATTGGGTTTTATTTCATTAATAAGAGTTAAAATAATCCCCCATATAAGGTGAGGTCCATTGAAAACAAGGATGAGAAAATGATGATGGTTAACATAGTATCAAATATATTTCCTCTTCTAGTTTTATCAACTCTTCCAATGAGACATTTTAAAAATATTTTTGAACTTCTGGCTCATGTTCTCCAATGGATTTTGGATTGCAACATCATATATCTCCATCCCATCAAAGAGGTTGATATGACTAGGCCTCTTCCAAATAAATATGATTCTAATGCATTTTATGATTATTAGAGGGCCCCCAACCATACTAAAAATAGATACATTAGATTATGACATAAGATCCAAGATTTGATAGAGGATAATATCATTGATGTGAAAACTTATATAGAAACACCTAAAGCACAACCAATTAAATTAAAAATAATGAAAATATTTTTTGATCCATTTCCAAAGCATATTACTAATGAGACAACATACACTTTAGGTGTTCATTATACTTATTAGGCACATCCACCACCAACATCCTATCATAATCATACAATGGACACACACCCTATACATATATCATTGATGTGTATCATATTACAATTCCATCTATGCCTCTTACCACTTTTTTAGAATAGATCATTGATTATGACTCAGATTTACGTGCACTCTTTGTATTAGTTTACATTGATCATCATCTTATTTAGAGTGTCATGGTTGAAACAAGGTGAAGCATTAATATGTGTACTATTACACTTATACATCACTAGGGATATTTATATTAGGATGTTTATTTGATAGATACAATTATTTGTATCTTTAGTCACCATGTCTAGAGCTCTATTAGGGAATTTCTACTTCTAATATAGGTTGGTCCCATACATATGGCCACTAGATTTATAGTGTTACCTAGTGCTGCCACATTTGATATGTTATTGGGTAGGATTTGGATATATCATCTTTGATCCATTCCCTCTACCATACATAGATGTCTTAATTATATACATGTTAATTAGGTTTTTCTATTTGAGGACCTTCCATATGAGTATCCTTTGATTACTCCATGTATAGTTACATAATAGTCGCCAATAATAGTTACATCTATTACCACATCTCAGATATCAATTGAGCCCCAGTGTGAGTTCTACTTTTACAACATTATCATGCATACATATTATCCCATGAAGACCTTTATTAAAGATACCCCTGCATTAGAGAAATGCTACAAATTCTAGAGAGCCTCTTTCTACCCCATTCACACCCAAATTAGTGTTATTGAATCCACACAACACTCTTCATAGAGTATCAATTCTAGTTATAACTTCCTCCACAATATGGGTCCCTAAGATCCCCATAGTTCACAGGTAATTTAGTCAAATCCACATATTCATGGCCACACTACATAGTCAGCTTTAGTTACATATTATTTGGTACATCTAGTTTTCATAAC